>OX375874.1:104894609-105299609 GCA_947359465.1 Metellina segmentata
ATGTCATTGAAAAATACGTATGAGGTGCCCCAGCGTGTTATATTACTATTCTATAGAATATAATAGAAGTTATCACCATAAATACTTACCCAAAATGTAAAAGAAGCTTATACTATTTCAATTTTAGTTTTATAGTATCCTTTATGTTGATGTTTCTCAAATTCTGCAATTTTGAGTTGCATCACTTTTCTTGCCGGGGTGCAATATGTAAAATTAAACTCATGAATCACTCATTTGCTTAACTGCTATCATCTTATAGTTCCCTTAAAGTTGAATTGTAACAACTTTAGGAGTTCTGAAACTCATGAATTTGTAGTTAGGGTAATGAATAACTCCAAGAGGAGTTTCCAAATGATTACATTCATTTGGAAAGAGCCCCAGGGATTTTATATTTAATCTTGAGTGGATGAAAAATTTTTATTTTTAATCTTGTGTGCATAACATTTTTTTTAGTAAGATTCGAGAAACAGAAAGGTGTTTATAAACTTTTTTAAATTTATTTTTACTTCCAAAGAATTTTCATTTCACAGTAAGGTCTTTCTAAGAGCTATAGTATTTGAAATTGCACGATTTTAATTTCGTATAAATTCTGCTTTGGAAATTTGGTCTATCTTTCGGGGAAGACAGAAATATCAGGTAAGTATATCAAATAAAATATAAGGCATGACGTGTGAGACAGCTTGGTCTTTAACTTGCCATCACTCACAAACTATCACCACGAGTTGAAAAAGCATTCAGAAGTTTCCGCAAAGAAACTTTTTGTTTCGATATTTTAAGTTATAAATAAACTTCAAATCGATATTTCATCTCGTTAATCATCTTCAATATTGTGATGGATGCGACACATTAAATCACGTAGAAAAACTGCAACATGCATTCATGATCCTATGAATGCGTGAGTAATAATTGTTTCAATTTTTGTTTTTTACAATGAATTTTCAGTTTTCGAAATTCAAGGAAAAGTATAACTTTATTGACTATATCGTTACTTTTTACCATCAAACTCAAGTAATCTTTGAGATCAAAATTCTTTTTGTACGAAAGAGATTGGATACCAGATTGTTGACCAGTTTTGAGATATGAGGTTTAAAATTCGTCGTTTTTTTTTAAACAAGTCTTGGTAATCATATTTGTTATCCAATGATATTAAAACATCATAAACCCAAATGTTGGTATTAAGTTTTGTTTGTAAAAGATGGTATGAGGCTATCACAGCAAATGTGGCCTAAACCACCTGCATACCCACTGGAGATAAGTGCGATTTTCTTGGCACTATTTTATAAAAAATTTTGTTTAACAACAATATGATTTGAAATTCTATAAATTCAAAAATAGGTTATTTTGCAATTTTAGAAGACTTGAACCTGCACATTAAAAAGAAATTAAAGGTCTTAATAGAAGGTAATAATAAAAGTTTGGAAATTCGTTAAATATATACCTTTTAGAATATTCTTATTGTAAAAGGTGTTGACATCTGTTTTTCTTTTGTGTTTGCTAGGACAGCGTACATTGTGTGAATTTATCAACGGTGTCGGAATATCGCGTGATTTCTAAGCTTCATGTTAAGAATTTAACATTTATTTTTTCTTTCGCTCTAACGTCTTTTACCATACACGTTGATAAAGATAAATACATTACGCTATAGTAACAAACAAAACCAGTTGAACAGACTATAAAATATTTTCGCTTCCAGACGTTACAGTTCGTCTTTTCTCACCTTCTGACTGTTTTTAAAAAATGAGAGAAGCTTTCTTTTTCCTGGGATTTTCTTAAAATCAGTAGTTTCTGATATAAAAGCAGGGGATAGGAATAAAGGGTGGCCATAAAAGAACTCTCACTCTTTTTTGAATCGTCTGTAGCTAAATCGAATAAGTAGAATAGAACTAAAAATTGGTATTGAAACATTTGAAAACACATGGCATTCCGCGAAAAAATTTAGTGCCAAAAGTCGCCGGTATGGGGAAATCTGGCGCTGTTTGTCGAAAACAGAGAAACATTTCCATTAAACGAAGACATAGATATTTTATTAACGCCATAAAGGCAATACAGCTTCGGAGACTCAAAAGATGTAATGTGTTGTGTAGGGTGAAGCTGTCGTTGACGAATCCACGTGCCGGAACTGGTTCAGCAAGTTTCTGCACCTAGATCAGTTCTTAAGCCAGAAAAATCTCAGATCTTCTTTGAGTGCGGATGATGAAGGTACCAGAAAGACGGAGAAAACTCATCGAACACTTAACGGCACTTACTGTTTTGATAAAATGTAATTTTTAGAAATAAAATAACTTCGGGACGAACTTCTGCATCAACCGAATAAAGTGTGTCTATTTAGTGCTAGTGTTTTGTATTGTAAAACGATCTACATATCTCTAGCTGGGATTAATATAGTGGTTATGGCTTACGCTGGTGGAAACTGCACAATCTATTTTATTCGCGCTTAATGCAAATGTTGGACTGTTTTCGACTCTAACAGCGTCAAATTAAACCTATCGGTAACTTTTGGTATTACAATGTTCCTCGCGGAATACATCTCCCTGTGTCTTTAAAAATCTCAATAATTGTTAAATTTTGCTATAGATGCCTAAGAGACTGAAAATATTATAAAAGTTAATTAAGGTGACAGTCTCTACTTTCCAAGTATTCCAAGTATTTTCCACGAGAAGTCTCGTCAGTGAAGATCTAATACTTTTATAATGGTAAAATATCACGTTATCAGTTTACTGCCATTTTTTATGATAACGACATCAAGATCTGGCCAGTTTTGCTACTGACATCAAACCTCATCGAAAATATCGGGGAGGGTTATCACAGACAAGTTTTATATTTTTTATCTCTTTCGTAATAATTCACAACATAAATTTGATTTATTTTATTAAAAATTGATTTAATCTTTGTTTTTATCGTCCCTAAACATGAAAAAAGCTTCGGAATTATAACTTTAATCTATATAAATACGAATGAAATGTTTGTACATTGAATATTTTCCACACATTTTAAGTTTTTCTCCATTTTGGATTCTTTTGATGCAAAATTCTTAAGTGCGTATCGTGTCGGTTTGTATGTGTGCCCCTGCTACATCCAAAAGGTTGAATATATTTTCATGAAAAATTGAATACTGTGAGTACTTACATTCATTTCGTGACGGAACTTGCGTTAGTCTATCTGTCTTCACGTTCTGTATCTGATTTTGTGTCTGTGTGTTTGTACAAGGAGTTGTGTGGTACATAAATTTTATTCCACATATTTAAATACAATGTTTTTTTATTTTACACATCATATTTTAGTTTAGTGAGAACATCTATATATATATATATTTCTCTTACGTGGCACGCAAAAAAGACGTTATTTGTTACCGCGTTTTGGCAACATTGTGCGATTGTTTGTTTACTAGGAGCCTCGCGAGTCATTTGAATCTATAGCGTTATCGGATGAAATTTTATTGAAAAAAAAATGAATTTTAGACGAGCTGTTGCGGTTTGTAATAGAAATCTAAGAAAGCGGAGGATCTTTTCAGGGCTATTTAAAAAACGGTCCTTTTCAAGGCTAACAATTATAGTACAACAAGACGCGTGCACTACAACTTTCGACAACAAACTCAGTCAAAAAGTGTATGGGTGGCTCGAGTACTGGGGAAATGTACACACAAACAACATGCTGGGTATTCAATTTCCAAAGCAGCGCTCACATTGCGAGTAAAATTTGCTCAAAGTTTTCATCTAAATTCTCATTCCAGAGGTACTGTATATATCTTTTATGTAATACAACAAATTTAGATTTGAAAAATATTTTTTTGGAATATATTTTGTAATCAATCCCTTCTGCTAGGACACGTGTCTTCATTGATGCGAGCGAAGCGAGCATAGGTTCGCGCAGCGAACCAATGAGAATTGCGAAGCAATCCTCCGGGGGTTGGCGAGCGTTAGCGAGCAGGGGGCGGGCTCCCTAGTAACTTAAATTTTCTTTGTTTACATGTTTCAATAAATTGCATGCGCAAACATCTGAGTAACTTTACTTAAATCAACTATACTTTGGTAGTTTTGAAGTTGGAATGCATATTCAGCATTGGCGATTACTTGGATTGTTTTACCAGTACTGCTGAAAAGTCAACCATATTCAAAAAAATTATATTTGCGGAATGTAAATTCTAAATCTTAATTTATTTTTCGATATTTTTCTTTACGAAATAAAACATCTCCAGAATATTTGGGACCAACAATCAAGATAATGAAATATGTTGCATAAAACCTTTTTAGTTTGAGACTGGTAGCCAATCTGGCAACCTTGGTATTTTAAGAAATTTATTTTGCCACGCGCAACTGAATTATTTCATTGCAATCATTATTAAAGACTTGCTTTTTAAATTTCTGTAATTCGTTACAAATTCATTCCAGGAATCCATTTTGTAGAGAAAAAAACAGTATATTCATTGCTTTACGTTCGTAAATCTGGCTACAGATGTATCTAAGGACTTGAAAGAAATTTGAGTTTTTCGTTTAATACATGTAATGTTAGTTGACCAATTAATTCAACCTGAGTAACACCGGGTAATTTAGCAAGTAATGAACAATATTGTAAGTTGATTTTTTACAGTTAATTATTGTATCCAACAAAATTTGATGAAAGTGTTAGATTAATTTTAACGTTAAAGAAAAAAATCAGTGTTCAGAATAAATCTCCGAACTGTTGCTACCTTGGAAAAAGTAAATAAAATATAATTCTGTAGAAGACAATTTTATATTATTTGTCGTAGCCAGTTGTACAACCATATTTGATAATTTGCCATACCAGTTACAAATGAGTTATACGACCAAGATTGCAAGACATTTACTAGAAATTTAGAAATAACTATTTCTCCAATCGATTCAGAAAATTCTTATTTTCTGAACAGTACGTTCACAGAAAGGTGCCAAAATAGAACCGAGGTATTCAAAGACATCGACTGAACTCTATTGAAATATACACTAAATCTTACATGAACTATAAGATGTAGAATCTAAGTTGGCATCTTTCATTTTCTGGTCAATACGAGGATGAAGCTGATGGGTTTATAAGCCGTTTTGTGACGGGCAGTTAAACATAGATCTATCACACGTCAGATAAGCCCATTCTTGAAAATGGAAGAATGCAGAAGAGTTCTAAAAGGAGAGTATTCAGAAATTTGGACCAAGAACATGAACAGTCTTTTGCATTGAAAGAGATTACTTTTAAAGTACAATTGGAGGTACAAAATTCGAAAAAGTAAAAGTATTTAGGATATAGAATTTGAGACCGCTATTTCTGAAAGCTATGCTAGAGTGGCAATCAGAAATTAGAGCCACTTTGGGCACCTTTTGGATCTTCTAGACCTCCAAGATCACGAGATTTTCGAATTGTATATTATTGCTTTTACGGTATAACTCGCTCAGAGACGAAATTGACACGCCTGCTGATTCAAGTAATCCTAGTGGAGTTTCTATTGGTATGAAAGTCTACTTGGTAGCCATCCATGGAAAACTAAAAGTTGCAATACGAATGGTATTTGGTAGTTGAACTATCGTAGCACTGGAGCAAAACAACGGGGTATTAGTGGCGGTCTGGGATCACTACGAAAGAGAAATGTCCGAAGCAACACTTCGTAATTTCAAACCACGGTCAGATAACGAGCTCAAACATGAGCTGGAATCCCACTTTCCAAACTTCCACCCCACGCCAACATGAAGCCATTTGAGGTCACGTCAGATTAAGCGTGTGCCATTACATGGAGGAATTATACGTGTGTTACCATCAGAGTACTAGATTTTTTTCAACAGAAAATAATAAGCTTTCATTAATAATTTAAGCTTCAAATTTCGCGCAACAATTCCCTGAAACTTATCAACAACCCTAAATACAGAAAGCATTTTCAAATTCAAAATGGTAACGATTTTCAAATTCAAAAAGGCAACGATTTTCAAATTTAAAAAGGCAACGATTTTCAAATTCAAAAAGGCAATGATTTTCAAAGGAAAATACCAAGAAACGATGCAACCTGATACTGAGCGTCATAATTCTAACAATTTGCATGAAACGTTCAAGAATTGACCGTTTCGTGCAAATTGTTATGAAATCAATGGAAAAAATTCAATAGAACCAATAAAATTAACCGATAATTTAACGGATATGAAAGAACTTTCTAGAATTTTCAAAACGAAGTTTTTAACTTTCAGCTTGTTGAGATTGAAATAAAAACAGGAATAGCCGTAATAAAGATGGATTGCCTTCTCCACCAAACTGAACAGAGAATACAGCTGTACCGAATTTAAAGTGTTTACATCAGTCTGTTGCAGTTCTTCAGTATACAAATAACTCTAATTTCTATTGTGCGTACATTAATAAAGAAATATAGAGAGATATTGTTTTTTTTAGTCAAAATTATCAGTGTTAGATTTCAAAATATTCCTATCAGGTAAGATTTGGGAAATGGAGAAAATATTGTTACGTAAAGACACTATTTAATTGTTTAATTAAACAGTTAAACAAATGCGTAGTAAAGATGAATTGCCTTCTCCACCAAACTGAACAGAGAATACAGCTGTACCGAATTTAAAGTATTTACATCAGTCTGTTGCCGTTCTTCAGTATACAAATAACTCTGATTTCTGTTCCTCGTACATTAGTAAAGAAATATAGAGAGATATAGTATTTTTCTTGTCAAAATTATCAGTGTTAGATTTCAAAACATTACTCTCAGGTAAGATTTGAGAAATGGGTAAAACATTGTTACATAAAGACACTATTTAATTTGTTTAATTAAACAGTTAAGCAAATGCGTCTGATGTACTTTTACATTTACTTAAAATTTTGCAGTTATGATTCTCCTAGACGAAACGTGACGAGAAATTTAATAAAGTAGATGAAGAGACTAGGTACATTAACATTTCCACTTTCACAAGACATGTAGTTTTAATTTATTTCGGTTTTAATTTGGTTCTTGTGCTTCACTATTTGCTCCTTTCTTGAAACGTGTTTTAAAAGATTATATATAGCTAAATTCTCCCTTTATAAAGTATTTTATAGGGATGTAACGCACTGAAAAATGTTGTACATTTTATTTTTAATGATTATATACTTATTCACATTAAGTATACATTTATAATTCCCTGATTTAAGTTCATTTGTGAAAAACAACAAAATGGAAAGTTTTATTCGTTTTGCAGAGTAACTTTTAAGTTGCTTATCTAGAAAATTAATTTTACTCTAAAATGTATGTTCGTTATATAAATGCTAGGGAAAAGGTATAGTTACTACATTGTTAGTTCTCCTTTGATTTAATAGACTTTCGGATTCTTGAATAGTAATTTATAAGTATAGTTTGCTGCACACCAAAAACATATTCAGTCAAAGTAAAGTTTCCTATTTAAACATAAAAAAATTAAGTGCGGCAAGGATTCGACATAGCAAATGAGCAACTCTTTATTTTCATTAGTAAAAATAATTTTTCAAGCATTAATAAACATCCGTAATTTCGTTAGGATATATTTTTGTTTAACCCATTAGTGCCATTTTTTTTCCTTCAATAATTTTTTAAGTGATAGCAGATGCTGAGAAATGAATAGGAAAAATAATTTTTAAAAAATCACAAATAAAGGAAATTGAATTTATTTTTTTTAAATTGATTTCTTCCAGAAATCAATACAAAAGTGTAGTATCGATCTTAGTAGTTTTCATACACGATTAGGTATATTTAATTCACTATACATTTCAAAATTTAAAAAATACTTTTTTTTTTAAATATTTTTAAAGATTTTATCTACTGTGGAATTCTTTGAAACATATTTAATGCAAACCAACCAATAATGTGCTGCATTTTCTTTTAACCTTATTTCCACAGTTTGCACACCTTACTTAAGTTGGAATTGGAACTATGTAATGGGGAAGGTCATCACATATCTGATGGATTCTAATACTCTGCATTTTTTAGGTTTCTCAAGGTACCTGGGTCAGGTTGTGATGAGCATTAATTGAAATATGTTAAGCATATTTCTCGCCTGAAAACAGTTCGAATGGTTTTAAGTTCGAGGAATGACATAAACGATATATTTACCATGCATTTTGAACTGCAGTTTCCAAGCCGAATACAAATAAGGACCACCACCACTTTTTAGAACGAATAAAACAACGCTATCTGTTAAGATTTTGATCCATCCGGTCTGTACCTTCCTTCAATTTAGTGTACTAAGCAATTATATTTGGTTGGTTTATTTCCACTATAATCTTTTCTTGGATTATACCATCTTTTTCCTTCCACTTATGGATGAACGTGTATATTTGAACCAACTGTCAAACACTGTTATCATTCCACCTCACTCATCACACTGACAGTCAAAACTACCCCTGTCTCTTTTTTGAATAATTCTACTCCATCAAATGGATATCTCTCTGATCGGTTGGGACGTACAGCCGAAGAAAAAAACGACTCACTAAATCGTAATTACACAATTTACATCACAGAAAAAAAACGAAAGGTATCCATCGATAGGAATTAATGTTTTCTACAAATATCAATACTTAAAATTTGTTTAAGGGGCCGTCTACATATTAAATTGGGTGCTTGCTGCGTATAAAAGTTCGGAATTCAATCACATTATACACTGAAGAGCCAAAACATTATGACCACCTACTCAGCAATGCGTTGCGCCTCCTTTGGCCTGCAAAACAGCTGCAACTCGCCTGGGAATAGATGCAACAAGTTCTTGGTGCATGACTGGAGACAGGTTGTACAAATGTCTAAGCAGCATTCACGCAAAATCGAGATATTTGGACATGGTGGTGTTTGAGCTCTGAGCTGCCGCTCTATGACACCCCAAATGTGCTCTATCGGATTACGATCCGGCGAGTTAGGTGGCCAGCACATTAAGTGAAATTCATCAGTATGCTCCTCGAACCACTCCAACACAATCGGAGCCTTGTGACATAGGGAGTTGTCCTGTTGGAAGATTTCCAGTTGGGAAGACAGATGCCATGTAAGGGTGCAACGATGATGTTCAGATAATTCGCAGAGTTCATGGTGTGTTTTACCACAACTACGGGTCCCATAATCGCCTATGAGAACATCACCCAAAGTATAATACAGCCACCATCAGCCTGTGTATAACCTGCTGTAAAAGTGTACAAGAGGGGAGCAACTGTTCGCCTGGCAGACGACGTACCCTGACTCGACCATCAACGTGATGAATGAGAAATCGGGATTCATCTGACCAGGCAACTCTCTTCCGCTCATCTATGGTCCATTCTCGATGTTCCCGGGTCCATTGTAAGCATAGTTAACGATGACGCTTGGTCAGCAGAGGCACACGAGTGGGACGTCGTCTGCACAGTCCCATATCCAACAGTGTTCGCTGAACTGTGTGTTCCGAAAAACTTGATCGTGGACCTGCCTTGTATTGAGCTGTCAATTGAGCCACTGCATCGTGTCGATTTTACTTTATCAAGCGGGAGAGTCTCCGACGTCCTTTTTCTTTGAGGACGTGTGGACGACCAACACCTTGGCGTCTACTGTTGGTGTCACCGTCATTTATTCACTTTGCATGAATATGAATGCTTACAACGGCGATCGTTTACAACCTACCAGTCGTGCAGTTTCGGTGATACTCGTTCCTAGTCTTCGGACTATTACGATCTGCCCTCTATCAAATTCGCTTAGATCAGCAGCCTTTCCAATCACTCGCAAAAGTAAGTGCAATAATGATTACTTACCTTCTCCAGCAGCAGTTAAGTACCATTATCACTTAATCACGTGCCCTCCACGTCATTCAGACAAGTTCATTGAAAAATGTGGGGATGGTCATAATGTTTTGGCTCGTCAGTGTAAATATTAATAAAGACGTGTAGTGTCCGTCGCAGTCAATGACCTGTTGCAGGCGCCTTGGTATGGAATCCATTAAGAAGGTGACAAAGTCAGAATCCATTCTGACTGAAATTTCTGTTGGCAGAAATTTCTGTTTTCATTTTGTGAACAATCCCCAATAACGATAATAATCATCGAATTTTGCAAACAGTCTCACTACGCCACTAATTATGCACGTAATGAGCTTTAATTTGGAACTCCGATGTTTCAGTAGCAGTTGAATTGCATGGTGTCAAAATTTGCCCATGTTTCTCTTCATAATTTTTATGAATATTAATTTCATAACTGATAAAATATAGCTAATTTAGTTTGATCATTAAAATGTTTATAGATTGTGTTTGGGTTTTTGGGTAGCAAAGGATGAAAAAATTTCAAAGAAAAGTTAATGTTTGTAGCAAATATAACAAAAAACGAGAAACACCCAATTTAACTTTAGGAGATCTAAATTTCAAACGCTTACAAATCGGTGAAAAATCCAATAAAATTGATTTACTTTTTTTTATTTCCGTCTAAAATTTCGTGTAGAATCTAAATTTGTAATAACAGATAGGGGTTCGAACTGAAATTATCCGAGCAAGCATTCAATTTAATATGAAGACGGTCCCTTATACACAGTATTGATATTTGTAGAAAACAATTATCCATATCGATTGCTACCTTCCGTTTTGTTCTGTGATATAAATTAATGCAATTGCAATCGGGTGAGTCGTTTTTTATGACGGCTGTACAGTTGCTGTGTTTTGTTTTGTCGTGTTTTGCATTGAGAAATAATTTTGAAGTTTGACCAGTTTATCCTTCTTATCCAGTTTGCTGTTATCAGTTTGCTGCAAAATGCAGGTACAGTATAAAGTCCCAAATTCGGAATCCTTCGGACCTAATCCATTTCGGATTTTGGATTATTTTCAGTTTTTCTAGCAAAAAACCCTAATCTAGCCACCCTCCTCCATGGCGCGAATTTTTCTGCTAGTTATTTACGTCCGTAATTCGTTTGCAATACAAAAATAGCAGATATATAAATAGAAATTTTTTTTGAAAAATGGAAAAAAAAAAAGTTTTTAATACAACACAACAAATTTTTTTACAAATCTTTTAATTTTTCTGGGTGGTATTTACTCTGAACATGTCCTTTTTTTTTGCTTTGTTGCATCAATTTAGTCCATGTTGAATACCATGTTCCTTAAAAATTGTTCTTATAAGAGGAGGAAAGATAGAAAAAAATGAGAGAGAGTAAACGCTGGTTAGCAAACCGTCCAGATTATGGACAGTTCCGGATTTCGGACGTCTGTATTTGGGACTTTGTACTGTATTGTTAAATTTGCTCAAAGCTGTTTCGACGCATTACGGAACTGATAGCAACATTATTCACATCAACTTATGGATCCCAGCATAGCCACTTTCTTGGTAATTGAGCTTAAACCACTTTCGACTAGTAGTAATTATATTACAAATAATGAATAAAAATTGGAAAAAAAACCTACATATGTGCTAGTATATAATATCCAGTGGCGTAGTCAGGGGAGAATATATCCGGATATATCCCCAAATTTTACTTACAGTCCCCCCTCCAGGAAACAAATTTCGTATATGCGCCCGTGATACAATTTCCCGTGACTACAAAATTATATACAACAAAATATATAGTTTATGATACAAACAATTCTCAAATAACTGAGTAAAACAAATATTCAGCAATCCGTAAGCATGGGGAAATAATGCACCCGTTCGTGTCTATCGTCCTTTTTTTGGGACGCTAGGAAGACCCTCAAAAGTTAGCTAAAAAACAAAGAAACTTGTGAATTTGAAAAAATACGCATTTTAAATTAATTTATTTCCCAACATATGTATGAAATACAGACAATTGGACTAATAAAGTAACAAAATATTTTACCTTTTATGCTTGAAAGTTGTGATCAGCTCAAAACAACGCTGTTTCTAAATTTCATAGGTCATATGACTAGCAATATATTGGATATGTGCTGCTATCCACTGCTAATTGTGTAAAGCAAACTCTTGATATTGATTCAATGTAACACAGAATTCAGTTAATTATTTCTATGAAGCAGAAGGGTTTCTTTCAGAACCGTCCCAATAATGGGACGCTAGACAGGAATGGGTTAAGATAGTCCATTACTCTTACACTAATTACAATACTTTTTCCTTATCCAACTGTATCAAAAATTAAAAAAATACATCAAAACTATCTTTTTTATTTGAACCTAATTTAACTTATCAGTACTTTTTGTAGCCTAAGTATATTGACGTTTCTTAACTTTTCTCACATCCACTAAAAGGTTTAACAAAAGCAAAAAAGACAAACAAGCATTATAGCGGTGTTGTTTTGTATAAAGAATTACTTTAAACTAGTATACTAAAACCTTTCTAAAGAATTATTTCCCCCTCACTTATTTTAGACAAGTGCTTAGGTAGTAAGAAAATAAGTTTTAATCAGCAAACAAGTTTCACACAAATCAGTTCTGATATGTTTGTTATAAAACTATCCTTTTGAAGAAGAGTTCCAGAAGTTCTGTCCAAAAATAGGATGGCTGTAAGTAATTAACAAGAATACTTGCGTTTGAATTTTTAATCACACTGACCACGAACTTCGAAATAAACGTAGGTCTTTCACGAACCTGAAATCAAAGTTCTGTTGAAACGTAGCTCATGTGTGGATATTTTTTTATCTCGAAATGATAAATTACTTTCCACGACAACTTAGTCAACTGGCGCACGTAAGAGGGGGAAGATTTCCCTACAAAGTTATTTTAATACCCCCACTTTGGCTCTAAAAAGTACCAAAAACCCAAACAATAAAAGTTCGTTTTTATTAAAGAAGATTTTACGCCATCAATCCCAGCGGAAAGTTCAACAACTTTTCCAGCACTGCGTTTTTGTAGAGCTGGAAACGTAAACAAGAAAAGAAGCGGACAATCCTTTTAAGCAGACATCCCTTTGTATTGTGGTCACGAAGTATGAAAAAGAACACTTTGGACCCCTTTTTTATAAATTTCCCCGACCAACATCCTTTTATTCATCGTTTGTGTGCATAAAAGAATGCTGCTCATTTTTCTGGCGCCGAGTGAGATATAAAATGTTAAAATATGTTGTCAACATTTAAAACTCTATTCTGTGCACTCCCTATTATTATTTTACTTGTGTTGTCATATACAGAGGAGTGTTGAAAGATTTCGTTACCATCCAATTGTTCAGTTTTCCAAGCTTTTTCCTTATAACAATACGAATATCAGCTTGAATACAAAGGAACTAAATTCGAGCAATCAAGAATAAGTATAATATATAAATGACATATCTGGATATAATCAAAACAGATTCATTAGATGCAAGATTGCTTTTATAATTTTGCACTCTATTTAAAGCCTCTTAATTATAGACTAGCATATGACAATTATACACAATGTAGAATACACTTGATTTTTAATTACAACTATATAATTTTGTCTTACAGCCCTTTTGCACTTGGAATAAATTTCGTCACAGAGTCCAACTGAACGTTTAGCACTTCACTATTTAGATTCGTAGAATGCAATGTTAAGCAAGTTTCTTTTGTACTTGAAGTGTTTGATACCCCATTTCTAATGTTTGAATGATCTTGGAACATATACTTTAAGAGAATAGTTAAAAACGAAATGCTTCATTTAAAGTTCTCATTGTAATATTTTATTCTGCAAAGTATCATTTATTCATAACTACCCCGAGATTTCTCGTGTTTCATACCTTTTTTTTCAATTCTGTACCAAGAAGCTAAATGCTTATGAGATCTGTCATCGGTTAGTTCTGTTGAAAACTGTCCCTAAGAACGTGACGCTAATTTTCTTCTACGTAATAAAATATAAGATACACTAGTTGTAAGTTAAATATTTGAGGTAATGATTTGCCCTTGCATATTTTCTAAACTGTTGTAAAATGTGACTTTCTTGGGTTAATTTCACAAAACCTCTTGATTATCCCATTCATGTTATTGACCCATTCATTTTATAATTTTGAGCTTTAGAAAAATATATTTTGTAAAAGGTTTCAAAAATTAGCAAAACGTATATGATAATCAACTAATTTTTCAAAATGTTCAACAGTTTACATCCAACCTTTGAATTTTTCTTCTACAATTTAGTAGTTTTTAGTATTATTTGATTGTTTGGAAAGTAAGATTCTAACTTTTTTTAATAGAATAGGTTTCTGTTTACTATACCTAACTGTTTTTAATAGAATGGGGGTTTCGATCGCGATTTTGTTTTTTCAGTCAGTATAAATAAATAAATGCATCATCGTTTTACTTACAAAACCTCGTCAAAATTATTTTGGTCCATGAAGTTATAGCATTATTTGGATTGAAAATAGCTTACTTAACTTTCCGAAACTCATTAGCTGATATTACTTTCCGAAACTCCTAAATCTGCATCAAAAAAATAAAGTTACAAAATCCACAATTGGTGAATTTGCAAACCTCGTATCTCTTAGCTATCTTTTTTATCTCTAGCTAATTTTTTTTTATCAAGACAACGAGTTTATATATGTGTTTTTTTTTTGTGATTGGGTATGGGCCCATATATATATATCGCATTTGGTGGCGATTTCAGGCTTGGTGTTGCCGATCTCCCGCCTGCTGTTACGGGTTTGATTTCGTTTTATTCCTACTCTTTTTTAATGTTTTGTATTATTTTATTGCTTTTTAATGGTGTTTGAGGAGTATATGAGCATCAGTTTTCAGCCTAATGCTGCTCATATGTAGAAAACACCATTTTATGTTGTCTGGGTCAGGCTCCTCCCTGATGACGCCCTGATCCAACAACATTTCTTCATTTTTTTAACATTTACTTTTTTTAATTATTTTGAATTTGCTGTGTTTTTGAAATTATATCCCTTACCATGCTATGTCTGCAGCTTCAGCTCACTGGCAATATGTAGACAACATCAGCAACAGCAGCCGGGAGATAATATCCATAGTACAGCAAAATCCGACCCGTGAGCCAAACAAACTCGCCCTAAACAACACGTCAAAACGATAATTCAAAACAGAATGGGAAATGACCCACTCCGAAAGACACTGGCGTGTATAATAATTATTCAAATGAGAACTCACGCAGCGATTCACGAAACAAGTCATCTGAACTCCGAATGTGTAAAACCTGCGAGACATTCATTGACAGAGACACATTCGTCCTCCAAACTGCCGTTAATCCCGGAGGCCAAATGCAACGCGCTCGAATTTTAATTGCACTCTTACTAACGAATCCCTCCTTTTGTTTCAGATATCCGGCGTGCCCTGAAGGACACAGATTCCGGCATTATCCCGATAATTCCGGGAGTTCGGTGTGGATTCGTCGTCGCGCGGGGACCGCCGCTTCATTTGGATGAGTTTAAGAGTCGCGTTGAAAACTCTCCCGAGAGCGTCTGGGAGCTCCGCTACAAAGAAGCTTAACGACTACAAAGAAGCTTAACGCCGCAAGGATGCGAGATTTGGTGTTTGATAGACAATGTGCGTGGAAGTGGAGCTAAATGACAATGTCGGGTACTTGAGGACATCGAGTTGGAATCGAAAGATTCTGCGTGCTGCAAACAAGTCTACATCGGAGACATTTGCGGTGTATTTGTTTTGGTTGACGTGGGATTTGATTTAGATGCATGGTAGATAATGCCGCTGTAATAATGCTCGTGAGTGAATTTTTACTGATCTACAAAAATCGAACTATGTACATCAAGTTTAATAGGTTTTAGAAATACTAATCATTCTCATTAATGCACTCTAATATGTATTTAGTTCACTCTAACCGCTGAATTAATGCAGATATTTTCCCTTTAAAAATACATTATTTCCGTTTTTTACAGAAAATACTAGTTGCCTCTTATACACAGAAAAAAGCGAACCGAACAAATGCCTTGCCCAAGTCTACCTTGTAAACCAAGAAATAAAGTTCTTACAATTAATAAATATAAGAGGGTTAGTTTGAAAAGTTCCTTCGAACGTCACATTACGTAAGAACTAATTGAGGTAGTCTTCCACCAAGTTGTTTCACGTTATCAAAAATCTTAAATACTATTGATAAAAAACCAAATAACAAGATGTTGGCCAACGGAACTATTCAAAATTTCATACAGACAGTTCTACCGGTGGATCAATTCAATGATAGCCTAATCTTGGACTATCAACTGAATTCTGAATCTGAAGGTTCGAGCTTAGCTGAGGAACTTTCTTCGGCAGTGACAAGCATTATATACTCGTTAAATTCAACAGCAAACTTCGACGTTCCGGGTGCTGGTGTTTCAGCGAACATAAGTTCAGTATTAACAGGTTTCACGGATTCTACAATAATTTTTGACAGAAACTCCACAATATACGACTCCACATTTAACAACAACATACTTGCCATTGTGCTCTCTTTCTTCTGCATGGCAACTATATTCGGCAACGTACTCGTGATGGTTGCCGTTGCTAGAGAGCCTTACCTGCATACTGTGACCAATTACTTCATAGCTTCATTGGCGACTGCTGATTGCATCGTGGGTGCCGTTGTAATGCCTTTCTGTGTGGTCCTGGAAGTTTGCGATGGCTACTGGCCTTTCGGACAAGATTGGTGTGACGTGTGGAGGTCTATAGACGTACTGGCAAGCACAGCATCCATTCTCAATCTGTGTGTAATATCTCTGGACAGGTATTGGGCTATAACTGACTCCATGTCGTACCCAAGAAAAATGAGCCCAACTCGAGCTGGCATACTCATTGCTCTGGTTTGGGTATGCTCTGCTCTTATATCGTTTCCTGCAATTGCTTGGTGGAGGGCAGTTTCGACTTTCCCTCCCCCGGAATACCAATGTCTCTTTACCGAGGATGTGGGTTATCTAGTCTTTTCATCAGCAGTATCGTTCTATCTGCCACTTACGGTGATGCTTTTCACGTATTACAGAATCTATCGAGCTGCAATGGAACAAAAAAGAAGCTTAAAACTTGGAACTAAGCAGGTGCACGCCATCAATGGCGATCACTGCACGTCTCTGACCCTTAGGATACACCGTGGTGGTATGCTGTCGCCAAAATATGATCCCACTCTCACAAACGGCGACCACCACAGTGACGATTACCACGAAAGATCGTCTCTAAAAGTCCCATCTCGTCACATGAAGAGCTTTTCCCTCAGCAGAAAAATCAGCAAACTCGCCAAAGAGCGAAAAGCAGCCAAGACTCTGGGTATTGTGATGGGAGTGTTCATTCTGTGTTGGCTCCCGTTCTTCGTCACCAATGTCCTGATGGGAATCTGCGGAGACGACTGCGTCATGAACTCGAAACTCGTCTTTTCTGTCGTCACCTGGTTGGGCTGGACCAACTCGGGAATGAATCCAGTCATCTACGCTTGCTGGAGCCGTGATTTTCGGAGAGCTTTCACCAAATTGCTGTGCTCGTGCTGTCCCAGACACCTGAGACGCCGACAGAAGCACAGGTCGAGGTTCCGTCAGGTCGTGAGGGATGAAGCGGCCATGCCGCATTTCAAGTCATCAACCAATGCGATGACCATTGAAGATATTCCTCTGTGACTGCACACATACATGATTACGCGTTTGTACCACCACATGCATTTCTGAACATAGTTGTGAAAATAGGAAGTTTCAGAGTGATTCAACTGTTAAGGATGCTCTCTTCAAGAGCTCAGAATTTCTTGGAAAATAATTAAAATTGCATATTTAATGTAATGCATAATAACTTACGTGATTTTGTAGGGAGTTCAGATTGAAATACATTATGATGTCATAGGGTTGGTGACATATAACGTATGCTAATTATACCAGTTTCATAAGATGATTATCTAAATAGGGCATTTCTACTTTAATATTTGAAATATTCAGATCATTTAATGGAACGGTTCACTGTAATGATGTGTTACTTAAACCTATTTCAGGATGTCTATGTGTAAATATTATTACAAGTAAACAATCACACTGTTACGGAACAAAGTAATTGTATACTATTTTGATTGCAATTTATGCGATCGAAAATTGAAATTTTAATAAACATTTGAATGATAATAAAATTGCATTAATAGATGCTTATGGATGATAAAATTTAGAAACAGGACAGTAAGAACATGATGTCTCTTATACTTGTGATTGTTATAGTTTTATCAGTACTTCCCCTTCCCTTATCTCTCCTCATTACACACAGGTATGCAAAACTGAAGGAACGCCATTATTTGTGAAGATTACAGCCTTCCAATCCAAAGAAACAGCTTGTACGAATTTACATAACCGAATGTATTCAATAAAAAGATGAATATCGTCACTCAAAGTTCAAACGGTCGTACGTAAATAATTCCATTTTTGCTTTTATTATTGCTTTATGTCGCATTTTGTGGTTCCCACCTGATGGCAAAATCTCTTATGTCATCAGCTGATCCAATACAAGTTACAACCAAATGTATGTAATAACTAGGGGGCTCGCCCCCTGCTCGTTTACGCTCGCCAACCCCCGAATGATTAATTTGGAATACTCATTGGTTCGCTGCGCGAACCTTGCTCGCTTCGCTCGAATCAATGAAGACATTGTTTACAAAATATGGTATTCCAAAAAATATTTCTCAAATATATATTTGTTGTTCTACAGAAAAATTATACAGTACCTCTGGAATGAGAATTCGAACAATTTGGAATTTAAATGAAAACTTTGAGCAAATTTTGATTTGAAATGTGAGCACTGCTTAGGAAATCGAATACTCAGCATGTCGTATGTAAGCTGCAACAGCTCGACTAATATTATTATTTTTTCATTAAAAGTTTAGCCGATGACGCTTTAAATTCAATTGAGGCGCGAGGATACGTGGTAAACAAACAATCGTACAGTGTAGCCAAAATGCGATAACAAAGAACGTCTTTTTTGAGTGCCACGTAAGAGAATTTTATATTTTGATGATAGAATCAAATCATAAAGAAAACGATTGGTTTTTTACTTTCCTGAAAAATGCAGATTTTACACATACGAACTTTTGCACTTCAGAGGTTCTAACATTAGAATGGATTCTGCTACATCAGCACCTCATCCGCAACCTCTTTATCTGTATCCAAACGAGGTGCATAGTAAGCATCTGTGGTTCGAATTGGTCATTCAACCAACAAAGCACCTCCTCCTTTATTTTTTTTACCATCCTGTCACATGGCACCAAATGCTGTATCCCCACTTTAATTAAACGCTTTTTTGGTACTGTTTCAGTCTACGCTTATTCAGTAGCAACGGCTTTGGCGCTTTTTTGGGTAGGGCACTTTCACTGTCGCCAAGGAAAAAATTACTAAAAAAAAATATTTTTCTTTTTACAACGGAAAGTAACAAGCTTCAGAAACACATTTGCAAACGTTTTCAAAAATATATTGCATACGTACATAATGTAAATATACGTAAATGCAATATATAAAAATGTATAAAATACAATGTCAGACGACAGCACTGTACCGTGACATAAATTAAATTGAAAGAAAATTCTACAACTGGCGAAAAACCTTTAAAAAAACTTAAATCAAAGAAAAATATAAAAAAGAACTAATGAAATTAAAGGATAGTTTAAAATTAAAATAACCAAAATCAAAGAAATAATTTCAATCGAACCAATGAAATCAAACAACAGTTTAACGGATTTTGAAAGAACTTTCTGGAACATTCAAGATGAAAATTTAAACTTTCCTCCTCCCGGGGTTGCCTTAAAAAAAAGGAAATAACCGTAATACAAATGGGTCGAATTAACCTGCCATAACTCGTCACTAAAAGTGCGCCGAAAAAAAAAAAAGTGCCAATGCCGTTGCCACCGCAATAAACGTATACTGAAGCTGTACCCTTTTTTTAATGATTGATTCTATTCTTGTTTTCGTTTTGTTTGACTCATCGGTTCGATAATTATCGACAACATTTTCCCACATCCAAATCACTGCACTACAAAGTAGCAGCTGAAAACCTTACTATTCCTTAAGTTTTGCACACCAGTATATTTTTATTATCCTAAACAGAAATTTGTATTACAATTAACAAACTTATATGCCTGTCAAACGTAAATGCAAACAAGAAAATGTTTCATTAGGAAAACATATTTTCACTTTTACTAAAACGTTTTTCTAGGCAAGTATTTCTTTTTCGGCAATGATTACAATTTATACTAGTCTTTCATCTAAAATGTATGAAAAATTTTTAAATTGTAATTTCAGTACTCCAATAAGTAACGATTTGTGTTACTCCAGTGAGACGTTAATTAAAATACCAACCTACCGATAGGCAAAAAACACGAATTAAAAATAAATATTTCTTATTTATATATCTATAAATATTACTTCATTTATTTTTTCTTCTTTTTACAAGCAATAACTATTTCGTACTCAATGGAAAATATTAGTTTCTATGTATGTTATAGTCGGTTTATAGTACGTTTTTTCGCTATAGTTTTTGTATTAACAAATTTATCAGACATCAGTTCATATTATTCCTATGGTACAACTGAAGGAGGTTTAAATATATTCTATAAATTATAATGCTTTGTCCAGTTCAGTAAACTTTCTAAAAGTATTTCCAGTGCTTAAGTATTTTTTAAGCAGTACAATATGAAACATACTTCTCCTTAATTCACTAAAACCTTCAGTATTGGTCATTTTGTAAAATTTTTAATTATGAAACGTAATACAATGTTTGTCTAAAAAGAAATTTACAACATTTTAGACAACTCTGTTTGATTTATAGTAACTCATTATGTGTACCCCGAAACACTTGATTTCATTCGCTTATGAGTGCTTACCTATAATACAAACACATATTGTTAAGTATAGCACTTCATATTCAACTAGAATAGTTCATGTTTTATCTCTATGACTATGGAAATTAATTTAGATTCTTGCTTGGCTTATAAGTCAGAGTAAACTGGATTTGTTTGTTGTTAACATATTTTTTTTACCTATTTCAGAGCTTTCCAGTGTTACTACCATTTGAAAATGAACAAATTTTGTTTCTTGCCATTTTGTATAGTTATTAATTTTAAATTCTCCAAGTATTGTACGAAATCCCTTGCGTTCTATAGAATTTTGTGCATACACAGCCAAAAAGACTGTTGCTTCCATGTTGAATGTTTGATGTTTTATAAACGTTTCACAAACATGTTATCATGTGCTTTACAATTCATTCCATTCTTCATTATTCCATTCCTCATGTTTCAAAGATAGCCATTATATTATGTTTCTCATGTTACAAAGTGTGTAGTAATTCATTTTTTCTTTGTAGTTTGAAGCTTGTGTTTGCTTTATTGTAGATTTTAAATCAGTATTGTAAATGTTTTGTGGTAAATTTAAATAAAACGTATTTATTTGGTGAATTTGTATTTAATGATATTTATGATATTAGAGAAGCACTGACCAGTTCTAGATCTCGTCGTCACAAAAAAAAATTTGCTTGGTAGCCAACGTCTTCCATGACTTTGTGTCATTTGGTGGTACGCCAACCAAGACAGATGTGAAAGCTTCCTCAACTGATCCTCCTCGTTGTCTGGTTCTTGGTCCAATACCGAGTACTTGCTTGGTAGCAAACGTCTTCCCATGACTTTTAGTCATTTGGTGGTACGCCGACCAAGATAGATGTGAAAGCTTCCTCAACTGGTCCTCCTCGTTGTCTGGTTCTTGGTCTAAGACCGAGCACTGATGCTGGAGAGCATCATCTCTGCCTACGGAAACGGACGATTATTTATTATTTTTTTTATGCTTATAATCCTTATTGAATTTTTTAAAAAATATTTTAAAGTAATTAAAACGTTTATTTGGGCCCCTCTACCACCTTTTACAACTTGACCAATTATTTTTGAAACACCCTGTATATTCAACCAATATTTAAAAGTAAACGGATTTAATGTTGAATTATAACTGAGTACAAGCGATTGAAAAAAATTCTCACATTGTTAACTATCATGTAAACTTTAAAAGCTATATTTATCAAGTGTAATTTCAATCCTAATATATCCTTACCTCCTCATCTCTCTTGCAATATTCAACTATTTTGTCAGTAAAGTTTAATCATCGCATATCAAAGGACAATTATAACAACTAGTATAACACACTGCATGTATAATTAAACTCCGATTTCTACTTCAAAAATAAACAGTTCTGGTTTAATTACTATTCTCTCTGGCAGTCTTTCAAATATATGATAATCATTTCTAACGTAAATGCTTTACTCGTGATAATTATTAATTGGATATTCTTAAACTGTTTCTAGAATTTTACTTTATTTAGCCCAAAGCAATTAAACTATTTTAGTAAATTTATTCTGAAACTCTTAATTGTGTGCATTTGAATCTAAATTGAAATATGTTAGCGCAAATATTTTCTTCGGATTCTTGGTAGGAATTTTGCTTATTTTAAAGAAAATGAAAGAAATACGTTTAATGTTATTTTAAGTGTGATTGCTTCATTCACTAAACTTTTACGTTCACAAATTTGTTATTTTTGTCATACGTGCATACTCGACATCAAAAATCCAACATCCATGAAATTTTCATGAAGCTTGTTGATCATGACGCGAAGCAAGAATATGCAATTGGTTAGTCCCATAGCATAAATGCAAATCAAATGTGTCAGTAAAGCCCCCTGTAATCAGTATACAAATAGAGTGGGGTTTTAATTATTTTAACTGTGTATCCGCATTGTACAGTAATCTTAACTAAACTAAATTCGTATTAAAAGAGCACTCAAAAGTCACCAATACATATCTGAAGGTTGGGAGTCTGTTGTGATTACTTATCTTCAGTGATATGGCCAGTTTCAAGTGGCCTTCTCTGTGGGCCAGATTTCAAGAGCAAATCGCTTTTGACGGTGCGATGCTCCACCATACTTGACGTACATCGTACAATGATCCATCCGTGTCCATTCAGTTTAACTTCCCTATGGCCCACTAGTTCACCAGATCTGTCTCCCATCGAACGGCTGGCACACCACAAACCACACGCTGTAAGAGTTAGGTTTTCGATGGACGACATTGTAAGTTAGCCCTATAGAATTACTTTACTTACTAATAAAATAAGATCTTTTGAGTAATTTAAAGTTTCAAAAGGATTTTCTAGTAGGAAAAATTGATATATATATTTTTATGCCAATAACAAGAAATCTTTCAATAGTTTAAATTAAATTGTTCTTTGTATAGCATTGAACTCAACGTAATGTAATGAGTAGAATTAAAAATTTAATTGTTTTTTAGTTTGTATCTGATATAAAGGCGTTACATTCGATTAGCTTTTTGTCTTCCCTAACATACCTTAGTTTTTTGTAGTCAATATTCCGAATCACGAAGAAATATTGGATTAACAATTTCGTTGATAATGTAATGTACTGTGGAAGAATAGTTAAGTACTTACTATTAAAGTATCTAAGTATTTAAAATTTAAATACTGAAATTATTTAAATATTCTATGACGCTTTACAACTGCTTAACTTTAAAAATCAAAACGTCCAGTTAAAGCTTGAAAATGGATCAGTAGAATTAAATGTCGCTTTCCGTTCAAAAAAGTGGAATGTCGTGGTATTTCCATCATATCAAGTTTCTGATAGCCCACGTGTAAAATGAAAATAACAGCTTTTTTTCAACTTGCTTAAACCTTTATTAAAATATGTAGTATTATCATGCCATTAGGTAATTTAAAAATTCCTTTCCACACCGCTTTACAGCATAGTTGAGAACTAATGGCTGATCATCAAAAACTCATCGGCGCAAACACTTCATTGGTGACGATTTAGGTAAAAGACTTTTGCTCGAATGCTACGCAACTGATTTCCAAGAAAATTCTATTTTTCTTCCTATTTCAGAGTACGATCTAAATGAAGCGTTAGTTAAGAAGAAACATTGTTGCATCAATTTCCTGGCACTTTTGCGTTACTATAATGAGAAAGTAATGGAGGAAGAATAAAAAAATACACATCGCTCAAGTAAATACGAAATATAGAAACAAGAAAAAGCAGCTGTGTTTTTCTTGCCTCGTTATTTATCAATACAGCTCTCTGCTACACCAATTTTGATTTACTTAACACCCGATTACCAAAAATCCTCCAAATTTTAATCGTCATTTGACTGTGGTTTAAAATTCCGTGGTATTTTGCTGGTTATATAACGTCACTCGGGAACAACATAACAATCAAATCCGAAGGTAAAGATCCGGATACTGCACCACGTAATTTTAAACCATGGTCAGATGACGAGGTCACACCTGAGTTGAAACTCCAATCTCCAAACTTTCAAACCAGACTAACGTGAGAACATTTTAGGCCATGTGAGGTTAAACAGCACCAGCACCCACGTAATCCCAATGGAGCTACTCCAAACCTTTATTGTCCTCAGAAATCTCCCGATAGGGATTGATGCCGTATCCTCACAAATAGCCAGTTGTGTTACTCTACGCCAGTAATTACCATATAGTCATACAACTGGTTAAGCACCATGACTTGTCTTTTGAATGACCAAGATTGAAGTCGCTGATAGGCAGTCATCTGTAACACTTTCATGACGCACGATTGAATCTCAAGAAGTCAAACAATAGTGAGCAGTACGCTGGACTGTAGAAATTTAATAGGAAAACGGAAAACACAAGCATTTTAATTTGTTTTACTTTTAATTCTAATTCCTATCCCTAATATCTTCAATCTTTGGCTCAACAAGGGATGAAATGAAACCTATTTGTGAAGAGCCCCAGAGAGTAAGCCATCATTACTTCTAACAGAAACAACCATCAACCTCTTGCTTACAAACTGAGATTCAAACCCGAGACCTTTTGGGTGGTATAGACATATTCTTCGATCACTATGACAGTTTGGTGCAGGATTTTCAAACACAAAGTATGAACGTAGAATGTATTCGCCTCATACTCTTGAAGTATAAGAAGTATACAATTAAGGTTTCCAAGGCACTGTCTTCATTGCAAATGTTCTTGATAAATGTCTACTGGTGCTTAGGTCTTCTTTAAGTCATTTCAGCTTTTTTCTTAGCTACCCTAATGCTTGCATGGTCCCAGACGTCAACCGCAAACTGAATTTCTCACATATAACCAAGAGAGAGAGAGAGAGAGATCATATCAATTGTGATTACATATAACAATAACACAACCCTAACAATTTCACGGACCCATGAGACAAAATACTCATTGAATAAATTTAATGTTGTTACAAACTGAGGTAGCCTAATATGGTTATAAAATTGAGCATAAAGAGCTTAATACAACACACATGCACAATACAGCTCTAATAAGACAACATATTATCTTGAATTATTATAAAACGAATTTGGGCGTTATAAATACAATGTGGAATTTAGGTCATTTTTGAATTAGTTGATCAAGGGTTTCTCAATGACATTTATGGAAGAGATTTTTTAACCTAAATTAGACCACGAGTGATAGTCCCGAACTAATTCGTAAACGGTGTGATACAGTCAGAAATAAAAGTTAAGGATTGTAGATTCCCTTGGATGGTGATGATGTCGGGCTTACACTAATTTCCGTTTGCCTTGGAAACTTAGGGTTATAGGCTCGTAAACTCTCTCTCTCTCTGTTCTTTATAATAGACTAAACAGAAGTTTAGAACGCTATACTTTTCAGTCTCTTGCTCTGAAAAAGTAACTTCATAGCGTGTTCTTAGATACCCTAGCAGTCATCTAATACAAAATATCTATAAACTTGCTCTCTTGACCACTAAGCGTATCATTATGATTACTTGATTTATAGCTCCGAGATCATCGTTTGATCTGGTTATGTATTATGTATCTACCACTTTGAAAGACGCAAGCCTCCACTTATTTCATTCCCAGAGAGGAGTAACAAGAATGGGAATACTAATTACTTCATCTCTCTTTTTTCCTCTTTCTCTCTCTCGAACTTGTCGTTTTTTTCTATACAGGTAACCCTCTTATAGCACGTTCAAATGGTACCATGTTTATAAGGAAACCGTGCTATGCGAAACATGAGGGGGTAATACAATTATGTATATTTGGTACCGTGTTATATGGAAACTGTGCTATAGGATAGTTCGTGTTTTATAGAAACCGCGTTAAGCGAAACTTAGGAATTATATAACGGTAGAGATTGCGTTCGGTGTAATAAGGAAACTAAATCCGTGTTATACGAAGTACTAAAAACATAGAAAAACTTAACGTATTTGTTTGTATTTTAAATAAAGTTACTAAAGGGATCATTAAGTAATATAAGTAAATTCATATAAGTTTTAAAACCATTTTAACTATGCATTAAACCGTGTGGACATGTATAGTGCACACACAATACAGACAGACCGGACATACAGACAGTTGAACAGACATACCAGACAAACGAATAGACCAGACAGACTGACAGAACAAACAGGACAGACAGAACAGACAGACAAAACAGACAGAATACATAGACAGAACAGACAAGACAGACAGAACAGGCAGACCAGACTAACATAACAGATAGACAGACAATACATAACAGACAATACAGACAGAACAGACAGACTAGACAGACAGACAGACTAGACAGACAGACAGACTAGACAGACAGAACAGAACAGACTAAATAGACATACAGAATAGATGGACAGAACAGACAGACTAGACAGACAGAACAGAACAGACTAGATAGACATACATAATAGATGGACAGAACAGACAGACAGGACAGACAGAACCGCGACAAGACAGACAGAACAGACATACAGACAGAACAGACATACAGACAGAACAGACATACAGACAGACATTCAGACAGACATTCAGACAGAACAGACAGACATTCAGACAGAACAGACAATACAGACGTAACAGACCAGACAAGACAGACAGGTAAAACAAATCTCTCTCTCCCTCTCTCTCTCACTCTCTCTCTCTCTCTCTCTCTCCCTCTCTCTCTCTCTCTCTCTTTCCCTCTCTCTCTCTCTCTATCGGGTCTCTATTTAATCGTCCAATTGACCAACATAAGTTAAAAATTAAACCGTGTTATACAGAAACTATTATCGTGTTATACGAGGGTCGTTGAAATTTTAGAACCGTGTTGTAGGGAATCCGTGTTATAAGAGAACCGTGTTATAAGAGGGTCACCTGTACTTGAAAGATGTATGTATATTTTTATCAATTGCACATATTCCTAGAATGAATTCTAAAATTTATAACAGTTTCTAAATCTTTTTTCAATTTCTGAATCAATTAAAACACCACAAATTAAATATTTTTAATTTCTACTCAGTACCATCTGTCACGGAAAAGAGTATATGAACGATTATGAAGCATATAACGAGACTATGTCGTATCTACAACTATAGCTGATTGAACAAAACTAGGAGGCCTTTATGAAAAAGTATCCCAAATACATCCAAGAATTATTCTAATGTTTGACATCCTGGAACGGGATGAATGTCAGCAAAATAGATAATACATGTTAATTTCAAAATTTAAATGTATCGTTCTTTTAAATATTTGACGGTGTCTTAATAGTTTTGTAACTTTACATATTCACAGAATATATTACGTTTATATCAGTGTTATAATTTGTCTTCTTTTAATTCTTAATTAGTTCTATCTCTGAGGGTGATGCACGTATTATTCCAGAATTCAACCCTGGAGTTTATATGCATGATTTCTATAGTTCTTGACCAATAGAATCCTTTTAAGGATTCTTTAAACCAATAAGTGCGGCTGTTTAGTCATTATGTGTGCCTTAGGTTAAAAGCAGTAAAGGCTCAGTAAGTTAAGAAACATAAATCAAAACTTTAAACTTCAAGTTTGTTACCATCCAACACGGAAAAGGGTATCTTTAAAAAATTATATTTCAATATGGGATTTAAAAAGAAAACGAGTCTAAATCCCTTACAGTGTACATTCAAACATAACTTGAAAGAACAATGAAACTCGAGAAATCTCAACACACCCCATGAATGTCAAACTTTTGCTAATTTCGGACGGGACATTTAAAAATCAATTTCCTTCTTCCTTGCAAGTTCTTTTTTCATTCTTTTAAAGATATCATTTCCGAAAGAAAGAAATTAATGGAATCGTAGGAAGTTTCCGGTTCATATAGAAAAAAATCGCATTAGCTCTGCAAACATTTGCGGTCCCCCTACTTAACAAAGAAAGGCCCAATCAATTCAGAAAAACAAAATGAAGAGAAACAGCAAAATTGTCTTCTATTTTTTATCCACAAAATGAAGCGAGACTTTGTTTGAGTGAAAGTATCTTTATTTATAACTGTTTCAAAGCTGACGATTAATTTATTTTTCAGTAGTAATTAACATCGCCTACTTGTTTAGTTCCTAGATATGTTCTCCAAAGTACGTGATATGTTCTCCAAAGAAAATTAAAGTTCACAAAAAGCTGGGTACTCCGAGCTCTCGCATACCTTGAGAAAGTATTCGGTTTTTTTTCTCTGGACGCACAAAAAAATTGTCTGTGCACATACAAT
Source organism: Metellina segmentata (assembly GCA_947359465.1). Taxonomy (NCBI): domain Eukaryota; kingdom Metazoa; phylum Arthropoda; class Arachnida; order Araneae; family Tetragnathidae; genus Metellina; species Metellina segmentata. The sequence goes on from OX375874.1 coordinate 104,922,900, forward strand.
CGCATGTGAGTTTTTTTTGCTCGCTACTTCCGACATAATTTGTATTCACTTCGTTTACAAATCTAATCAGAAAAATGGCCGCTGCTTTCTCATATCGGAATAAAAGAATCGGAATCGGTAAATTCAGATTCTCTTAATTAAATCGCTTAGATTAATTCGATTGCGCAGATTCAGATTGAAAAAATTTGGGGAAATAAATACTTCTGAAGCTTTTCTTTTATAAACGTCCTAGATAAATGTCTGAAACTGCTTGAGAAGTTGGATGTTTGTATCTACTGCAACTTGAATAAAAACTATAGAGGTATATGTGATATTGCATATCCCAGTCCTAGTTTTTATGAGTGAAAAGCCGGATTGCTTCGGAGAGTGAGAATGAGTGACATCACATGGCGAACAGAACCTTCACGAATTCGTTTAGTTCTTGCTCACACCACTCAATCCGTGAGAGTGAGAGCAACCATATGAAGCGCAAAGACTATTGGCGTAAAAGAATTGCTCACCCTGGCGGGATAATCCCGAACACCGCGGCTAAACCACTAGGGTTGGCCAAAAAAATCATTTTTTGAAATCGCTATTCTAATATAGTGCGGAAAGGGTTCTCTCTGGATTCAATAAAAGCGGAGTAAAATATTTTTTTGATTGGATAATATCTTCTGCCCCACATCGCACTTGAATCTAAACAACACGAGGAAAACCGTATTGTGCAAGGCCAAACTTGGTGGTATTCGCAATGCCGAGAGGAGAAAAAAGGTAGAACTGTGATACAGCAATATCACAGTAGATAAGTAGGTAGGTATTTCAAATGATATCATCAAGATAGCCTTACACAGCAAATATTCCCATCCCTCTAAAAATCATGAGGTAGAGATTCGACCATTTTCATCCTCTCGAAAGACATAATTTGAAAACTTTCTCAACCATATAGAATCTCTGGCAAATCCAGGACATGGTATCTCAGATCTGTCATGGTGTGGAATTTTGTAGTGCCAGCTCAGATGTTCACTACTGTTAAGCTATTGATTAAAAATCAAAGTCGTCCTCCCCATTCTCATCTTAAGTTATATTTTATTCGTAACTAAGATGGCTCACAAAATCATCTCGAGTAAGGTTCATAGAGTTTGTAATTGGACCTAGGTATCACGATAACTCAGTTGGTAGTCTCGGATTAGCAAACGGAGGGTAGCGAGTTAGAAACATGATCCAACCTAAGGCCGTCTTATAAGTAGAGGCTGGTGCACGATAAATATGTGGTGGCATGAAATGTCCCCATGTGGAAGTTTGGAGAGAGCCAGCTCACAGGCATTGACTTAGTTATCTGCCCGTGATTCAAAATTACACGGTATAGTCCACGAATATTTCCCTTAGTAACTGATGCCATACCGTCACCAAAAGCCCATCGTTTTCCTCCGGGTTCTTCGAGAAGGTCCTTGAAATGGAGGAATTCAACAAACAGGGGTCGAGACTGGACCTCTTACAACTCGAAGGTTCCTAGCGCAGTGGACATACACACTGAGTCATGACGTCTCATATACATTACGGATTACGGGCGGATTTACATTGTCACACACAGTCTTCTTTCTACATTTTTCAGTCTCCCCTGCATGGCAAATAGAGCTTCTAACGAATAAGACGGAGTTTGTGAGCTCTGTTTCGTGCTATTCTGTACAGTCCGGTCCCGAGCACCCTTGAGACATTGGCAACTTGTGTACGACCCCTTGGAGGGGTGTCGTAAAGAACCAAACAGGGTGTTTTTGGAAGAAGGAAGCAAAGTGGACAGTATAGGGGAGGCCTTGCGTAGGCGTTTTGCTCGTACACAATAGCTCTTATGTAAACTAATAATTTAAGTTTAACCTATCCAATTATCTTGAAACTTGTCTGTAAAATGTATAACTAACTTGTAAATAAACCTTAATTTTAACTTAATTGCCCCGTTCCTGTTTATATTCAATAATTCCTTCAACATTCTACAAAATGGCCACGGCATGTTCATCCGAGCACATTCGAAGGAAGTAAGGAAAGGGAGAATTTGACTTATTCCTTCCGCTTTATCAGTTTGAGGAGCAATGCTGTGGTTGTTAGAAAAATCACGAACCTTAATGTGGGACAATTTATCGATTGGTTAAAATGATTAGCTCGCGTGATTGAGAACAATAGTCTGCACTTCGATAGCCAATGGACCCGAAGTTGGTTCGTAAATGCATGCAACTTCTGAGATCCAACCACAGCGACTCCGCCATCATGCTCTGTCTATTTCATTAGAAGGTCTATTTACCTCAAGTAGAACAACGACCTACCATCGCAACTCTTGTGGGGAATAATGTATGGCTCATTCCTATAAAATGACTACTCCTAACTGTGTTTTGGGCCGTGGTATCCCGGTAGGAAGATTTATAGCCTAGCAGCCGGTGGATTGCGAGTTCGAATCACCGTCGTGTACAAAGGTGGCTGGTACACGTTAAATCTTTTATAGACTCGAATGTCCTAAATTTGGTAAGATGTAGAAGTCAATGGAGTACAAGCTTTGGTGACCGCGGCTTAAAATTACGTAGTGTTGTCCTCGGGTGTTGTTCTTCGGGGGTTTATCCCGGACCATCGCTAGTCGACCATTGTGTTGTTCAAGTGCGGCGTAAGTTAAATACCTATCTAATTTTTTTCATGTTAATTCCAATTAGAAAAACACCGCACGCTTTGATATACGCTATTTACACTAGTGTCTGATGAACTCAAATGACCAGAAATCCACAAACGCATATTGCATTCTGATCCAGTGGAGTTGTAAGTCAAATTTCGCCGACCAACCGGTATAGTGGTTAAGGTGTCAGCATCTGGATCGGAAGGTTCCTGGTTCCTGGTTCGAATCCGGGTCCGGGTTAGGATTTTTGAAGGCGTATGTTGTGGAGGCGGTTGGTGCACCTTATATCAGTCGTGGTCAAAAGTCCTTACGTTGGTTTGGTGTGGAAGTTTGGAGAGTGGGGTGCCAGCTCAGGTGTTGACTCGTCATCTGACCTTGATTCAAAATTACGAGGTGTTGTCATCGGATCTTTCCCTTAAGGGATTGATCCCGGACCGTCGTCAATAGCCCGTTGTGTCCCTCTAGTACGACGTTAATTAAAAAAAATTACCATTAAGTCAAATTTCCTAATTGTGTGCGCCGACCAACCGGTATAGTGGTTTAGGTGTTAGCCTCTAGATCGGAAGGTTCCTGGTTGGAATCCGCGTCCGGGCATGCATGTTTGTAAACGTATGATGCAGAAGCGACTGGTGCACCTTAAATCTGTCGTGGTCGAAAGTCCTCACGTTAGGTTGGTGTGGAAGTTTGGAGAGTGGGGTGCCAGCTCTGGTGTTGCTTCGTCATCTGACCGTGGTTCAAAATTACAAGGTGTTGTCCTCGGACCTTTCCCTTAAGGGACTGATCCCGGACCGTCGTCAATAGCCCGTTGTGTTGCTCTAGTGCGACGTTAACTAAGAAATGCCAATTCCTAATTGTGTACAAAGCGATTTAATTTGTATGATAGGTAATAACGATATTTCGGGGTTTCTTTTTAATTTTAGGAAACCAGTGTATTTAAGGCCTTGCTGTTACTTGTAGTCGCCCCGCAGCAGATAATAGGACTTACAAGTGAAACACTACGTTAACCCTATATGCGGTTCAACGAGATATTCTCGTCCAACACGATTTGATTAATTTTGTTAATTTTGAAATACCTCATCGTATTTTTTTCGAAATGGCGTTTTAAGGAAAATAACTGTCTCGAGTGTCTCCTGTTTTTCTTTTCCCGTAAAGCTCTTGGGATCTGGGACTTCCAGGCAAATGAATTTCCCCTGTGTGCCGATTGATGTTCAATTTTACTGTACCCCTTTCAATCGGTCTAACTGTACGGGAAGATACATTTTCCATATTGCTCCAGCTGTTCAATGTAACACTGTTTGAGGCAAAAGAGCAAAACGGGATAATTATTGAGTTTAACAGATAATTCTGAACTTCGAGTATAACAAATAGATTAAGTATGCATACCGTAAATATATTATGCAGTAGACGCCCTACAAGATGATTTCGACGAGATATCTCGTTCATCAAGATCACCCAATTTTTGCAATTTTGCTTGAGATATTTTGTCATCAAGATATTGCTGATTTCTTTTATAACGGTGATATCAAGATTCGTTGAATTTTTTTTCTATAGAGATATCTAGTACAACAAGATATTGCTGATTTCTTTTATGACGACTATATCAAGATCTGGTTAATTTTTTTCTTCTATATAGTATCTAGTCCATCAAGATTTGGTGAGTTTTTTCTTCTGTAGAGATACAACAAGTATAACAAGATCTCGTACAACAAGATATTGCTGATTTCTTTTATGACGACTATATGAAGATCTGGTTAATTTTTTTCTTGTATAGAGTATCTAGTCCAGTGGTTCCCAAACTATTTTGGTCGTGGAACCCCCAAATTTGTTGCCAATGATCGCGGAACCCTGAATATTTTTTATACAACGACTTTTCAAAATTTAATATCTGATATTAAATGAAACAAGTAATATTTTGGTATTTCGGATTTTATTGAATTAAACAAAACTAAAAAAAAAAAAAAATTATTATAGAAATAATAAAAATACAAAACATCAACTAAAATAAATGAAAAAAACTTTAATTTGAAGAATGCACCTGCTTCTTTGATTCCATGATTCTCTTAAAATTGGGCGTTATGTTTGATAACTGAACTCGTATATCTGGTGCAGCATCAGGTTTGTTACGATATTTGGTTTTTGTCGCAATATATTTTTAAAACCCAGCTTCACACAAATAAAAACGTAGTAAACGGCAATAGAATTCGAATACCCTGTTTTGATAAATTTGGATATTCATCGAATACATCTGACCAGAATATTGTTACCTAAACTGTTCTAAATTTGGTTTCTAATTGTGTTTCCGAATTAAATTCAATCAATTTTTCATAATCCATGGAAAGAAATCCTTTTGGTTTTTCTTTTATTTTGAAAGGATTTTGTACCCAGTAATTATCTTGATTCTCTAGGTTTGGAAAGTAATCACTGAGTGATTGCTGTAAACTGGACAGATATGTTTTTATACCATCGCGTATTTCCATATCTAAATCCACTTCAGATTCTTCGTCTGGAAACACTCGAAGTTGTTTTGCTCCACAGCTGAAATCCAATATTGTATTTTCCTTGAAAAGGCAACTTTTTTATCTTTTGTGTGGAATATGTTGACTTGTCTTCCTTGCAGAGCCAAACATAATTTGTTCAATTTTCCAAATATGTCAGCAAGGTATGCAAGTGTGGATAGCAAGTGATATTATTTAATCTGTCTGTTAATTCAAATTTATGACCAATATAATACGCCATCAGTTCCTTTCGCAATTCAAATATTCGCATAAGCATTTTACCACGCGATAACCATCTAACTTCCGTATGAAGAAGTAAAGTGGTGTGAAGACTACCCATATCTTCGCAAATGTCTTTGAAAATACGTGATTGCAATGGTTTACTATTGATAAAATTAATAATCTTCACTGCTTCGTCTAGAACAGATTTAAATGTCACCTAAATCCTTTTTGTTACTAATGCATATCTGTGAAGAATTCAATGAGTACTGTTACAGTTTTTTGCAACATTTTTAATCCGTGCTACAGCACCACTCACTTTTCCTGTCATTGATTTTGCTGCATCGCTGCTTACTTCAATACATTTCCCCCAGTTAATTTCATGCGTTGTCATAAAATTATCAATGCAGTTAAATATATTTTCCCCCGTGGTGTTAATGTTCACACTATCACATAAAAGCAAATCTTCTTCAATTTTTTTATTAAAATCATACCGAATGAAAACAAGCAAAATTGCTAATCTAGCAACGTCTGTGGACTCATCTAGTTGTAATACATAAGCGTCACACGCCTGTAACCATGAAATAAGTTCTATTTAAATGTCACCGGCAATATTGATAATACGCCTTTTTACAGTCCCTTGTTAGAAAGAGACAAACTTTAAATTTGTTTACTATACCCTTCGCCGAATACACACGAAACGATATCTTGAACGCAAGGTTTAATAAGTGATTCACCAATAACATGTGCCTCGCCTGCTAGAGCAATACGGCAAGATACTTTATACGACGCTTCCGTTATCTTTTGATTATCTGTTTTGAATTTTTTTTTATCACAAAACTCTTGCTTTTATTATGGCTTTCAAGTTTTCTTCTTAAAAAAAGAAATATCTTTGCCTTTATTTATTGGGTGATTTTTTTTTCAGTCGCCTTATTTAAAATTTTTAAATTTAATGCGGTGGTCGATTATATACTTTCCAAGGAAAATGTGAAGAAATAAGACGCCATTCTTATTTTTTTAATGAAATCAAATTTGTCACGGGGAACCCCTAAATTTTTTCGTGGAACCCCTAAATTTTTTCGTGGAACCCACTTTGGGAACCACTGATCTAGTCCATCAAGATTTGATGAGTTTTTTCTTCTGTAGAGAAATCTCGCACAACAAGATGTTGCTGATTTCTTTTATGACGACTATAACAAGATCTGATTAATTTTTTTTTCTATTGGGTATCTAGTCCATCAAGATTTGGTGAGTTTCTTCTTCTGTAGAGATATTTCGTCCTTCAAGACCTGGTGAGTTTTTTTTTCTTCTGTAGAGATATCTCGTCCATCAACATCTGATCAGTATTTTCTTCTGTAGAGATATCTTCTCCATCAAGATCTGTGTCAGTTTTTCTAATGATGAGATACCTCCCCGAGATAATCACAAGTAGGGTTAAGAATATAATTCTGAGAAAACAAGGGCGGAAGATCTCTACTTCTTAAGCTGGTACTCTCTAAGTGTGTTTCTCAACAAAAAATCTAAACATTATAAGAAAAAATAACTCCATCTGCTTCATAATTCTAAAGGTCAGTCTGATTCACAAAAGCTAAGAAATATACATCTTTCTTTTTTCGACTAAGTAAATTTCACTTCTAAACTGTACAGAAAAACTATAACATCATACAGTTTTCCTGCACACGTACAAGGTATAAAACCATACCCATTTCCCACGCAAATAAATTTTTCAACATCATACAAACGTCTTGGTTTTTTAAAAAATAATTTGTATCTAAATGCAACACAAAAGTATAACATATATACAGTGTGTTCCAAAAAGATCAGTACAATTTCAAAATGTATATAAAAAAGAATAGGCCTACAGAAAAACTAGTTACAACAATAGATAGAATAGCTCAAAGAGTTTTTTTTACAACATTAGTAAATTGCCACATGAGATCCTTTAGTAGCACGAAGAATCTCAAAACGATATTCCAATTTAATCTACAAACGTTTCAGCATGATAACATCAACAGTGGCTACAGCTGTTTGGATCTTTTTGTTTCAATTCCACGACACTGTTTACTTTTGTTCGGTACATAGCATCTTTTACCTAACCCCAAAAGAAAAAGTCGAGTGGAGTAATGTCAAGAAACCGGGACGGCCATGCTATGGGGCCATCCATTCGACACATTGGGCCTTCTTCACGGGATCCACCATTTTAAATAATTGAATTCTTTAATAATCATTTGCGTGTTTTGCAGCGCTATCTATAATCAGAAACATACTGTAAAAAATTTAGAGTTAGTCTTTCTATTGGTGTAACTAGTTTTGCTGTGGGCCTTTTTCTTTTCTTTTTAATAAATATTTGAAGTTGTACTGATCATTTTGGACACTCTGTAGATCGTATAAATTACTAAAAGTGACAGTCTTTAAGAAGAGTTGTTTAGTAAACAAACCTCGTAAAATGAGATAAGGTTATGAGTTAGGCCTATAGATTGTCTAGGTTGTAATTGAGTTGCCAATTGTCCACAAAAGAAAAAATATCAAATTGAAAGAGAACTCTCCTATTATGATAAAGTAATAGGGATTGAAAGAGGACGGTATAGATGTCTTGAACAACTCGTTTGTTACATTTACAGAATGGTGAATATAAAGAGGTAGAAGCAATGAAAGTACTGGTTGATTGTAGCATGACAGGAAATTATTTGTTCGAGTTTGAAACATTGTTTAAAAGTTTTTTTGAAGATGTATAGATTTTTTTTTTTGTAATTTGGCCTTTAAAGTTATAGACCGGAGTTGTTGCCAAGATATAAGTGAATTACAGTTTTCCTTTTTTATTAGTTATTTTGGAAGGCTATCAAAACAGATGGGCATATCCGACTTAGCAGCATCTTTGGAAAAAGCATCAAACAATCAATCAATGCATTTTGAAAAATGTCATTTTCAATCAAAACGTTAAGAATGTTTTCAATTAAGGGTAATGATTTTTATGTTAAAAATCTGTTCATCACTTGACTATATGTATATAGATTAATAAAAGTTGAAGTAATTTTTTATCTTCGAGTGGTTTCAAGATATTTATGTCTTGTGCTTGGCAATTAGAGTGATTTGAATCTATTTTATATTGACCTTCTCGTCATTATTTGTTCTCTTTTACACACGATAAATGCCTACTTGTACAGCTATTGATTTTTCTTCCGTCTGTGAAGTAAATGAGCATACATACACAGCACTACAATAATGGACCGCACGCCAGCGGATTTGCATAAAATCCGAGAACTTATTTGGAGGTGGTTTTCGTGGTATTGCCTGGGATCTTTTCATGTTGTTCCTGATAAATTGAACGCCGACGCCTACATGAACATTTTGGACAATCAGGTTCTTCCTACGCTCTGGCAATTGCATGGAATGGACGAATGTTATTTCCAGGACGAGAACGCTCCATGTCATGTTGCAGCATCTGTCAAGCAGTGGCATCACGATATGGATGTAAAACTTCTTCCCTGGCCTGCTCAGAGTCCAGACCTAAACCCCGTAGAACATTTGTGGGACGAGCTAGAGCGACGATTACTGACCAGGGAACCACATCCAAAATCTACAGCTCAGCTGGCGACATTCTTACAGCAGAAATGGACACAAATACCCCCACCTGTGTATAAAAGCCTTGTTGAAAGTATGCCCAGAAGGGTTGTTGCTGCAATTGCAGCACCTGGGGGACAATCCCCTTATTAAAGCATGTATTATTTCCCTTATACCATCATATCTTGCTGTCTGGTCCATTATTGTATTGTAGTGTACATCTTATCATTGAAGAACATCATCTTATGAAACATTGTTAAAGCAAAATTAATAGCTATACCACCTACCTGTACAGCTCCTAGATTCATTTCGTCTGAGAAGCACAAAGCACATTGTGATCAGAATAAATGCTTGTTATACTCAGCATACATACCAAAAAACATGAAACAAGCCTTTCAATATATTTAACAATTCGGTCAATTTTCCCTTTTTGTCTATACATAGCTTTGTAAACATTGGAGGAAAGTTTTTAGCTGATTCTATCCATTAGATAGCTTTTAAAAAAAGCAAATGCTTCTGCTTGGTTAGTAGAAAAATTCGAAGATAGTTCGCATTATTGTTTCGTGATGATTTGTTCACTTTCAAAAATGATAAATGGCAATCTTTCAAACCAATCAGCTTCACCTATTAAAGTAAAATTAATAGCTGTACCACCTGTACATATAGCTAGGGTTTCTGCTTGGTTATTAGAACAATTTGAATCGAGTTAATCTTTTTTGTTTTTTCTTGATAATTTGTTCATTTTCGAAAACGATAAATGACAAAATGGCTAAACCAATCACCTGTTCAAGCAAAATCAATAGCTTTAAAACCTGTATAGCTACTGGTCTTGCTTTCTTCTATGAAGCACAGAAGATTTTGTGATGGGAATAAATACTTGTGATACTCAGCACACAAAAAATGAAACAGGTCCTTTCAATCTGTTTAATTACTCGGTTGAGTGTTTGGCCGTCTGCATAGAGATTAACTAAAGTTGGGGTAGATTTTAGCTGATTCTACTATTAGAGAGCTATCAAGATATCTAATTCTGAAATCTATCCGAATCAAGATAATTCCATCAATTCGAAAACGAGATAGATTCTGCTTGGTTATTAGAACAATTTGAAATTAATTTATACTGGTGTTTCATGATATTATATTCACTTTCGAAAACAGTAAATGGCAAAAGTTGAAACCAATAACCAATCACCTGTTCAAGCAAAATAAATAGCTGTGCCACCTGTGTAGCTACGGTTTCTGAATTTCTCAGTGAAGCCCAAAACACCTTCAGATCAGAATAAATACTTGTGATACTCAGCACACAAAAAATGACACCGGCTCTTTTAATCTGTTTAATTATTCGGTCGATTGTTTGGCTGGCTGTATAGAGAGAGATTAACAAAACTTGGAGTAGGTATTCTACCAATCGAGAACTATTAAGATATCTAACTCTAAATCTATTCTAATCAAGATAATTCAATAAATTCTAAATCAAAATAATTCAATAAATTCTAAATCAAGATAATTCAATAAATTCTAAATCAAGATAATTCAATCAATTCTAAATCAAGATAATTCAATCAATTCTAGATCAAGAATATATTCTGCTTGGTTATTAAAACAATTTGAATCTAGATTACATTGATTTTGTTTTCGTGAGGATTTGTTCACTTCCGAAAACATAAAATGGCAACCTGTCGAAACCTGCTCAAGCAAATTTAAGGGGACATAGTACCTTACGGGCCAAAAAGTGATCATTTTTCTGTACTATTTTCGACTCGTCATAAATCAATAACCTTTATTCATTTTTGAATGGAATTTTGATAAGTTCTATAATAAAGTATTAACTTTAAAAAATTGGTAAAATAATTGTAATTCAGATAAAATATTTTTTTAAACAACATAAAATACGAACACAAAAATAATAATAAGTAATTGGCTAATATTTTGCTTCCCGCAAGATAATTTTTGAAATATATATAGTAGAATCTAAATTTTTATGTCAAATTAAAGCTAAATAATACCTTTATACTGCAAACCTCAAAATTTAAAATTATCTAGTATTTTAATATTTAAAAAAAATTAAAATTTCATAAAAAAATTAAATTATTGAAATTTTTGTCTTTATCATGCTATATTTAAAAATGTATGCATCTCATTAATATATTGGAGGTTCACAGAATTAAGATCCATAAGTAGAACATACATGTGAAATATTATAGCTCTACAATCATAACTTTTTTTGTAAAATTGCGGGAAAGTGTAAAAATCAGAAACTGAGAAAATCAAGTTTAAAGATTGAATTTCTATTATGTATAATATCATAAATACCTTAGAGTTTAAAATGCTCCTGCTACATATGTAGGACCTTCTATTTCTAAGAAATGCTCATTTAAAGCTTTTTTTCTCATTCTGTGAGCCCTACGAGCCTCTAGTGTTGATGACCTACATTTAATTTCTGCACTTTTCAAACGCGCCAAATCAGATATTTTTGCAGAGGTGCATGCAAAATGTCCTACTTGCAGGCCAAGACATTTCATAATGCTCAGACGACCTGCCATTCCATCATTAAAAATTACTAACGCTTCGTTTACTGAAACGTCAACAACAGTTTTTGATGATCCGGATGTTTTCGGACAATACTTCCAAACAGTGGAATTAAAAGACTCATTAGCATTTTGTGTCTTGCCACCCAGACATTTTTTCAATAACTTGGGTGCTGATAGTTCTGCAAATGTAGGTTTAATTGCATCCATTACAGGTATTGGCACAGTTTTCTTGTGTATGTAGGAAACACTTGTGTCAAATTGGGATCTTTGATACTCACACCATGACGTGGGACCAAGAGGGCAGAAGTAGTGCATAGGTGTGGTATCTGAGGACTTATAGTGGCAATAAATTGCCCAGATCGCTTTTCGCATGTCTTCAACGGAACTATTGTTATCACGGATAGCATTTCCGTAATAAGTGGTAAATTTATCTATTAGTTTATCTGTTAATCGGTTTTTTCCGCTGATGCCTTTACCATCAGACAGTTTTTTGCCACGATTTAATAATTTTAGTTTCCGCAGTCTAGCACCCATACGCTTTTGAATATGTCCAACACATTCTACTTTTTCGACAGCATACGGTGCAGTACGTAGAAGCTCTGGAAAAGTTTTGGTATCCCCATCCCCGATATATTTGACATACTTCACGTCTCTTTCGGAGAGGGACCTTTGAAATATATTTTTCATACCATCCACTTCCATTTTACAAGATGACCCTGAATGGTTTTTAACACAGTGTTCTTGATGGTTCAATTTCCAATCTTCGTACGCTTTTCCACATTTCGAGCCTTCCCACTGATCACACCCCTTACAATACGACGAAAGTACTTCAACATCCAGTACCTTTCCGGTGACATCCCCTATTACACTACAAACACCGATTCGAGAGGTATGACCGCGTGTTTTCCATGTTCCGTCACCACTGATACATATTTCGTTACTGTCCGTAGCTGAAATTTCTTCATGAACCGCCTTCTTCATTGAATCAGTAGCCACTTCAAAACTGGCCAGTTTGATTTTTTGTAAAATCCTATCGTAGGACTTTTGGGATACAGGTGGAGGTAAATCCATTGCTGAGCAGAAATTTTTTATCCCACATAGACCTAAGCCTACTGTACGCATAGCATACACTATTCGAGTGTTTATCTCATAATCATTTTTCGTGCATTCAATTGCAGGCGAGCTTTTAAAAGTTGATGATGTGCTACATGATTCGCATTCAATGATGAACTCTGACACTAGTCCATACACAATTCTTTCCTTCAGAACTGCTTTACATCTGCAGTGGCAGCATGTCAAGAATTTTGAAAGTTCTGACGTTAAAATTTTCATATCCACAAGTCTGTATCCATCACTCTGTTTAGGAATAGTAATTCTTTTATCCTCACAGACTTCCAAACGTATTTTTTTCGCAGATGCACTCACACAAGAAACTTCTAGTTCAGATTGTTTCCCTTGGAAATGTTGATTCCCATTAAAACAGCCTTTCTTTCGGCGAAAATCACCAGATCTACGATTTGCTTTGCTAGACATTTTAGCAGGATTTATAAAAAGACTATTTATAATAACAAAAAAGGAACAAAAAATCGCAATATCTTTCGAAAGCTAAGACAGAAGAGAGCACATGAAAGCAGCAAATATAGCAAGTATAACAAGAATAACAATTGTAAACAAGCGTGGTGTAAAATAGAGTTGTGTGGAGATGAACAATTCCTTCTCCCTGTTGAATAAATATATTACATGGTTAGGCAGAGTGGCTGAATATAAAATAATTACAAGGATAATTTCATTTCCGAAACCGAAACTAACTACATTCGATTAACATCACAAGGTCAGTCAGTATTGACATTTACGTTTTTTATTGCTGTAAGCTTAATTTTCGACGGATTTCGATGCGGTTTGTTTTAAAATGCTCCCAACATTCCAAATTATTTTTTAAAAATACTTTTGAAAAATCGATTTTTTGAAGGGTGAAAGGTACTATGTCCCCTTAATAGCTTTATCACCTGAACAGCTCTCTATTGTTTTTACGTTCGTCTTTGAAGCACAAAACAGCTCATGATCACAAAACGTGCTTGTCACACCCAGCACACACAAAAGCATGAAACAGGCCCCTTTCAAGACATAAAGAAAAGGCAAACGAAGCCCTTCGATATGGAGTTCTGTCCTACTTACGTACCTGAACCAAAGTTTTGCAATCTCCTCTCCGAAAATAACCGACCAAAAGTGTACAAGACCAATCAAAAACTGTCATCCGCACAACTGCTATATTTGGAATTCAATCAGGCGAGGGCATCTATATTTACTTACGCCAACGAAGGAAGCAGGACCCGAGAACACGAAGAAATCAACAAAAACGAATCTCCCAATTCTCACGCCCGGGATGAAAAGTAGCGGAAAAATTTAAATTGCAAATATGAATCCGAAGTACTGGGAATCTCATTATTTTATGAATGCCAAGAGATACATTGGAAAGATAAAAGGGAATAAGAGTAATAGGGGGAAAAAGTATCAGATGGGAACTGTTTAGGAGGAATGTATCTGAATAGGATCCATTTTCCGGCCGATATGATCGAAAGAAAAGAAATACCTCCCCTTGTGATAAAGTTAATACTTGCAAAGTATTGGTACAGTGCAATGATAACTCAATCGCAGGAGTTTTCCCAACTATTTGCGTCAAAGCGAGGGATAGTGAAAAGAAGCGAATACATTAATCATGAGAGTCTCTGGGGAAGCTGGTGGAAGTATCTCTTTTTTCCGCTTTCAACTCGAGCTGAAATGGAAGACGTGGAATTATGGGTCTGAAACTTCGTGTCAGCTATTCTGTTGTTTGCTTTCGTGATTAATGTTTTGATCTAAGTTAATAGTTTTACGTTCGATTATCTTTCAAAACGAGAAATTTTGGGTTTCAATTTAGTAGTTTTCAGCATTGAAAGGAGTATGCGTACATTTTTTACGATCTAGGTGGTTTTGTCGAAGCATCTCATCGTTAAATAGGTCGACTAGATATCTTGTAATATATCGTGAAATAAAAAATAATTTGAAATGTCTCAACGAAATATCTCGCCATCCAGGTGTTGACTAAATTTTTTTCTCATAACTAGATAAAAATCTGATGAATTTTCTTCAAATGACGTGAGACGACAAGAACTTGATGAATGAGAAATCTCGTCCATCCAGGTATAGCCAATTTTGGTAATGGCGAGATACATCGTGGAGGCAATCGCCGGAAAGAGCATCAGATTCCATCAAGATCTAGCCAGTTTTAGTGATGGAGAGGTACCGGGCGAGACAATTACCAGATTTTAAGAGATTCCATCAAGATTTAGCCATTTTTGGTAGTAGCGAGATATCTCTAAGAGACAATCGCCGGAAAGGGTTACGGATTCCATCACGATCTAGCCAGTTTTGGTAATAGCGAGATACCTCGATAGGACAATAGCCAGAAAGGGTAACATATTCCATCACGATCTAGCAAGTTTTGGTAAAGGCTTGATACCTTAAAGAGACAATTACCAGAGATTTTAACAAATTCCAACAAGATTTATCCAATTTCGGTAATAGCGAGATACCTCGAGAGGACAATCGACAAAAATGGTAACATATTCCATCACGATCTAGCAAGTTTTGGTAAAGGCTAGATACCTTGATGAGACAATTACCAGTGAATTTAACAGATTCCTACAATATTTATCGAATTATGGTAATGGCGAGATACATCGAGAGGACAATCGCCAGAAAGGGTAACAGATTCCATCACGATCTAGCCAGTTTTGGTAATAACGAGATACCTCGATAGTACAATAGCCAAATAGGGTAACATATTCCATCACGATCTAGTAAGTTTTGGTAAAGGCTAGATACCTTGATGAGACAATTACCAGTGAATTTAACAGATTCCTACAATATTTATCGAATTATGGTAATGGCGAGATACATCGAGAGGACAATCGCCAGAAAGGGTAACAGATTCCATCACGATCTAGCCAGTTTTGGTAATAACAAGATACCTCGATAGTACAATAGCCAGAAAGGGTAACATATTCCATCATGGTCTAGCAACTTTTGGTAAAGGCTAGATACCTTGAGGAGACAATTACCAGAGAATTTAACAGATTCCAACAAGAATTATCCTATTTTGGTAATGGCGAGATACTTCGAGAGGACAATCGACACAAAGGATAATTAATTCCATTAAGATCTAGCAAGTTTTGGTAAAGGCTAGATACCGTGACGAGATAATTACCTCAGAATTTAACAGATTCGATCAAGATTTATCCAGGTTCTTTTGTGGTGAACTACCTTGAGAGGAGTATCGCCATAAAGGTTAACAGATTTCATCAAGATATAGCCAGTTTTGGTAATTGCAAAATATCTTATTGAGACAACCACCGGAAAGGTTTACAGAGTTCTTTCTACTTCTACGCACATATGATTAACACACCAAACATTCCGACTTATCAAAATCAATCACCAAATACATATCTAAGAGGTATATTTCCAATATACTTTAAATTGCAATTCACCTGTAAATTCCAGGTCGCATGTCTAAAAATTTTAGGTACACGTTTGATCTTTCGCTTATGGCTTTCGCAAGTACCAACTCAAATACCGACTAGCAGCAATGATCAATTACTCAATGTGCATGCGTGTCAAAAAGCACATCAGATTAACAAGGAAATATTATCTGTACAAATACAATGAACAAAAATAGAATAATTTCACAAATACTTCAACGCCACTTGAACTTCCCCGAAGAAATTTAACTGAGTTTAAACTTTAAATAAAAACAGAAGTACACGCAAATACCATTGTATATATAGTTCCGCGTACACTATGTATAGTAGTCATATAGTCATATAGAGTGGGGAGGTCAGGAAAGCCCTAGGTGCTGATTCCACTAGGAAATATTGCACCAAACCCCATTGTTTTTCGATACTCCTATCAGAGAAAGCCAGATTCCTTGAGAAAGGCCAAAAGGCTTTAGACAGGTTCTTCGTGAATTGTATCAAGTTCTGTTCCAAGACCTAGACTTGAGTGCCTTATGTGAAGCAGAGCTTCGCATTCAAAAAGTATGTGGTGGGCAGTTTCCTCCACCATATTGCATTTTCTGCATAGAGGTTCTTCTTTAAAGATTCCCATCCTATGAAGGTGTTTTCTTAGGTGATAGTGGCCTGTGAGAAATCCAACTATCACCCTCATCTTACCCCTGCTAAGACGAAGGATCTGAGAAGATGTTTTCATAGAAGGTTCTTGAATCATAAGCCTTGCATGTTTTTGATCGGTGGTTTGCTTCCACTTTTTTGTAGTTTCTTTAAGCATTCTTTCTCCTATCACCCTTTTTGCGGTAGTCTTAGAGATCCCGCAAAAAGGCTCAGGGCTTAAAGGTAGGTCTGCAGTCCCCAGTTTGGCTAACTTATCTGCATTTTCGTTTCCTTCTACACCAGTATGTCCTGGTACCCAAGTAAGAAAGATCCTATTATGGGTCCCCAAGTCATGTAGAAGGTTCCTACATTCCCAAACAAGTTTGGAGCTTATTTGGAATGAGTTTATTGCCTTTAAGGCTGCTTGACTGTCACTGAATATGTAGATTTTCCTATTTGAGTAGGATCTTCTAGAACATTCTTGTAGACAGTAGATGATAGCAAGCAGTTCCGCTTGAAATACTGTGGCATGTTTTCCTAATTTTTGGGAAATCCTTGCCTTAGGTCTGATCCCACATATTCCAGCACCTGCCTTTTCGTTTTGTCTGGAGCCATCTGTGTACCACACAATGTCTCCATTTGTGAGCTTGTAGTTTTCCTCTTTCCATTCCTCTCTTAGGTCAATAAGTACCTCAAAGGGTCTTTGAAATAGGAATCTTGTCTCCATGATATCAGAGGGCATCAAAAGTATAGGGTCAAAGAATATTTGATTAATACTGGTGTGGGACTTTTGTCTGGCAAAATCCATCCACAGTCCAGCGTTTTCCAGTCTGTAGGAACTTCTTTTGGCAGCACCGCTGATAAAGATATCAAGTGGGACGACAGATAGAATAATTTCCATGGCTCTGGTGGGAGTGGAGGACATAGCACCTGTTATACTCAGGCAGGCAGCTCTTTGAAGACTGTCTAGCTTGGTCTTAACAGTCAATTGTTCCGTCTTTTTCCACCAGACCACAGCCGCATAGGTCACAATGGGTCTAATAGCCATAGTGTATAGCTAATAGGTCATCCTTGGCCTTAGACCCCATGATTTACCAAGAACTCTTCTACATCGTATAAGTCCAACGTTTGATTGTTTAATTTTACTTTTCAAATGCTGATTCCAGGTTAATTTAGTGTTCAGTATAACTCCCAGATATTTAACCTCGCTCAGCATATTTACTTTTTCCCCTAGTAGGGTAGGTATATCACTTTTGTCAATGCAGGTTCTTCTTCGTGTAAATGGGACAAGAGTAGTCTTTTGAGGATTTACTCTCAAATTCTTTTCACAGCACCATCTTGCTATTCTGTTCAGGGTCCCCTGCATGATATTTATCACCGTTTTCTCATCCATGCCCGATATGTAGACGACAATGTCATCTGCATATCCCTGGGCATAAATGCCGCTTTGATTGAGGTCTGCAATTAGGTCATCAACCACCAGATTCCACAACAGAGGGGAGAGAACTCCTCCCCGAGGGCAGCCTCTAGTGGGTCTAGCCTGAAGTGTTGCCCCTAACAACTCGGTTGTAATAACTCTGTCTGTTAACAAGGAGTTTATCCATTTGCAGACTTGTGATTCAATAGCTCTTCTGGCAGCAACAGCAGCGATTGAGTTAAAAGAGGTATTATCGAAAGCACCCTCAATATCAAGAAAAGCTGCCAAAGCCATTTCCTTGCACTCCAGGGTCTTCTCAATCTTTACAACCAGGTGTTGCAAAGCCACCTCTGTAGATTTACCGGGTTGATAGGCAAATTAGTTTTTGTGAAGAGGTCTGGTACTCCTCATTACATCCCTAATGTGTCCCAATTATATGACACTATGTATAGTAGTTGTGCGTTTGATATTTGATAGATTTTGGAGATATACTAGTTTAAAAAGTAAAAATTAATTGCTCTCTAAGATATATTAAATACATAAACTTAAACCTCCTGGAGGTTGTCTTAACGAGGTATGTCGTCACTAGCAAAACTGACTAGATCCTGATTGACGAGATAGCTCATCATAAGAACAAGTTGAACAGATCTTGATAATGCCATCATAAAAAAATCAGCAATATCTTGATAACAAATAGATGTCACGTCGAAACCACCTTGTAGGGTTAAAACGTACTGTCGAATATATTTACGGCATATCATACTTTATCAGTATTACACTCAAAGTTGAGAATTGTTAAAGCTAAACGCAATAATTATCCTATTGCTTTGCTCTCGCCAGGTTCAAACAATGCTACATTAATCAGTGGGATGTAGTTCCGAAGATGCAACTTACTCTGCAGACCGAGGAAAAGCCGTACAGTATAACAGAACATCAATCGAGCTTACTGGAGAAATCCATTTACCTAAACTTCCAAGATCGCAGTTTTTCGGGTAAAAAGAAAACCGGGGAGGATTCGTGGAACATTTATTTTCCTTCGGAAGCCATTTCTTTAAAATTAAAAGACATTAACTGCATACACTTGATTTTTCTGGTGTTTACCTCGTAATGATTAGCAAAACTGACCAGATTTCGAGGTACGAGAAATCTCGAGAAAAGAAAAAAAAGCTAACCAGATCTTGATAACGTCATCATAAAAGAAATCAACAATAAATCAACAATATCCAGCTGAAGAAATACTAAAAAAAGTTGAAAAATTGGAGTGATCTCTCTCTCTTGATGGATAAGATATTTGGTCGAAATCACGTTGTAGGGCTACAACGTACTGTAGAATAAGATTATATTTTTGTAGATGATGATAATAGTATATAAGATGATGATAAGATGTAATTTAAGATATTGTATTTTCATCAACTCCTAATTTTGTTTTTGAAAAATTACCAATTTTCATCTTTTTCAACAGTTAAAATGAGCCAATTTTGTAAGCCAATTTTTCTTATATTTGCTTGAATATACTTTGAAAACATGTTCCTTTTATAGAAAAAAAATACACCATTTTGAGATATTAAAGTTTAAAGCATAAAATTGAACAAACGTCAGGTAGTTTTGATGACTTTTAAAGTGTACCAAAAAGAAGGTGTCGATTGCGATAAAAATTAGCATACATAAAAAACATGCGTAGAAAAACAAACGATTAAAATTTCAGAACATTTGAATGATTTATTTCAGAATTTGGCCGTTACAAAGGGAGGAAGTCAATAAGGCGTTGGTCCACCTCTAGCTTAAATGCAAGCTGTCACCCGGCATGACATAGACTGAAAAAGTTCCCGGATGGTGCCTTGCGGAATTTCTTGCCAAATTGTCTCCAACTGTCGGTCTAGATGATCAACATTCCAGGATGGATGCAACCGCCTTCCTATAACGTCCCAATTGTCCTATATGGGAGAGAGATCAGGAGACCTAGCTGGCCAAGGAAGTGTTGGAAAAGCTTGAAGGCAATTCATAGCAATACGTGCCGTGTAAGGCCGGGCATTATCTTGTTGAAAAGTAAGTCCGAGGTGCCGCAAAAGGAACGGTAGCACAACCGGTAGTAGAATGTTGTCTACGTACCGCTGTACTGTAAGTGTGCCATAAATCACTACCAAAGGGGTTCGGCTATCAAAGGAGACGGCACCCCAGACCATAACGCCCTGTTGTGGGTATGTGTGGCGTGCGATAGTAAGGGCAAGATCTCCACACTGCCCCGGACATCTCCATAAATGTCTTCGGTTGTCGTCAGGACACATTTGGAAACGGGACTCGTCACTAAAGACTATACATCCTCAGTCAGCATCGTTCCAAGAGGATCTAGCTCAGCTCAACTCCCGGACTATTTCATGGTTCCTCAAATTTTTTTGTAATAGAGTATATATCATTTTAAACAGAATTATATAAACATTTATTTAAATTTTATATAAAAAAATAATTGAAATTTTGAAAGATTTTTGTACATTGCTTCCCTTAAGTTAAACGCAATAATAATTCCATTTTTCTCTTGCCTGGTTCAAGCAATGCAACATTGAATAGTGCCGGTGCAATTTAAAAACATTTATCTTCCCGTGCAGGTAGACCAAGTAAAAGAGGCACAGTAAAACAGAACATCAATCCAGCACACTAGGGAAATTCATTTACCTGGATCTCACGCATCCCAGGGGCACTGAGGAGAAAAGGAAGAGACGCGGAACATTTATTTTCCTTAAGAACCTATTTCGAAATGTCTTTTACAAACTCTTCGCTTAAGAAATTGGAGGACCGGAATGAAATGATAAACCGCTCGAAGAGAGAAATCGGATTGGCACCCTACCTGCCAAGAGACAGATTTGGAGTACTATAGTCACTAAAGCATTTCCAGCAGAAACTCGACACTTGCCCGATCGACAAAGATTCAAAGCAGATGTGAATCAACAGCGCGAGTCGACGACAAAATGAGCAACATTTGACGGGTGACAAGCTTTTAAAAAATGCTAAAACCCTGAATAAAACATTACAAGCCGTTCGCGCTGGCAAGCGCTTTCATAGTTTACACAAGAACATTAAGATTAATGATTATCGTTTCCTCGAGAGCTTAGTGCTCCAATAAAGTGCATAGTAGTGGCGGGCGGTTGGCTGTCAAGAAGTTTGCAATTAATATTCGCGTTCAACTGAGTGTACGAAATAAGTTGCTTTGTGTAGCAGGTTTTCTTCTTCGGTAGCGCTCCTATTCTTTCGTCTTGAATGCTGAGGGAAATTGATCTGTCTGGCGATTTTATTTAACTACTTCTTTGTAAGATGTCTGTTGATGTTGTTGGCTTTAGAGTGGGTGGAGCAAGGGTCATATTTAGACACGCTGCTTCAGACACAAGACATACGACCACTAAGTAATAGACACACACAATTAAAGTTTTACTGACACAGGTATACCCAAGGAGGAATTGAGGCGTTGCGGTTACGAATGCCGAAGTCGACATTAGGCGAAATATTTGTTTTCACATATTTTGGCTTGTCAAACATTAATGAATAACGGTATTAATAAGCTAGTATAGTAAGCTTTCAATATTTTACACTTACAGAAACTGATGCTAAAGGTAAAATCTGGGACGTCTACCATGTAATCCGGTCCCAATAGATCTCCTCAGACGGATCTTTGCGGCCAACTTCAGAATTTTAAACGGACATGACTATCTCCAAGGACATCTCCACCGGATTGATGTGAAAGATATTCCTGACTGCCCTCTGTGTCCCACTGGAGAGACTCTGAATTTTAGCCACTTCATAGTTTGTGCTACTTTGTCCAACTCAAATTTACCTCTTGACAACTATATTTCAAAGGCTAGTTTATATTGGGCTGAAAGAAGGGAAAGGGTCAATACGACCCATTCCTCAACGCGATTTAAAAAATTAGTTTAAATTGAGTTCGCCCTTTCCAACTATACAAAGGTAGGTCTGACATTAACGCTCCTATGTTCTAAAAGCGGTATGTAAGGTAAGTTAAGGTTAGGTAATTTTAATTAACGTCGTACTAGAGCAGCACAACGGCTATTCACGACGATCCGGGATCAATCCCCTAAGGGAAAGATCTGAGGACAACATCATGTAATTTTGAACCATGGTCAGATGACGAACTCTCAAGAGTGGTAGATCACCGAGTTTAACCTTCCAGCGGTCTCACGTATGTGAGAGATACACTAGAGTTGATTTGAGTTATATTTTTAGACCACTAGTGGCTCTGCCCCCTGCTCGCTTACGCTCGTCAACCCCGGTGGGGGTAAGTGAGGAAAAAAGCGAGCCTTTTTCCTCGCCAAATAAAAAATATTGCTTCTATGGTAATTTTTCTAAGATCAATTTTTGATATCTGGCAAACCCGTTAGTCAGAAAATATAACCTTCATTTCCGCGAATGTTCCGCGATCTAAAATATACGAAATTTGTGTAACCAACTTTTGATTGCATCGAACTTATTTATGAACCAATGTAAAAAATATTTTACCGTAAGAAATAGTGTATTCTAATCTTTCACGTGGTATTTTAAAATTTCAAAACTAATGGTATTAAGCTATTGATACGACAGTTTTAGTTTTATATCGGAAATTACGATCTAAAAGTTCCGAAAGCTGTGTAACCAACTTTTAATTTCATCGACTTTATTTATTAACCAATTTCAAAAAGAATTATACCGTAAGAAACAGTACATTCTAAGGTACACTGCGATGTTTTCAAATTTAAAAACTAATAGTAATAAAATATATGTATGGCAGTTAAAAAAAAAGTAACGAAAATGTCCGATTCTTCACGAATTTCAAAAATATATCATCAGGAGCCAAATTGAAATTTCTAAAAAAACTCGACAAGCAGCAAAAATTTACGTTTCGAGGTACTCAACTCACGGCTAAAGACTGAAAATTTGTATGTGTTTATCTCACTCGCGGTAGAAATTTCGCTCTTTCAACTTTGACGCTTAATAAACTTTAAACTAATAGACGCATAGGAAAATTATCTTCTTCGTCGTGTTGACTAAAATATTTTGAACAAACCATGATAATTTCGTAATTTTCTGATCCGTACTTTCTCGGGAAACCGTCTTAGAATCAAGCTAAACAACAGAGTTTCAACGAATACCCGCTCATTTAGAATTACTTTCAGTCATAATTTGAATTTTTAGGTGTTAATAAGTCTCCTGCAGATCCGTTAGATGCATTTAACAGATACTCGTGACCGTTAAGGTAAGTTTATATCATATATGTTATTTTTAGTTACAAGAACTCTTTATTACGTCATTTATTACTTTATTATGTTACTCAAATGTATATAATTCATTAACTATATCGACAGTTTCATTCCTGTAATTTTCACTTCGTCTATACAATTCTTAGGGCATTTTAAATTGTTTTAATGCTTTATCTTTACATTATTTCTATTTTATATTAAACTAGGGGGCTCCGCCCCCTGCTCGCTTACGCTCGCCAACCCCCGGGGATTGCTACGCAATCACATTTGGTTTGCTTCGCAAACCAACACTCCTTTTACATATGCCATTTGGTTTGCTTCGCAAACCAACATTCCTTTCGCACAGTGAAACTATCTGAATAATTTGTATTATCCTAATTTCACTTTCTGGTCCATGACGTCACAGCGAGGGCTTCGTAACCTGCTCGCCGACCCCCGGGGATTGCTACGCAATCCCGTTTCGTTTGCTTCGCAAACCAATACCTCTTTCCCAAGTGATTTCACTTATTTTTACTTTAACACTTAATGCACCCTAAACTTATAGCCGCATCAGTAAAAAATCTTCTGCATCTTTTTCCCTGTACAATTTTAAGTAAACCGTGTTAATCTAAAAACTTTACGATCTGTACTTTGTACTTTCTCGGTAAACCGTCTGAAAACAGAGGGAAAAAAGCGAGCCTTTTTCCTCGCCAAATAAAAATAAATCGTTTTCAAGGCATTTGATGCTACGATAAATTTGATATCTGGCAAACCCGATAGTAAAAAATACAACACTCCGCGAATGCAATGCTCCGCGAATTTACTCTGCGAAATAAAAATTACGAAATTTGTGTCCCCAACTTTTGATTGCATCCAATTTATTTATCAACCAATTTTAAAAATAATTGTACTGTAAGAAAGAGAACATTCTGAGGTATACTGCGATATTTTAAAAATTAAAAACTATTAGTAATACGATATAGATATGACAGTTTTAGTTTTGTAACGTATATTACGATCTGAAAGTTCCGAAAAATGTATGACCCACTTTTAATTGCATTGATTTTATTTATTAAACAATTTAAAAAATAATTGTACCATAAGAAAGAGTGTAATGTAATGTATTCAGTGATGTTCTCAAATTTAAAAAATAAGGGTTTTTTCTGTATATATAACTGTTGTGACAAAAAGTAGCGAAAATATCCAAAGATTCCGAATTTTGTATGACCAACTTTTGATCGCATCCAATTTAATTATTAACCGAGTATTAAGATTAAAAAAGTAACAAAAATGATCCCGATTTTTCCCGAATTTCAAAAAAATATTATCAAGAACCAAATTGAAATTTAAAAAAAAACTCGACGAGCTGCAAAAATTTACGTTGAGAGGTACTCTTAAAAAAAAACTCACGACTAAAGACTGAAAATTTGAATGTGTTTTGCTCACTCGCTGAAGAAATTTCACTTCTTCAACTTTAACACTTAATAAAACCTAAACTAATAGCCGCATCAGAAAAAACTCTTAATAATTATCCAGGGAATACGATAAAGAACAAAGCATGTTAATTTCATTTTTTTCCGATGAGTACTTTCTCGGGAAACCGTCTAAGAATCGAGTTAAACAACACATTTTTCAATCCTGCGGCGGCGGTAACTTTTTTTTAATATAGAGAGATAAAGAAATGATATAGAAATTTGTAGAGCATTATTTAAATAAATTGTATTGGTATTATTTAAAGCATAATTTTAATAAATACACACTTTACATTTTAAATTGTAACACAATCTAAATTCAATTTTACAATTTAAAGTAATGTATCTAAAAAATACCCGCGACCTTTCACGATGGTGTTGAGGGCGCGACCGCTGAAACGTTAAATGCGTTTTTCTGGAAACCAGCACTTGTTAAGTTCGCCCTTCGTATCCACAACGCCTTAATTCACCTGACAGGATTCGAACCTGCGCCGTGAAACATATATGTTGAAAAGGTTGGTTGTTGAATCCTCCAACGGGGGGACCGAATGTCGCGCTGGAGCAATGGACGGGTTCAAATCTAATGGTAAAGATTCGAGGACAACACTAAATGGTTTTGAACCGCTGTAAGCTGAGGAGATCGACACATGAGCGGGCATCAAACTCTCCACACCATGCCAACGTGAGGACATTTGAGGCAAAGACAGATTTAACGAGCACTGGAAAAAACGTGCACAATAGTCTTTGGTTGGATCAAGTTTCAAATTCGCCCTCCTCCGGTTGCTCAGCTTCAACTCGACCAATTGGACTACCGATGACTGTTGAAAAGAAAAGCCATATAGGGGCAAGCTCCAATATTCCAACGACTGTTTTAAACCATGCCGTTTTTTTGCTTGTGTTTCTTTGTATCTAATGTTTCTTAAATGTAACCCAATCTTGTTGTTCATGATTTCTGAGCACAGTTGGGTGATTTGGTCTGATTTAATTTTATTTCTAATTTTGAGTTATTAGTTTAAAAGAGTGAAAGATTATTTTAATTCGCTTTGGAGCAACTTAATAATTGGTGGCGTTCCGGTATCAATCCGGAAGGCAAGGTTCCGAAGGCAATACCTCGTAATTTTGAACGGTCAAATGACGAGGTAAACACCTCATGTGGCATTCCACTTTCCAGACTTCTACACCACACGAACGTCAGGACATTTGATGGCGCGAAATAATTTACATCCATCAAACTCCACGTATACTACGGTCTTTCATTCGATTGGATTTCAAACTCACAACCTTCTGGTTGCTAATCCACAACTCTGTCAACTGAGCTACCGAGACCTCTTTTTCAGAAGGAAACCGTATAAAAGTCATCTCAATATGGCAATAAGAGTTGAAAATTAAATCGTTTTTCTTAATTTAGTTCCTTTGTGTCTTAAATAGAACCGTTCTTTGTACATGATAGTTGTAAGAAATGAATCGGTCTGCTGATTTTCTTTGAATTCTATTTCTAAGATTGTTGTTGAAAAGGAATCCGTGTAACTAAACTTCATTGCTACGGCAGTTAAAGCTAAACCATTTGTTCTGGATATTAATATCCATTCACGGCTTCAGGTTGGGTCGGAATGAGTGGAATTCGCAATCGGTATGGGATGGAAATACGGACAGTCAAGGTGAAGTTGTGAAACGTCGGGATCTTGAGGTTATTTCTGGATTGTGATGTATTGTGTAGAAATAAATTAATCAGCCTGGTTCAAGAGCATGTATGGTTGATTAATAGTCCCTTCGTATATGATACAACTCTTTATTGGGGTGTGCTGGTTACCATGCCACAAAGAGGGTCCACAAGATACATGCTTTTGTCGTTAGTTCTTTTCATCAGAGTTGGAGTCGTTGTCTCTTCCACACAGTCTGGACATTTCCTAATTCTGGGTGCTTCGCCCGACCTCAGTGGGGGTCAAGTCAAGCGACATCTCGCTTTCATGCTTACCTTGGGCAAGTGACATCGCTCCACCTCACACCTCAACCCCATTGGGAATTTCGGACAGGCACACCTGTCCGAATTTCTCGAAAGCGAGCGGTGGTTGTTTCTCCCAAAGTTCAGGGATTCCTTAGGGGATCGGAAGTTGTAAAAAGTAGCTTGAAGGTTGTGTATCCTTGCTTTGAGGTCAAAAATATAGTTGATGTGATTGTCATATCGCACCATTTTTCTTAATTTATAGTTTAAAATTCATTTTTAATTATATTAGCACATTTTTGATCATTGTCTGATAACATTTCATTATTTGGGTAACAAATTAATTGTACGTTAAGTTTACTAATTGTATTCTATTTTCATTACATTTTACGGCTCCATTTGATTAGATTTCCAGAATAGCCTCATTTTTCTCTTTCCCGAATAAGTAAGACTACTTTTATGTGTATGTATATTCCTTGTAATTGTCTGCCTTGTGATCTTAAGTACCGAGCGTAAGAACAATTCTGTCAGAGAAATAAGCAGATATATTCAGAAATACACTAGTTCTTAATTTTGTGCCCTTTGGTTTAGGGACATCCATCCAACCTACTGTCATTCCTGCATGACTTACAATCAATTTTAACCTTCTTTAGAAATGAAAAAAAGATAAAATAACGCACAGACATCCATTCTCTACAGCCTGCAGTCATGCCTGTATGACGTCCAAGCAATTTTAACTATCTTTAGGAATGGGTTAAAAAGAGAGATTAACGTGTATACATCCGTCCTGCAATCTGTAGTCCTCCTGCATGACGCACGAAAATTTTAACCTTCTTTCGTGTTATGTCTTGTAATACTGAAATAAGACTGTAACTCCTAGTCCAACATTTATTAATTATAAAGAGACATCACAACATACTAGCATACACGACGATACAAACAGCGTAAAGATTCAGAGGCAACCAACTCACTGAGTATCATTAAAAGAATTGCATCAGACAAATGAACTCATAAGAATACATATACAGGAAAGATTAATGTAAGCCCTGGAAAAAGTAATATTAAACATCAATGATTATGGACTCATTAATAAAAACTCGAAGGAAATATGCAACATTTTGTAATGAGAGGGTGTCATGCATACATACGTTCTGCAACCTGCAATCATCCCTGCATTACTTACAAGCAGTTTTAACCTTCTTAAGCATAGGCCTCCACTTGCGATTTTTATTCGCGGCGACCAAAAAATCACTGTCTCAGAAAATCTACAAGGTGCACACACTTTGATACATAAATCACTTGATTAGATTAAATTATGTTTTTTATTCGAGCCGCGGTAGCTCAGTCAGTAGAGCGTCGGGCTCACATCAGAAGGGTTGTGGGTTCTGTCCTCGGCGGAGCCTCCAATTCTGATGATTGCAAGATCGGCGCTTCGACCTGGCTAAAGACCGTCGTGTTCACTAATGGTGACTGGGGCACGTTAAATAGGTCGTGGTCACAATGTCCCCCATGTTCCCATACCAAATCAATACCTCTGGGGGTACCTGATAAGGGGGTTATCGGCCTCTGATTGGGATCTAAATTACGATATGTGTGAGTGAATGGATGTATGAAAGGGGACCTTCCTGTAAAACGGATGTGTCATGTATGTCGAGCAAAGTCGGACTTCCTCCCAATGGGGCTCAATAACATGGAAGGTGCACGCCTCTTGCGGTCTTCGACGGGCCTGGCACTCCTCTGGTCTGCCAGTGTAGGCATAAGAAACAACAACATGTTTTTTATTCAACTAATTCAAGTTTCTATATTTACGATCGTTGAAGATAGTGTAAAAATTACTACGGATTTCAAATCAGCGTAAAATTATATGCCATATCGATAGCAAAAATAGAGTTATTATTTCATTATTTACCGTTTGATTATTTAATTATTTTTATTAAATAAGTAAATTTAAAGAAAATGACATTCAAGGTATCGATCTGGTGTAAAATGTTTCGCAGTTTTCAAATTCGTTGAAATTTTTACTCTATCTTCAACGATCACGAAGATAGAAACAATAATTAGGGGAATAAAAAACTTAATTTAATGTATAAGAAAAGCTGACCTTGGGAAAACGCGCGACTCAACTATCGCAAGTGGATGCACGTCCATGCCTGTCCGTGTGATTCATTAGGTAGAGCGACAGTCAAGTCACAGCGAAAATAGCACTGATTGCAACTTTATAATCGCTGTTATTGTTTAGTCCCAAGTTTACGCACTTGTATTTAGAAACAATGAGTTTTATTTTTGCGACTGAAAAATCGCGCAACTAGAAATCGCAAGTGGAGGTATAGCCTTAGAAATGGGAAAAAGGAGAAGATCACACACATGCATTTGTCCTGCAACCTGCATGGCCCTTCATGACTTCTAAGCAGTTTTGATGTTTTGACGAACATAATCTTTCCTATCAATCAGTCAACCATTATATGTAGTTATTCAGTAGGGTGGAACGAAACACACGAATTTCGGAAATTGAAAACGCCTATGGTGGGAATAGTTGGGGACTACCATGATTATTAATAACACAAAATATGAGCTTAATCAATTAATATCTTCAGATGCCAAAATCACTTTAAAATTCCGAGAAATTTTGCCAATTTTTTCACAAAAATAATAATAACGCATTTAAAAATTTTAATACATCTTATTTAAAGCAATAGGTGGGTGAAATGAACTTCCCTGCTTTAAAAAAAAAGTTTTACACCTAACATTAAACCAAAAATTAAAAAAATTCCCCTTTTTTCAGAGCGTCATCACGCGCTTCTCCACTCCTCTCAATAGATTCACCATTGCGTTCCTCGTTACTACGGGTGCACGGACGCTTCCCTTTCTTCGCTTGTATAAACAAGCGAAGAAAGGGAAGCGTCCCTTTCTGTTATAAGGTGGTAAACAACTCGTATGTCACCACATGGAGTGGAGGTATCTGGGTTTCTTTATATACCCAACATTGTTTTTGTAAATATATAGTAGGTGCATGCTCCTGCAAATGCCCTATCGATCTAGTCTATAGTGAAAAATTAAGTCCTTTGTTCAAATTGATTCGTTTTCGTTTGTTGGTACGTATTTTACTGCATATTTTTACTTAATTTAGATATTTTTTTACATAGGATTTTAATCTTTCAGTTCAGTATTGTTTGTTGAGGAGACACGGTTCTGTGAATAAGTCCAACTATTCCCACCATAGGCGTTTTCATTTTCCGAAATTCGTGTTTTTCGCTCCACCCTATTATTCAGTCATTTTGTGTGTTTTGAAGTAAAAGCAACACTACCTCACTGCTAAGTCTCGTAATGCTCAAAGTGTTAAAAAATTAGGAAGGGTTAAATAAATTGAAATTAAAATTATTTTGACTATGTTTTTTTATCGTATTCACATTGAAATGTTTTTTGTGACCTGAAAATTTGACGAAGGCCTCGGAATTAGGAGAAACACTTTTGAATCAACTCCTTATTAGGAAAAGGGTTATGCCAAGTTTCGAAATAAGGTTGTACTGAAACAGTTAATTAACTTCTACAGATATTCCACCCTGGGACACACACACAACGTTTCGGTTCTAATATTATTAATCGGAAAGGATATTAACTACGATATTTCTCTGATTAAATGTCTTCCTGTCTTCATAACTACTTAAATATGAAACATAACTCAATTCGTTAATCAAATTATCCCTATTATTGCTGATCTCTAATATAAATGAGATCACAGACACCAAAGTGCGTATAATTAAATAGGTTTGTGACGATGAATACTTTGATGGCATTAAATCTATACATATGAATGACAAAATAATCTCTGTAAGTGAAATAGAATATTCAAGATACCTTAAAACAAATCGTTGTCACACTTGAAGTAAATCATTTAGTATAATTAATTTTAATTAGATTATTTATTTCAACCCAATTATTTAATTTACTTTATTTCAGTATAATTGTGAAAATACTTTAAATTCCAATATCAAAATGAAGTAAAATTGAGTAATGTAATTTAAAGCTTATGTCTCTGCATCACGTCTCTTAATACTTAAATTATAAAAAATAAAATAAATATATTAATAACTACTATCCTTAAATAGATACTACAATAGATTAATTTTTAACAGTCATCAGCACCAAAAATTTCCATAAGTAAGTAATCATGGTCCTCTGGTTAGTTTTGTTCTCAACATTTGTTGCCAACAACAACGCCTACTGCTAAAAAAAAATTAGGGGAACAGGCAAAAAATTGAAGAAAACCATGCAAGACAGCAATGCATAGGCATGAAATGGGAAGTACATATATATTAAAGCGTGGTACCGAAAACGAGAGACCAAATTATCATGTATGGTAATTTTAATTCTATGAAATGATGTCGAGAACATGAAGAGACACTCCAAGGCACTAATTTTGATACCTATAAATGAGAATAAAAGTGTTGTTTGAAGGAGGTGACGAATTTTTGGTATAGTGTGTGGTTCCCTCAAACTGCTAAGACTGCTGCTTGTCTATTTTTGATCGATGGGATACGGTTATCGATAAGACATAGGGGGATTATGTTCCACTCTTCAAGAAGTGCAATCTCAATGTCCCGGACTGTCAACGGATCCATTGGTCTCTCTGCAATGCATCGTCCGTGTGTGTCCCAGACATGCTCGACAGGATTTAAGTCAGGTGAGCATGCTGGCCACTCCATAAGTTATATTGTTTCCGTTTCAATCATGTTCTCCATAAGTTGAGCTGCCTGAGGTTTGTATTATAATGCATTAAAAGAAAGGAATCGCTTATGGGTACAGCGTAAAGTACGACATGTGGTCCTCACTATCTCGTCTGCATACCTTTGGCCCGTCAAAGTGCCATTTCGAATAAGAAGCAGGTCCGTACGTCCACCTATGCTGATTCCTCCCAATGCAATCATTCCACTTCGTCTGTACTGCAATCTTTCCTGAACGAACATGGGGTTATTTCAAGTTCCCCTTTCCCTCTATACCAGAACACGTCGGGTGTCTTATTCCAGACAGAATAGTAACTCATCAACGAACAGCATCTGACTTCAATCACGTTGCGTCCAATTTCGATGTTCCCCAGCCAACCTTCTTCGGACCGCACGGTGTCTTGGGGTCAAAGGAATACACACCGTTCGCCTACGTGCATAGAGGACACCCTGATGAAGCCCTAGACTGTTTGGTTTGACACCCTCCGTCGTGTTACCAAAAGAAACCGTCTTTGCAGCTGAGTAGCATTGCGTCTTCTGTCTCGACGAGATGTTAACATTAGATACCGGTCATCAGTTGCTGTGTTAGCGCTTAAGCGACCTTGCCCTGGCCGACGTTTAACATTCCCTCTTTCTTGGAATCGATTCCACAGCCTTGAAATGACACTTCTTACCACTCCAACAGATTTTGCTACACTCCTTTGTGTTTGTCCGGATTTCAGTCACCTGATAATTCGCCAAGTCATGGATTGCGGTAAATCACGTAGTTGTAACATTTTCAAATCACCTTTTTATCAAAATAAACTTTGAACTATTGCGTTTTACGATTGAGACAGTGAAAAAAGAAGCTTCTGTGAAATCGCGATTTTAGCACTTATATTCTTTTTCGGGTATGTCACGTCGTGAACGTTCATTTGCATATGAAGTTTTCTTCTGTTTTCTGCTACACTTAAGATTATGGCTGCTTTGTTTTACGTTAGTTTTAAGCAGAATTATTTGCATAATTTCGTTAAAACCACGTGCTTCCCAAATTTTTTTGAGCAGTGTATTTTCACACATTTGGTATCTATATAAATAAGAATGGAGTGTTTGTTTTACATTCAATATTTTCGACCCATTTCAAGTTTTCTATCCGTTTTGGACCCTTCTGATGCCGAATCCGCCTTTTTCTCGTTTGGTGTCTGTCTGTCTGTCTGTCCGTCTGTCTGTCTGTCCGTCCGTCTGTCTGTCTGTCTGTCTGTATGTTGTGCCCTATACACGTCCACGCGTTTTAAGATATTTTCATGAAAATTTGCATACAGTGAGTACTTATCTTCATTTAGTGAGTGGCATTGGTTGCGAAAGTCTGTCTGTCCGTCTTTCTGTTCTATGCTCGATTTTGTGTTTGTGTGTTTGTGTAGACATCACATGAATTGTATTCCAGATATTTGATTGCATTGTATTTTATTTTATACATTATCTATTAGTTTAGTGAATACAATATTAAACATTTCTTTATTGTTATATTTAGTTGAGTTTCATGCCAAAACACCTGAGTAAGTATACTTAAATCAACCATAATTTGGTAGTTTTGGAAAAATTGGAATGTCTATTGAATATTACGATTACTTCGATTGCTTTACCAATACTGCTGAAAAAGTAATTATTCTTCAAAATTTTTTTTTTATGGAATTTCATTTCTGATACTTAATTTATTTCGAGTCTTATTTTTATTCTTTGCGCAATGAAAACGATTTCCGAATATTTGGGACAGACGATATTTTTCAATGAAACGAGAATGAACAAGATCGCGTGAGCAGTGATATTTTTTCTGGTTCTTTCGCTCTGAATTAATTTCACATTTCTAAATTTTGTACACTTTTAGTTGTAAGTTGTGGCAACTGTGCGAGATCAAGAGATAAAATTGAATCACAAATTAATATCTTTAGAACAATTTTTTGCGACATCAACCATACATCTTTTATTTTGTTTTACTTCGCTGTTTCCTGTTTTAAATATTTATTATTTTAATAAATGTGTTTTCCTTCTCATCACACGCAACAGCACCACAAAGTATTAGACTTAATAAGGTTAGGTAAGTGAGTATAAATTTTCAGTAAATTTTAAGTGTAGTTATGCCTTTATTTAAAGAATAATGCCGTTATTTAAAGAATAATGCCGTTATTTAAAGAATAATGCCGTTATTTTAAGAATAATAATGTTTAAAAATCCAAACTAGAACTTTTTCCAACATTAAAAAATTCGTTGTAATAATGACAGAAGAAGATTGCAAAATTTCACTATGTCGCATACCGGAGGCAAGAGTGCCACAAGTAAAAAAAATATTGTTTTGTTGACTATGAGTGTGAGAGCACTCGCCGTAAATCGTAATTTTAATTAATTGAGTTGAACATGAAAATAACTTAAGAAAGGGAATTCCAAATCTCCCTCAAAATCGTATTTTATAGTAGTAACCTTAGTATCACCTTTCGTCATTTTGTAGCTTTGTCATACAGCAATTGTGCGATGTATGTGAAATGTATTACATGAATGGATATGCATGGGTTGGATTTGTGTCCAAAGTAAGTTGTAGAAAATATAAAGTTGGCGAAAGGTGTTAAAATAAATTTTTATTCTACAAAAAACGTAAGTCATTATATATTTTGATTATCTCTTCAATCTAGAGTAAACCAATTCAAACCGAGTAAGGTCGGGTATTTTGCTAGTATTACATAATTTAGCTAAAACATCGTCACTTAAGGTAACCAGAATTCATTATTCAAATTAAATTCTTACCTGATTTGCTTCTGACAGATTTTTCAAAACAGTCCTGTAACAAAATCAAAATTTGAGTAACATAATTATTCAAAAAAATAAGCTGAATAACTTAGTTTTAAAAGTCATTGGAGTACTACCTTACTCAAAGTGTCATTTGATCTAACCAAACTGAGTCAAGAATGCGCGTTGAATATACTAACTGCATCTCATATATTAAAATAAGAAATAGAGACTATACATTAAAAATTCGGATTTATTGAATCCCCTTAATGTGATTCAGCAAGATGGTAAATTTTCTTTAGAAATAAATCCTTAGGACTGAGCTACTCTAGTTTTTTCACTGAATATATCCTACTAAGGTACTCAATTTGATGGATATCCATAAAATGCTACCTGTATCTGGATTGAGTCATGCACTAGTTGTTCCGTCTTCTTTTAAATGAGTTAAGATAACAGACCCATCTAAATATATTCGACGTCCAATTAGTTTATAATTCTTTGAAGTTTGTGTTGCAGACAAGACTATGATAGATATAATAGAAATTTAGTCTTATTAAATTACCTTAATGTATGATTCGGCAGGATGGTAAATTTACTTCAGAAATAAATCGTTAGGACTGAGCATGAGCAACTCCAGTTTTTCACCAAAAATATCCTACTGAGGGACTTAAGTTGATAGATTTCCATAAAATGCGATCTGTATCTGGATTGAGGTTCATGCACTGATTGTTCCATCGACTTTTAAATGAGTTAAGATAACAGACCCATCTAAATAGATTCGACGTTCAATTAATTCCCCATTTTTTGTTGTTTGCATTGCAGACAGGACTATAATAGAAATTAAGGATCATTAAATAACCTTAATGTGATTCAGCAAGATGGTATAAATATACTTTAGAAATAAATCCTTTCGTCTGAGCAATCTAGTTTTTTTAACGTAAACTTCTTTGTGAATAACTTAACAAGATGGCAATCCATAACATCCAACTTGTTTCCAGATTGAGATTTATGAACTGGTTGTTCAATTTACTTTTAAATAAATTAAGATCCCAGTCTCCTAAATAGAATCGACGATCAATTAAATTGCAATTCATTTGTTTCAAACTATAGGCCAGACTAGCAATTCCTAGAGTAGAAGGACTATTTACGGTGATAAAAGCTGCAATTTAAGCGTCCAGAACAAGCTAAAAGCAAGTTTTATCGGCATCAATGGGCCAAATCATATCCTGAGTACATAAACAACAACAGCAGAAATGGTCCAAGGATAAGAGCAACACACTCCCAGAAACAATAGGCCATCAGAAACAACGTATTATCTTTCACTGCAGATTGGCGAGCCGGAAAGACAAAGTAAACCAATTGTCGCTATTTAACTCTCAGTAACTGTCCACTCAGTCCATCTGTCTACCCATTTGTTTGGTCACCAGACACTGAGAGACTGCATTGCGATTTTCCCGTCTGTTATCGTAGCACTAAAATAAATTTCTGAGCCCGCCTTGCCTAATTATACAACTGATTAAGATTAGTGAATTCAAGTCAATCAATCTTCTGTGTACGTAAGAATAACATTATGTAGATTATTGCTCTCATAGGATCGCATTGAATGCATTAAATAACATATAACGAATTAAATAATTATTTCAACATATTTAATTGTATTTCCTTTGATAGAAAACAAATATTTCAATAGATCCAAGCGATTGAAGAGAGTAAATATTTCTGTATATTTAATTGTATTTCCTTTAGCAGAAAACAAATATTTCAATAGTTCCAAGCGATTAAAGTAAAGATTTCTGCATATTCATTTGTATTTCTTATAAAGAAAAACTAAAATACTTTTAGAGTATTTTAGTTTGGTGTATTCAGTAATATTACATAAGCGATTCCGTGTCATTCGTTAGAAAATTCTTGTAACATTTTGATTTGGTGCATTAATAATTGTAATTTTCGTAATTAAATGTTATTCTTATTTTATAGCAATATAATTTGGTGTATTACGTATTGTGGCATTAATAATTAAGTGTTCTTCTTATTTTATAGCAATGTAATTTGGAGTATTACGAATTCGACTTTAGTAATTAAGTGTTATTCGTTAGAATATTTTCATAGCATTGTAATTTGGAGTATTAAGAATTTCAATTTGAGTAGTTAAGTGTTATTAACAGGAAATGAAAAATTGAGCTATTAAACAAAACAACGAAATTTAAGAAAGCGAAAGCTGACAAAATAAGCGGTGTTTTACTTTCAAAACAAGTGCAGTTTATAAGAAAATATCAGATTTTAATCTGAACACAAACAGCTAATAGTGTAGCCACTGAGTAATAAAAAAAATCTAGTTTCATATAAGTAAATGAAAGTCAGCAAAAAATGACAGCATAGATTTTACTTGGTGGTTTCGACGAAAACAAAACGTCTATGCTCAGTGTTAGCATTATTTACTTTATTCATCCATTCGTTAAACTTAATTATAATGTTGGAAAAGCTTAAAGTGGTACTGTTATTGTTCTCCACTATTAATTTTTCAAAAGTGCTTTTTAGACATTTTATACAACATAATAATAGTTCATAATCAAGATAGTTCTACCTTAAATACCAGAAGAAGAATTTTCTTCATGAGACACAATGCTTAACAATCAGGTGAGAATAGCATGGACAAGTGGTCAAGTATATAAAAATAGCTGTTTATTACAGGTCTTCAAAAGAAATAAAAACATTTTATAACGAACGAGGTATACTAAAACTCGATTTTCTTACCACTGCCATATTCATTTCGTTCATGATCAGAAAGAACTAAATTAAACAATATTTATCTTCAATCCATTGCTTTTAAAAAGAAAAGATCTCTTAGGTATATATTTTTACGTGTATTCACTAAAATGTAAAACCATGTCACAATCGTAGCATACGTAGAATCAAAATATACGTAACATAACATACCACAGTCATAATCGATTCTATTAAAACAACACTTTTAAAACTTGCAACAAATCTGGACATTTAAGTAAAATTACTTAACATGAATGTATTGATTTAGAAGTGATGCATTGGTACATTAATATGAATATACATAATCTCATACACGCCTTTTGATAGATTAACCTTCCAAGAGGTTTTGACGAGATATCTCGTCCATCAAGGTCTGACCAAATTTTCTAATAACGGATACCTCGTCAAAACAGCAACCAGGAGCATTAAAGAATTTATATGACTCGATTGATAGTGAATGCTAATGAATGTTATTTATTACATTAAGAGGGGCACAATTTGCTTAATAGGCACTTACAAATAACTTAAATATTAATGCATATATCTCTATCGATAAAGTACCATAATAAGACCGTTTGATAAATTTCCGTTGCTTAAAGTTATAATTCCCTTCCAGTTTAATATAAATTATATCATATGCTATTTATATACGAGATATTCTTTCCTAACTGCCTAATGACAGTTAGGGTCGTCACATCATTCATTTATAGTGAAAGTACCTCAAAAGTTATAATAATAAATTCTCTCATTACAGCTTTAACTAACTTTTCATGGCAGCTTAGCAATGCTTTACAGTTAAAGCCATATCAGTTCGGTCGTAATAATTATGTGTTACATTTTTAATCCTTTTTTTTTATTTCAGTCAAAAAAATTATTTTTAGCAGAGTAGTGCTAGATTTTAAATGTTTTCTAATCACTTGACCAAATTCATATAACTTTAAAATACTTTCTCAAGTACCATGCATCTATTTTATTCCCTTGTCTTAAGCGTATCTTATTTTCCTTTTGAATAAAAAATATACAATTTGCATCATAAGTCATTTTTTATGCTCGGAATTTCAAATGGAGGTTGAATTTATTTTATGATGTACTAATTTTTGACCCTAGTTAAACGTGTAATCTAAAATTTAAAATAATTTTAAGTTAAAAACATAAGCGAAATGTTGGGTAAGTTGTTCACGATCGAAAAATAAATTCAAAATCTTAGTCCATGACGTAATATTGTGAAATACCTTCCAGCAAAATTTCTTGTTGCATATTTGAATATTCTCAAGTTTATAAATAATCCTGCTTTGATCACATAGTTCCATGGTAATATTACAGAAAAGGCACGATTCGTTTTTTACCTTGTCCTTATTACACTCTACCAAGGTAGGCTTTTCTGGTATTTGTCTTGTTTTCTTCTAACTTTTTGAATAAAAAGTTCGTGTTTATTAAAGCATGAGCGCAGTCTTAAGAGATGCAAAAGTCTTTCCGGCTTTTGTATTAAAGTCGTGGGGAACATTTGAGTATGAGGTACATTCTTTCAAGAGAAATTGCTATTTACTGAAAAGTAACTAAAAACCTGAAACTTTTTTGTGTATAAAAGTAACTCTTTCTTTTACTTTCAGGGTTCTTTCATTCGTGAAAAATCTTGAAGAACGTTGACTCATCTGTTACGAGCTCAGTTAAATGAATGTCGCGCTAAAAACGGAATATTGAACGAAGTAGGTAGATTGTGTAGTTTCAGTTCACTAACTTGGACCTTGTCCAATGTACTAAAACGATTTATTTATCTAATTTATATAGTTAGATGTTTATTTATCTCTATGAAAATTTCAGTGCTAAGTAAATATAACTAACTCAGAATACTAGAAATCGCTTGAAAACAAACCCAAATTCTTATCAATCTGGGTATTTTAGAAGATTATTACTTAGTGGGAAGTAATGTTAGAGAGATGAATTATTTAAAATTACTTAATTATGAACTTCGGCTTTTAAAATAGACTATTCTATTGGTCCAGTGCAGCGTAAATTCGAATATTTACCTTTCTGATTTTAAGAATTATATTATAGAAACGGAGATCTCAAATTGTCCTCTTAAATTTTAACCATATGAAGGTCAAGCCCGCATTTTTCCCCACGATGCAACAAATAGTTTTATTTGAATGACCAAACTAGTTTTAGACTTCTTGACCAGTAGAATATTTTCTTAAATTCTTTCAAATAATAGATCTGGCTATTAAGTCATTTTGTGTAGAGTAACAGTAGGGTAAAATGAACATTATAATACTCTAAAATCTTGTGACTTTTAGAGAATAAAATGAATACAGTTTTGTACTGTTATCAAGTTCTCGTGAAAGAAAACAGTCACATATTATGTAGCACATCTAACACATACTACGATGATTTTGATTCAAAAAGTATCACATTATAAATGTTATTCAAAGACAAATATTTTTCAATTTATGGGTACTATTCGATTGTTAAAATATATTTAAAATAAGCTTTTTATTTCTTGAGTGATAGACAGAGACTAAACCCCCTACACCACTTATTTATAACATGAAAAAGAAATTATGTTCAAGGATTATACTTTCAAAATGTTTTTAAGAACTACTTCAATTTTGTTCATCTGTCTTCGAATAAACTATCATAACTAAAATGGAAGACTAGATAAATGCGACAAGCCTTATCAACACTTCAATACATTTTTTGTTAAAATTCTAAAACAATATTTATATTCTTTCTTATTTAAATTTATTAGAATAGACAGTAGCTTACTAATTTCAAGATAGTGCATTTTGAGAGAAATTATTTTAATCTAGTTTCACACACACAAGAAAATTTATAGAACTTAACTAATTGTAAGAATTTAAATTTAACTTTCGTTATAATCTGAAATTAGTCTACATTATTTTCTTCTATCTCCATATACTAAGTATGTGTACTTGCGATTTGAATTTCAATTCGAACATTTAATTCAGCTTAATATGCCAGTAGTATATATAAAGAACGGTGGTTAAAAGATATTTTGCTATCAATTGAAAGTTAACTCTTTGATACATGACCGAAGGTCTGTGGTTTAATCGAGTTTTTAATTTACAATCGTCGGCTTGCTAAACTGCGAATCAACTTGGTTACCTAGGCCCCTAGTTTCTTTTATGAACTCAATAAACCTAAGCGTGATTATCGCGTAAACCACCATGCTACGATTGAATTATTGCTTTCGTCTTGGAAAGCAACAGTGATTTTTAACCTACATGTTAAAAACAGTGGAAGTACATTATTGATTGGTTGTACATTACAGCTATGATCATTGACCTCATCATGTGACCATCTTTCCAGCGTGACATTAAGTAAAATGCATATCTAACATTTTTAATGATAATGAAAGAGCTAAGATAACGCCCCAAACCATAAGGCTCTGAGTTGGGTCGTAGTTCGGCAAGTCTAAGATTTGACCTTGGTCCAAATATAAGTTGTACTGTCCTCATATCTTTCCTTCAGGTTCGATCCCGGACCGTCGCCTATAGCCTATAGTGTTGCTTCAGCGCGACGTTTATTAAAATACCTACCTAACTAGTTCTAATGATAGGTAGGTATTTTAATTAACGTCG
This sequence comes from Metellina segmentata, assembly GCA_947359465.1. NCBI lineage: Eukaryota > Metazoa > Arthropoda > Arachnida > Araneae > Tetragnathidae > Metellina > Metellina segmentata. The sequence goes on from OX375874.1 coordinate 104,963,372, forward strand.
TACTGAAGGAACACAAATGGGTATGGACGACGGTCCGGGATCAAACCCTCATGTTAAAGAGACAACACATGAGCAGGCACCCCACTCTCCAAACTTCCACACCACGCCAACGTGAGAACATTTGAGGTCACGACAGATTTAAAGTGCACCAGCCCCCTTTTCACACAACGGTGTTTGGTTCGATTAGAACTCGTAGTCCTCCGGTTGCTAATCCGTTACTCTTCCAGCCGGGCCACCGCAGCTAGTTTTAATGATAATGAAAGAGCTAAGATTAATCTCCAAACCATAAGGCTTTTATCTGAGTCCTAGCTCGACAAGTCCAAGTTGTCCGTTCCAAGTCTTCCAGTTGCTAATATGTTACTCTTTCAACAGGGCCACCGCATCTAGTTTTAATGATAGTGAAAGAGCTAAGATTATGATGCAAACCATAAGGCTCTTATCTAAGTCGTAGCTCGGCAAGTCTAAGTTGTCCGGTCCAAGTCCTCCGGATGCTAACCCGTTACTCTTCCAACCGGGCCACACCGCAGGTAGTTTTAATGATAGTGAAAGAGCTAATATTACGACCCAAACCATAAGGCTCTTATCTGAGTAGTAGCTCGGCAAGTCCAAGTCTTCCAGTTGCTAATCTGTTACTCTTCCAACCGGGCCACCGCAGCTATTTTTAATGATGATGAAAAAGCTAAGATTAATCTCCAAACCATAAGGCTCTTATCTGAGTCGTAGCTCGGCAAGTCCAAGTCTTCCAGTTGCTAATCTGTTACTCTTTCAACCAGGCCACCGCACCTATTTTTAATGATGATGAAAGAGCTAAGATTAATCTCCAAACCATAAGGCTCTTATCTGAGTCGTAGCTCGGCAAGTCCAAGTCTTCCAGTTGCTAATCTGTTACTCTTCCAACCGGGCCACCGCAGCTATTTTTAATGATGATGAAAGAGCTAAGATTAATCTCCAAACCATAAGGCTCTTATCTGAGTCGTAGCTCGGCAAGTCCAAGTCTTCCAGTTGCTAATCTGTTACTCTTCCAACCGGGCCACCGCAGCTATTTTTAATGATGATGAAAAAGCTAAGATTAATCTCCAAACCATAAGGCTCTTATCTGAGTCGTAGCTCGGCAAGTCCAAGTCTTCCAGTTGCTAATCTGTTACTCTTTCAACCGGGCCACCGCACCTATTTTTAATGATGATGAAAGAGCTAAGATTAATCTCCAAACCATAAGGCTCTTATCTGAGTCGTAGCTCGGCAAGTCCAAGTCTTCCAGTTGCTAATCTGTTACTCTTCCAACCGGGCCACCGCAGCTATTTTTAATGATGATGAAAGAGCTAAGATTAATCTCCAAACCATAAGGCTCTTATCTGAGTCGTAGCTCGGCAAGTCCAAGTCTTCCAGTTGCTAATCTGTTACTCTTCCAACCGGGCCACCGCAGCTATTTTTAATGATGATGAAAAAGCTAAGATTTATCTCCAAACCATAAGGCTCTTATCTGAGTCGTAGCTCGGCAAGTCCAAGTCTTCCAGTTGCTAATCTGTTACTCTTTCAACCGGGCCACCGCACCTATTTTTAATGATGATGAAAGAGCTAAGATTAATCTCCAAACCATAAGGCTCTTATCTGAGTCGTAGCTCGGCAAGTCCAAGTCTTCCAGTTGCTAATCTGTTACTCTTCCAACCGGGCCACCGCACCTATTTTTAATGATGATGAAAGAGCTAAGATTAATCTCCAAACCATAAGGCTCTTATCTGAGTCGTAGCTCGGCAAGTCCAAGTCTTCCAGTTGCTAATCTGTTACTCTTCCAACCGGGCCACCGCAGCTATTTTTAATGATGATGAAAGAGCTAAGATTAATCTCCAAACCATAAGGCTCTTATCTGAGTCGTAGCTCGGCAAGTCCAAGTCTTCCAGTTGCTAATCTGTTACTCTTCCAACCGGGCCACCGCAGCTATTTTTAATGATGATGAAAAAGCTAAGATTAATCTCCAAACCATAAGGCTCTTATCTGAGTCGTAGCTCGGCAAGTCCAAGTCTTCCAGTTGCTAATCTGTTACTCTTTCAACCGGGCCACCGCACCTATTTTTAATGATGATGAAAGAGCTAAGATTAATCTCCAAACCATAAGGCTCTTATCTGAGTCGTAGCTCGGCAAGTCCAAGTCTTCCAGTTGCTAATCTGTTACTCTTCCAACCGGGCCACCGCAGCTATTTTTAATGATGATGAAAGAGCTAAGATTAATCTCCAAACCATAAGGCTCTTATCTGAGTCGTAGCTCGGCAAGTCCAAGTCTTCCAGTTGCTAATCTGTTACTCTTCCAACCGGGCCACCGTACCTATTTTTAATGATGATGAAAGAGCTAAGATTAATCTCCAAACCATAAGGCTCTTATCTGAGTCGTAGCTCGGCAAGTCCATGTCTTCCAGTTGCTAATCTGTTACTCTTCCAACCGGGCCACCGCACCTATTTTTAATGATGATGAAAGAGCTAAGATTAATCTCCAAACCATAAGGCTCTTATCTGAGTCGTAGCTCGGTAAGTCCAAGTCTTCCAGTTGCTAATCTGTTACTCTTCCAACCGGGCCACCGCAGCTATTTTTAATGATGATGAAAGAGCTAAGATTAATCTCCAAACCATAAGGCTCTTATCTGAGTCGTAGCTCGGCAAGTCCAAGTCTTCCAGTTGCTAATCTGTTACTCTTCCAACCGGGCCACCGCAGCTATTTTTAATGATGATGAAAGAGCTAAGATTAATCTCCAAACCATAAGGCTCTTATCTGAGTCGTAGCTCGGCAAGTCCAAGTCTTCCAGTTGCTAATCTGTTACTCTTCCAACCGGGCCACCGCAGCTATTTTTAATGATGATGAATGAGCTAAGATTAATCTCCAAATCATAAGGCTCTTATCTGAGTCGTAACTCGGCAAATCCAAGTTGTCCGGTCCAAGTCCTCCGGTTTCTAAATCGTTAGTCTTCCAACCGGGCCACACCGCAAGTAGTTTTAATGATAATGAAAGAGCTAAGATTACGATACAAACAATAAGGCTCTCATCTGAGTCATAGCACGGCAAGTACAAGGTTTGCTTATCTTTCCCGAAAACTGCAAATCCAATGCCAGCCGCAGTTTCTACTTTTCTCTTAAACCATTGGTTTTAAACTGCTTCCCTTTTAAACCATCACACAAAGGACACTTCTCGCTGTCTCCGAATCTGAGCCGATTCGCTAGGATTGAGCCTCAGGGGAAGGAAAAATAAATTATCCCTCTGACTTATCGTCGGAAAACTAATTGCTCGATCGGTATTTATTCAGGGAATGTAAATGTTGGAAGCCATTTTCGTATTTAGGACGTATTCCATTTTTTGACGCGTTGTTTGCTAGTTCTACGAAAGTTCTGTGATTTGAAGCGGTTGTTTGTTTATTTTCCTTGATCAGTCTGAACGGAAAAATCTCTGTCTGTATTTTCTTTAAAGGCGTATTTATTTCTTTTCGTGGTGTTTATATTGTCTTTAACACTTATAGTAAAATAGCAGCCAGCTCTTAACAAGAAAGAAAACACTAGAAAGAAACGGATTCAATAAGTCTTCGTCTGTCGTACTTGAACGTAGATATTTACGTAGTAAAAATATTTTTTGTGCATAAAGATTACTTTTGAAACTATTTCTTCTTGGATTGACGTAAACGTTACGTACATTGTTTTTTTATGACCGTCGTCTTTTATTTCGCGTAAGATTAACGGATTGTGATTTCTCGTAGAGCAGTATCCTTCTGTTTTGTAACCTTTCAATGTTTGTTTTGAACTTTTATTCAGTTAAAGAGAGTTTTAATACATGATTCGTAGGTATTTTAATTAACGTCACACTGGAGCAGCTCAACAAGCTATTGGCTAAGGTCCAGATAATTTTTAATTAAAAATTACAAGAGCAACACAATGGGCTATTGATTACGGTCCGGGATCGATCCTTAAAGGAAAGATCCGAGGACAATACCACGTAATTTTGAACCACGGCCAGATGACAAGGCAACACCTGAGCTTTCACTTCACTCTCCAAACTTCCTCAAGAACCCAACGTAAGGACTTTTGGCCATGACACAGTTAAGGTACGCCAGTCGCCTCTACACCATACGTTTGCATGTTAATATAGATATTTAAATATAACAATAGACATACATAACATTATAGCTATTAGGATTGCATAATAGGGTTTCATAATGTGTCACCAAGGAATATAGTTTTCATATGAAAACCTAAACGTGTGCATAGCAATCAATAAACACATTTAATCCATTCCTCAGAATGTATAATTCAATTTTTCAAAACCTCATCTACTCTGCGCCGGGAAATTATAAAACTCCATTTTAGTCTATGTCGTTAAAAATATAAATGAATTCATTTATATGCAGATTTTTCTGGCCACAATCTAGATTTTTCATGACTGCGAGTTTTTGTGTTGGAGATAATTTATCGCCTTCTGGATGGTATTGTGGAAATGTAATTAGATTAAGTTCCCTAGAAAAGGGTGCTTTCTATCCTAAATTACATCCACTGTACGGTTCCTCAAACTTGAAAAAAATTTGACGCTTCCTTTTTTTTTTCTAATTTTCTGCGCAAATTAAAAATCTAAACCGACATAAGAAATAATTGGATGAAAGTGCATGATTTAAATCACTCAGGTGTATTTGTGTTACTGTTTTTTAGACAAATTAGTATGCTTAAATAGATATGGAATAAATTATTCTAACCTGCATGGCATACATGTTACCTTACCTTATAAAATCGAAATCCAATTAAATTTGGTTGAGTTTGGAGTGTGTTTTACCAGTTGGAAGAGCAATGCATTTGGAAACTATCCACGATTCAATACAGTTTTATTTTTAGCCCCTAACAGGTCGTGTTTTCAATTTCTAGACGCAATCTACGTTTTAAGGAGTTGGTCTGCTGGAAAATTAATTTTTCACCTTGTGATTTATTTACTGTAAGATCTTTTTTCAGATGAAATATTAATTGTAAGAATTGGTCATTAGTTTTTATAATTAATTCTTTTTTAATGGTTGCGTTTTTCACATTTTTTACAATCAAATGTTGTTTCAAGTGACTTTTAAAGCACTTTTCATTCTCTAACTAAGATTACAAATCAAGGAGTGAATTGGTTTATTTTTCAACATTAATTACATCATTCGACCTTTTTCATTATTTTTTTGTTCAAATTGTTATTAAATTTACTTGCTGGGAAAGAAACTTTTCGAATTGTTTAATCAGATTAATACATTTATGGTAATTTTTTAATTAACGTCTCACTAGAGCAACACAACGGGCTATTGACGACGGTCCGGTATCAATCCCCTAAGGGAAAGAATCGAGAACAACACCACATAATATTGAGCCACGGTCAAATGACGACAATACATTTATGTGTTTCATGTCATAAAAATATATATATATATATATATCAGGGATGGCCACACATGAGGTCAATGAGAGCCACATACTGGTTTTTTATGTATTATAAAGGGGGGCCACACCATAGTAACCTAGTATTAAATACATAAATTAAATTTTAATTTAATTTACTTACCGTGGTTACATAATCTAAACAAATCATATAAGTACACATATAAGAAAATATTATTAAAATAAAAAATAATAAAAATATATTATTTCAAAATTTTGATAATAAAAATAAAATACCAATACAAATTTATTAATGAAAAGTTTAAAATTTAACATAGACCTTTGGTCAAATATTTGATGTTTAGTGTAAAATTTATTAAAACCGGCCACAGCAGTTCTGTGAGATGATGATTGGTCAACTATGAAGGATATTTCACCTTCACGAACTTCATTGTGGAGTACAAAGATTCATGGTAATATGTTGTACCAAAAATTTAAATTTTAGACTGAAATCAGCTTTTTTTAAACGTATAGTATGGTTACCGCTAAAGTACAGTAATCAGTTTTTCTACAGATTATCTAAGTAATGTGCAGATTAACTGGATGATCCGTTAAATTGCCAAAATTGTTACATTTCTCAAATTAACTAGATAATCTGCAAATTACCTAGATAATCTGCACACAAGTTATCAACTAGACACTCGTTAAAGTGAAAATAAGATCTTTGCTGGAACAATAGCAACGTTTCTGTACGCTTAAATTAACATAATGTTATTTATTTATTTTCGATATCTAAAGAATCAAGTTTAATACAATCATACAATCAACAAATTAGTTGATAGAATCAATCATGAATCAATTAAAAAACTATAACATAAAGAATCAAACGATTTAAAATATTATTAGAATTTAGGAAGTTAACATAATGTCATTTATTCATTTTTCGATATTTAACGAATCAAGTTAATACAGTCAAACAATCAACAAATGTCAATGTGTCGGGAGAGAGGGAAGGTATAGGGAAAAGAAATGATACAAACTTTTGAACTTTAACGTTAAGGAAGCCGTTAATGTGCACATTACCTAGGTTAGATGCGAAAAACTCTTTATTCCGCACGTAAACGGAGCAAATCCGTTAATCTGCAGATTAGCTATATAATGTGCAGATTAATGACATTCGAGCTTTAGCGGTAACATATATATATATATATATATATATATATATATATATATATATATATATATATATATATATATATATATATATATATATATAGTAAACCCCCGATTATCCGAGTTACCGCTTTACCGAGCTATCAAATATTCCTAGTATTTTTTTTTTTGGTCAAAAAAATTCTGAACTACATCTCATAAACACTCAAGAAAACGAAATTCAACAACACTACCCAATTTACTTTTCATTGTATTATGCACTAACAGATATCGAAAGTGCTGTCTCTACTATAATAAAAGGAAGTGTTTATTTGTCAGTTTGTCTGTTTATTTGTCTGTTTGTATATCTGTCTGTTACTTGCCAGAAAATCCTGACGATTATATGGCACTTACAGCAATGAGATTTGGCACACAGGAAGTCCGAATTTTTTGTAATTTTTGGGTCGCGGATAATTTTAAAATTCAATCTAGAAGATTTTAAAGAATTAAATAGTTTTATTCTCCATCGGTTTTTCAACGAGTTTCTTCCGAAGAACCGCTCCAATCTTGACTTTTTAAACCCGCGTGACCTTGCCGTCATCCTTTGGAACCATGCCAAATTGTTTTCATCACGGTAATGGTAATGGTAATTTTAGTTAACTTCGTACTAGAGCAAAACAACGGGCTGATGACGAACAGATGACGAAGCAACACCTGAACTGGCACCCCACTCTCCAAACTTCCACGCCAACCCTACGTGAGGACTTTCGGCCACGACAGATTTAAGGTGCACCAGCCGCCTCTACACCATACGTTTACAAACATCCACACCCGGATCCGGATTCGAACCAGGAACCTTCCAATCTAGAGGCTAACACCTTAACCACTATACCGGTTGGTCGGCATTTTTTCATCACGTAGAACGCGGAAAGGTGTTGATCTCTGGATCGGAAGGTTCCCAGTTCGAATTCGGGTTCAGGGCATGGATGAAAAATTGTGCTGTCCTTAGTTAGGGGCAATGATGGCCATCTCATTGGGAGCCCTTTTCACAAGTGACCATCACTTCTGGCCTTGTAGTGGCCCAGTACAAATCCTTACTTCCCGCCATTGGAAGTAGTCGACCATCACTTCCGGCTTTGTAGTGGCCAAGGACAGAGTCCAGTGCCCACCATTAGAACAAAAAATACACACACACACACACATATATATATATATATATATATATATATATAACCGTTGCCATTAGTTGTTTTGCTCCAGTGTGACTTTTTTTGAAACACCTACCTAATCAGTAAAGTGGAATCTGCGTAATCAGGCCTGCAGGACCATATAGCACATTCCTGCTTTGACAACATGAGTGATAACTTTTCTAGCGACTTCTGAAGTTCATAAAAGCGTTCAAATCCTTTAGAAAAAGAAAAGGTACTACGCGATATAATGTCTTTGTTTTCCTAAACGTACATTTAAAATAGGCGGCATAAATTAATTAAACGTTACAGCAATTAGCTTTTTTAATTATACTTTTAACCCTCCAAATAATATTTCAACGAGATATTTCGTTCAACAGGATCTAACTAATTTTGCTTATGACGAAATATCTCGTCTTTTATCTCGATATTGCTGATTTTAAATGATAACGAGATCAAGATTTGGTCAATTTTTTTTTCTGGTGACAAAATATACAGTCATTCAAGAACTGGTCAGTTTTTCTAATGATGAAATACCATGTCGAGACAGTTGCCAGGAGTATTAAAAGTTGGGTGATATATTAGTGCATAAATTTTCGGTCACAAATTCATTTGTGATAGTTTATTTATAAAAATATAAACTTTTAATAATTATCATGAAAGTAGCTTTCCGAACTCTTTTGCACAAATGCTTAATGGAAAGTATAGAATTTCTTTTAACGAATCTTCTCCTATATATTTCTTACATATTTCAGACATAAAACATAGAAGGTAATCAGGAATTCGCAATGAATCAAACCGATCAACACCAGGTGCTGTCAAAAAATCTAGAAATAGGGAAATAATTTTCTCGTTTCCTATGAAAAGAAGACAAATCGAATGAAACTTCTTATAATTCGTTTATACCTTATTATACTTTTGGAACGTATTATGAGGAGGAACTATTAATAAGTTTTGTTTGACTCCACTCCGAGAAATCAAAAAGTAAGATTTATTAATCGATCTTCCGAGTATAACCACCTCTCTCATCGATTAAACTATTTGCATATGATACATCCTTAATTCTTTACCACTTCATTTACGATTCTCATTTTCTCGCTGTCGCGTCTCCTGCAGCTCTCACATCATTAATCTGTTCACCGAAATAATGGAAGCGTATAAGTCGTACCAAGAAGTCAGAGGAGGAAAAGACGTTTAATCCTAGTTTTCTCGGTTCAGAGATTCGATCTAAATTGCTGTTGCTACAGCAGCGTGAATTGGTGTTCAGCCTCCAAAGACTCGCTTGACATTTGAAGGAATACTTTTATGCGTTGGTGTGATAAATACCTACCTTGCTTACTGACATTATACGGGCAGGGATTAACATGTTGGCAGGGATATACAAGACCATGCTACTCTCTGCAGGAGACAGCATGTTCTTGTTCAGTTCTCTAATACTTTCGAGTGGATAAATTTTTTTCTCTCGAGCAGTGAGTATACACATGCAGTCAGTGAGTAGTATGTGGGCAGTGTATGCTATTCTGCTCTCTGTAAGAGATAGCATGTTCTTGTTCATTTCTCTAATCCTTTCGAGTGGAATAATTTTCTCTCGAGCAGTGAAAATAGACATACAAGCAGTGAGTGGTATGTTGGCAGACATATACAAGAGCATGCTCTGTAGGAGATAGCTTGTTCTTGTTCATTAATACTTTTTTGTAATTGTTCATTAATACTTTCAAATGGATGAATATTCCCTCTAGCAGTGAAAATACACATGCATGTAGTCAGTGGCATGTTGGCAGTGATATATAAGAGCATGCTATCCCCTGTAGGATATAGCAGGTTCTTGTACAATTCTCACACTTTTAAGTGGATGCATTTTCTCTCGAACAGTGAAAATACATGGTAAATTATTTTTTAATTAACGTCACAGTGGAGCAACACAGTAGGATATTAAAGACAGTCTGGAATCAAACCCGAAAGGAAAAATCCGCGAATAACACCACAAAATTTTGAACCATGGTCAGATGATAAAGGTCAAACCTGAGTGAGAGTTTGAATAGTGGAGATGACACTCCACTCTCCTAACTTTCACACCATGCCAACGTGAGGACGTTTGAGACCACTGTAGATTTAACGTCCACCAGCCCTCTTTGTACACGACGGTCTTAGGTAGGATTCGAACCTCCATTGGATTTAAACACCCGGTTGCTAACCCGCTACTGTTTCAACCGAGCTACCGCAGTACATGGTGCCTACAACTAAAGTTCATCAATTTTAATAAATATACTGCAAAAGCTCCACAAAGAAATGTTGCCAAATTTTCAGTATCTCTTAATGTTGCCAAGGAAAAAATCCCAAGGACCATTTTAAAGAAAAATATATTCCAAATACAAATTTCATTTAGCATGTCATCCCTCTTTTCATTACCTAATCAACATTCTGATAATCTTTCTTGTTCTCAGTTTGTCTAAATCAAAATTACGTTAAATTTACGAGGTGGTACGTTACTTGTGAAATTGTTTCTCCGAAATGCAAATTCAACATCGGAAGCTTTTCAGCTTCTTTGGTTGTCAAAAGGACTCAAATGAGATACGTAAAAGATCCTAAAATTTGGAGAAACAGGGTCTTTAAATGTGAAACCTGGAAGATTTGAAAACATATTGCTGCGTAGGTGGTTGAAGATGTAGCGAACTGCAGGAAGAGGACACGATGCCAAATGCCAGGGGCAGATACGGTGTAATAAACATCGAACCACCCTATTACTACGATCCACAAAATTGTTCAGAACGTTCTGCACCATTATCCACAGTACGTTTTAAAATACAAAATAAGTTCTACTTATATATCTTGCTCAGCAAACCTACATACTACAGTTCTAAGCTTGAATCTAGGTTGACAGAGAATAACTCTGGAACATTCCATAGATAGACGAGGAACATTTCCACCTGCATGATTCAGTCCACAAGTTATACGCTATAGAGAATTGCAAACCATGTGTGTACGTTCCTTTGCATTCTCCAAAAATGACAGTTTCCTGTAGGTTTACATCCTCATTCCACTAGTGGACAATTTTCTTCAAAAAGCTTGGGCCAAAAAAATTCCATCATTACACGTTCCGCTACTATCAATCGATATTCATCATTACTTAGCCAATACCCGTGATATTAGCACTCCAACCATGTCAGTGTGTCTTAAAGCAGTAATTTTCATGCAAGATGGTGTTCTCCACAGATCGTAAATTACATCAAGTAGGTAATAAGAAATCATTTTTCTTTTGAACGAGCCGGCACTGCAGTACTGTTTGATCACTTGATCTGGATCCACACGGTTTTAGTCTGTAGGAACATGTCATAAACCTAATCTATCATGGAAACATAGCAACACTGTCAGGTATTATAGGAAGTATATCACGTCAAGTGTTAAAGTGTTAAAATATTTCGAGGTAAACCTAATGTTCAACCGTGGAATATGCTGTTCTGAGATTTCAGATGAAATCAGATAATGATAGCCAACATATTGAACATGTTTCATGAACATGGTCAGAACAAATTATAAAAAGCACTTACACGTCCAAAATTGCATGAGATAAAAGTATCTACATATCTTTATATACAAGCACTTTCAAAACGCTTATTGTAAAAGTTTCATTCTCCGATTTGTATGCAGCTTATTTCTTCAACTGACTAAAATTCCTGTTCATTAGGTGTCTCTGAAAGCAAACTGTCATATAATCATTTACGTTAAAGCTAGTTCACTGTATAACATTCTTCAAACTTATCTAACGCTTCCGTGTTTAAAATGCAAACACAATTTATCATATACCACGAATAAATTTTTTCATGGTCTGAATCTACATGGTATAACGACAATAACTCATTAATCACCCATTCAGGAAGCCTTATCTTGGAATTTGAGGATATTCTTAGGGTGTTGAGATGTATGGTAATATTATGTTTATCAATCAATCATGATAACTATAGCATTATTCGCTTAAAACGAATATCAAGTTCAAAGCTTTTGACAAAGTTAAAGGTTGTGAGGTCACTAATTTGAATAGTTAAAAGTTAAGACTTCCCCTGTGAATTTAAAGTAAATCTCCTCAAACTTTAGTATAATTCTTTTGTCCCAAACTATTAATACACTCACTGTGTTGTGTAATATTGTCTATGAAAATTGTTTCCATCTTTTACCGTGCTGAAAAAATAAGACTGGAAATATATATATATATATATATATATATATATATGCACTCTAACTTTGAATTACTAGTTAGTCTCAACCTTGATTTGATTCAGTTTGCAGAAAGCAAAATGACTTTGTAAATATATCAAAAGTCAATGCTTTGTTAAAGTTTTACTTTCTGCACAAACACTGTTACGTTAAAAGAAAAGCAGAGTAACAGTTTAAATAAAACATATCTCTCGATTTCGATGCAACTTTTTTGAATGCCACCATCATCATAAGTAACTGCGCAGAAAAATTCATTTATAAATTAAATACATTACTTTGAAAGGCTCAAAGGATAATCGGTGTGAAAACGAATGACTTTGTTAAACTAAACCATAAGAAGTAACTTTTAGAAATAAGTCTTGTTACTGTCTTATCTAAATGGAAACGGAAACGTGCTAGCAATACAAGTGAGATTCGATTAATCGTGAATAATAACTTTTTCTTATCGGCTAATATAGTTACGAGATTGGAATCATCTGGGATTTCTGAGTTACGAAGAAAGTTTCCAAAGACTTATAAACGGGGAGTGCGTAAACGCTGATGGGTGAGTAATGGTATATCAGTAGAAATTGAGAAGCCGTACTTAAGATATTTATCTATATTACCTTTTACTCTAATATGGTATGGTGACTTTCGGGGAACCTATAAATATTGTGGAAAATATATTATACTAAGTCCAGTTAAGAGCTAATGGTCCTATTTAGAGCTATAAATTATCTACGAAGGCATGATGTGGAGCATATGAATATTTATATTAAATCGGGCAACTCTCTTCTGATGAACGTATAGTTTGACTAACCAACTTTATTCAACTTAATGGACAGTAATTGGTGAAAATTATAATATATGTGTAAGGAAGGAACTATACAAAATGTTTATTCAAAAATTTCGAACTTGGAAGTTATTTTTCTCAATTAATTTTGTCACCTTTTTCTTTTATCCTAAATCAAAATACTATCATTTTAGTGATATCTTTCTGCAAAATTATCTGATGGATCATCATCAGGGCAACTTTTTGCAACAAATGCAACTTTTTTTTCACACGTTCTACGCTGCATGTAAAGTACTAAAACCAAAACTCCTCCTTCTTGGGGTGTATTTTAAGCGAGTTATAACCACAACATGAATGCAACTTTCTGCATAAATGCTACTTTTTGCATAAATTCAACCACCTGCAACTTTTTAAAATTTAGCTTAAAATTAATTAACATGAAATTGCTATTTCATTTTTTGCCCTCTGAACCAACCCTTTGATCACGTGTGTCTGATCTTGCGAATGCCGAAGTATATTCAGAACTAATCATGACACTCAGATGTTAATTTGTAAACTAATGAGTTTTCCATTTCGGAGTTAACGCTTTTTAGAAAAATCTTGTTAAGACTACGGTTTTACTTAGTTTATGTTGCAAGTTTAAGTTATCATACCACACCATCAGTCATTGGCTAGTGAAAAAAATATCTGCGATATATAATAATCAGTTAATTCCGCAAGTAAAATTATTTTTCAAATAGTACATGAAATAAGTAAATACGTAACTAAAAACATCTTCGAAAGCTCAGTTAAATTTAGTTACACGATTTTACACCACTTTCCCACACATGAAAGACTTTACTAGAATATGGATTCAATGTGTTATTGGTAGGGCAACTTTTTGCAACACATGCAACTTTTTTTCACACACTCTACGCTGCATGTAAAGCACTAAAAACAAAATTCCTCTTTTTAATGGGGTGTATTGTAAGTGAGTTATAACCGCAACATAAATGCAACTTTTTGCATAAATGCTACCACTTGCAACTTTTTTAAGCTTTAGCTTAAAATTAATTAATAAGAAAATAATATTTCATTTTTTGCCCTCTGAATCAACCTTTTGATCACGTGTCAGGTCTTACGAATGCCGTAGTATTGCGGATAAAACAAGAAGTTCACGGAAAGAAGGTGTTCGTCCTAACAAACGAAAGTGAAATAAATGTCAAGATGTACTTTTAACACATTGGTTGGCACTTTTGATAATCCAGTGGAAACTTGCGTAATCGACTGCAGAGTTTGCGAGGTGAGTGTCGATCATCAATATGTTGTTCAACTGGTAGATGACGTTTTAAAATCTCTGAATGTTGAGCGAAAGGATTTTGCGCTTCTGCTATCCGATACAGCACATTATATGACTGCGTATGGCGCAGTTTTCCAATGCTATAGAAATTACTGGCCAAGGATCGGCCATTCAACGTTCTTCTGTATTTCAGTATGTATTACACTGTTGTACAAGACTAAACTTGTCAATATATTTAGAATTTTTTCATTTTTTCAAATAATTCATTTTAGAATTTAGTGTATCAAAAGAAAATGCAACTCTATTTCCATAAATCCAACTTTAGAGAATGGTAAATGCAACTTTATTTCCATAAATTCAACTTTAAGGAATGGTAAATGCAACTTTTCCCATTTTTACTGCAACAAAAAATGTGCCCTAATCATCATGAATCCTTCCATAAAATTTGCAAACAGTGCAGTAAGTGTCAGTATTAGTCATGATGCTACCTTGACAGTGACAGTCAGGGTAAATATTTTTTCTTATCATATATTTCAAACCTTTCGTGCAACCAATTCTAAATCTTGACATTCTTGACATGCTGTCTGTTTGAAAATTTTATTCAAAAATTTCAAACTTCATACCGCGAATTTGACTTATTTTATTCGTAACTGTAACAAAAGTTGTTTTTCTCAATCAATTCTTTTACCTATTTTCTTATTCAAAACCCAAATCAAACAATTTCCACCTTGTTAATCCTGCAAAAAATGTCCAAATGATATCTCGGATCATCAGTAATGTACCTCCATATTATCTTAAACACTGCATTACTTCTGATCAGTTTTAGTCATGCTCCTACCTTGACAGTAAATACTATCCGGGTAAATATTTGTGTCCTTTCACACATTTGTAGCTTTGGTGTAAACACTTACTTGAACACGCTGTCCATTTGAAAATTTTTATTCAAACTTCATACCGTAAATTAAAATTATTTTACTCGTATTATTTTAGTAATTTTTCTCAATCATACCTTTCTTCTTATTAAAACCCCAAATACAACAATTTTTACTATGCTCATCCTGGGGAAAATGTCCATTTGAAAATTTTTATTCAAACTTTTTACCGTAAATTAAAATTATTTTACTCGTATAATATAAGCAATTTTTCTCAAACATACCTTTCTTCTTATTAAAACTCAAATCCAACAATTTTTACGATGTTTGCATGGTGTTCCTGGTCAATTGAACACCGACGCCTACATGAACATTTTGGACAATCAGTTCCTTCCTACAATCTGGCAAATTTATGGAATGGGCGAATGTTACTTTCATTACGACATGTCATGTTGCAGCCTCTGTCAAGCAATGGTATCGAGATATGGATATAAAACGTCTTCCCTGGCCTGCTCAGAGTCCCGACCTGTCCCGTAGAACATTTGCGGTACGAGTTAGAGCGACGCTTACGGACCAGGGAATCACGTCCAAAATCTACAGCTGAGCTGGCGACATTCTTACAGCAGGAATGAAGACAAATAACCATAGCTGTGTATCAAAACCTTGTTGAAAGTATGTCCAGATGCGTTGATAGTATAATTGCAGCACGAAGGTGGATCACCTTCTATTTAAACATGTATTTTTCCCTGATACCATCACATCTTGTAGTCCGGTCCATTATTGTAGGGGAGTGTATAATAATTATAGTTTTTTAGAAGGGGAAGGGGCAGGTTGAGCCAAAGAAACAAAAATTGAAAAATTATGCTTTAAAGTTCGGGCAGGAAATTTCAATTAATCCTGTACACAAATCAAACCGCTAAGATGTCTCTAGTTTTAAAGATGCGGGCCGCGGTTGCCCGGTTGGAAGAGTAACGTACTAGTAACTAGAAGGTTAAGAGTTCGAATCCAACCAAAGACCGTCGTGTATAAAGGAGGCTGGTTCACGTTAAATATGTCGTGGCTTCAAAAAAAAGTCGGTGTGGTGTGGAAGTTTGGAGAGTGGGGTTCCAGCTCATATGATGTCTCGTCATCTGACCGTGGTTCAAAATTATGTGGTGTCGTTCTCCGATCTTTGCCTTCGGATTCATACAATAGTCCATCATGCTGCTCCAGTGTGACGTTAGTTTAAATACCTACCTGGTAATTATGAGCTACTTACATTTATACCATTCAGATAATAAAACTATGTTGTTATATTAAAAATAAATTAATATATCACACAATAACCGACATGTAGTTTTTGTAATACATATAGCAATCCCTTGTCGAAGTTAATTAGTATGTCTCTGTTTAACAAGAATGTTTCCAGACATATTAGGGAATACCTGAAGTAATTATAGCTTTAAAATAAATAAGTCTCTGTGGAGGAGAAATAATTTAGTATGTATAAGTTAATTCTTTTATGGTATTTTAATGAAAAGGAATACTTACCAATGGCTTATGATCATCAGTATCTACCATTCTTCGACCAAAACAAAGAATGAAATCGCATGGGACTTCAAAGGAGGAACTTGCGACTTTCTATTATTAGCTATTATGTAAGTGTTTATTTCTGCGTAGGTATGTTATATGTCTGAAAGATCTAAGACATTTAATTGAGTTTCTTTTGTGGGGCATTTACGCTTTCTTCTTTTTGTCAAAAGATTGAAAATCCGCGTTTCGAAATTTAGTAAAACAGTTTTTAACAGTGGAATTTAGTTTGGCTTTCAACTCAGTATTTGGAAACATAGTTATATCTTTATGTGTAAAACAAAGTAAGACATTTCTTCCCATTTCTCGAATTCGTTAAATCGTTAAAAAAGGATATGTGTAGCGGCTTTTGCTGCAAATTGACATTTTTTAATTGCAAAATTTCATCTGGTATTTTGATATATTTGTTAATGATTTCAGTGCAGTAAGTAATCTCCGGAACAGCTACAGTTTACGTTTATAGCGGTGGCAACGGCTTTGGCGATTTTTTGGCGCATTTCTAAAGTTACCAGTGAAAGAATTGTTTCAAAAATCTTTTTCTTTCAAATATATTTTCCTTTTAACAGCGGAAAATTAATGCTTGATAACACATTTGAGAAAGTTTTTAAAAGTATATTTTTTTAAAACATTCACAAAAAGTAATACGCTTAAACACATTTGTGAACCAGCAGCACAACTAAGCTGCAAATGTTGGGTAAGAATACCCTGAAACTTATCAATTACACTATATACATGCACTAAAGGCATGTTGAAAAAGAAAAAAAAATTAAGAAAAAAAGCAAGAATTAATACAACCTGGTACATCAGAACTGTTCCGGGAAAAATATTATTAAAAAGAAAGTTTTACAAATGACGAAGTCAGAACTCTGTCATGAAAAATTTATAATAAAACAAAATTTCACACCTGTAGAAAAACCATTAAATGAACCAATGAAATCAAAGAAAAAAAATTTTTAAAGGACCAATGCAATCGAAGGATATTTTAAAATTAAAATAACCAATGGAATCAAAGAAAAAATTTCAAATGAACCAATGAAATCAGACGACTTTAACGGATTTTGAAACTTTCTAGAATAATCAAATGAAAATTTAAAGTTTCCGTTTGCTGAGGTTGCCGTGAAAACCACAACAATCGTAAAAACAGATGGGTTGCCTTAACCATACCATAACTCGTACTAGAAGTGCGTCAAAATGTGCCAAGGCCGTTGCCACCGCTTTAAATGTAGACTGTAGGTGTACCTAATCTCCTTTCAATGAAGTGTTTGTCATATGACCGTGGTTTACAACTAAGTACTGTTGTGCTCAATCTTTCCCTTTGGAATGATATCGGGCCTTCGCCAATAACCTTTGTATTGCTCCAGTGTGAGGTTAATCAAAATACCTACCTCAATGAAGTGTTTTATTTTTATCTTCTTTCTAACTGTATTCGTGAATGTCTTCCTTCTTGCTAAACTTTTCTTCTTGCCAAATATGGACCTAGAGCCATAAAGCTCGATACCAACCATATGCACGTGAACAAAAATGGAGGAGGTTGATAGTCTGTTGGCAGAATCTTTATGAATACTTTTAGCACTTAAGCTTTCTATTCAGCGAATCCCTGCAATTGTCAGAGGTTGCAAAACTTGGGTCGTAAGGAGCGCTTTGAATATCCTCCAAATAAGCTAAAAGGAGGCGAAGTAAAACAAAATGCACTTCTTTTTATGACTACCGTTCAGTCCGTGCAAAGTTCGGTAGACACCTCTCTCAGTATAAGAGGAAGTTTTTCGCTATTTCCGGATAGTATCCAGACGATGTTCTCTTTCGTATGCTTCCCTATATAGTCTTCTATCTTGGCTCGAATGTTTTATGTATGAGAAATATCGTTAATGGGCGTTTCCGGGCGTCCTTAATGATTATCGCTTTCGTGGTTTGCCAAGCTGTGTTATTCAAGTGTAGGAGTAAATGAAACTGTTTCTTTACCCGATCTTTGAATGAACTCTCTGCTCAAAGACGAAGGGAATCTCACAATCGGATGTGCATTATTTATACGAAGTTGGATTAAATTAGTAAATACGTAGTAAAGCGTAATCTAGATCATCCGATCAGATTAGTCACTTATCAGTGTTATGAGGGTCGAATTTTGTAACTTTTTTTAAACCTTAACAACGCCCCAAGTGTTTTTGACGTTGTTATTTTGTCCATCATGATCACACCAGCTTTGCTAATGACGAGATACATTACCCTACAATATTGAAGAGGACAGCAAGACGTGATGGTGTAAGGGGGAAAACACATGCTTTAATAAGGGGATAGTCCCTCACTTGCTTCAATTACACGAGGGCAATTACACAACCCTTCTGGGCATACTTTCAACAAGGTTTCGATACATAGCTATGGGAAGTTGTGTCCATTCCTGCTTCAGGAATGTAGCCTGCTCAGCTGTATATTTTGGACATGGTTCCCTGGTCCGTATGCGTCGCTCTAACTCGTCTTACAAATGTTTTAAGGGGTTTAGGTCGGGACTCTGAGCAGACCGGGGAAGACGTTTTACATCCATATCTCGATACCACTCCTTGACAGAGGCTTCAACATGACATGGATCGTTGTCGTTTCGGAAGTAACATTCATTCATTCCATAAAATTTTCAGAGCGTAGGAAGGACCTGATTGTCCAAAATGTTCATGTAGACGTTGGCGTTCAATTTACCAGGAGAAATATGCAAAAGTCCCAGGCCGTACCACGAAAAACACCCTTATACAAGTAGTCTGATTTTAATCAAATCCGCTGGTGTCCGGTCCATTATTCTATGGTAGTGTATCTCGTCCATCCATTAGGATGAGTCGTAACTTTACCTTCACTGTTAAATCGGGTTTAATATGATTGAAGGGAAATATAAATTGCCTAGGTTTTAGCAGAAAAAGTTAGCTATGCGTAGCAGAGAATGCAGTAGCAGTTATAGAGAGATCAGGATGATACAGATCAATTCCTTAGCTGAAGGGTCAAATTTAATATTGAAGATATATAAATACCTAATTCTCTTTAACCGGCAAAGAAATCATAGGAGTCTAAAAAAATTTGTGGAAAATTCGTAGCAATACTCTTTATTACTTAGATTCAGTACGAATGAAGTGAATGCATTACTATTTTTCTTTTAACCGTAAGACAAAACTATGTAATTTAAAGGGGAATACACAGCAGCCTTAACATAGATTTATTCACAGACTTACATCAATTTCTGAACAACCAATTTATTATGATTGAAAAGAAATAAATCGCCTGATTCAATTTCAGCCGAAGAAAGGAACTATATAAGCAAAAGAGGAAACAGTGACATTTACAAGAACCTTCTAAAAAAACCTATTTATAGATCGTAATAGATATAAATCGCCTGATTCAATTTCAGCCGAAGAAAGGAACTGTATAAGCAAAAGTGGAAACAGTGGCATTTACAAGGACCTTCTCTGAAAACCAATGTATACATCGTAATAAATATAGTTTCTTTTAAGAGAACTTAACGATATCTCTAAACACAAAATAGGGAAAATTAGAGACGTTTCGTACAAATTCTCTGAGATAACAGATATTAGGGTTATACGTATATCAAAGCCTTAACTACCAAGTCCATCGTTTTACAACCGAAGAGAACTAAATTTGCTTATTATCTTTGGAGACGAAAGAAGAGTTATATTACCAAAAAGAGCTCCACAAGAACTTAATGAAACATTCTCTCGAAGTCAAGATGTAGAACCTATTCAATACGACTGCTTTTAAGGAAACCTCTAAGCACAAAATAGAGTAAAGTTTGCACAAATTTCGCTGCAAGAAAAATTAAGAAGTCGCAGTTTCACAAATTAATGGGTTTCGGGACTTAAAAAACGCCGCGCTCCGCGTTCGGTTAATGCATCGTGAAGAACTAAACACGTCTCACTCGATTAAGTTAACCATCTTGTTTCATTCTCGTCAAAAGAACGCATGTGAGAGCCTCATTGTGCAAATAAAACATATCTTTCATTACCCTAAACATTAAGTCCCGGCCTTGAGGCAAAGGAGCTGCATTGAAAATAAAAAGCGGGGAAAGAAATGTTAATGGTTTCTGAATTTAATCCTAATGAGTCGTGAATGCTGCGAGCTTTATTATTTCGACCGAATTGATGGAAGCGTCGTTTCTAATCTGTCTAGATGCTTCGAAGTTTGCAAATCGATGATTATTGTGTGGAAATTTAGAAGTTGAAAAACGCTTTGATGTTTCACCAGGTTTCGTGGAGGACGAAATAGAGTTGATGGCTTATTTTCGATCGGTAAAACATTGTAATGTTCACTAACAGAAACCATGCTTTTACAGATATTTTGGATCTTATAGGGACAGAATAATTCTGATTCCTGCCGATAGATGGCTGAAATAATAAAGTTGTGTTATATCATAACCAGTTAACAGTTATCGATTTTACGAAAAGTAAAAATAAATATAGTTAGAATTTTAAATTTGTCACTGTAATAATTATTATTAAGTAAGTATTTATTATATTTTTTAAAATTGATTTTATAATATTAATTAAGCATTTGTTATTTTTTTTATTTGTATGAACTGAACTGAGGTAAATTTTTGACTGCAAACCGAACTGTGTTTTATTTGTTGTGAGTATAAAATGGGAGTGTATTCTCACCTCACTTGTCATGATCATTAAACGTCTTGATGTTGAAACAGCTTTCGAGATTTGTTTCAAAAGATTTATTCACCCGACTTCAACAACGTTGATAGTTAACAGACTGCAAGGCACTAATAATCTCTTAGATGGTAATTATTTTAAAGTAGCTGGATTCAAACATTAAATTCAAGAGCACATCAATGTCATGCAAAAGCACAGTATTATAAAAAATAATTTCGGTAGGCGGATAGTTGAATTAACATCGTACCGGAGCAATACCAACGAGCTATTGCGGTTTCAATCTCGTAGAGAAAGAACGGAACACAACGCATCACAGTTTTGAACTACAGCCAGATGACCAGGTCAAACTTGAGCTCTCAACCCACTCTCAAGCTTCCACGCCAAGCCAATGAGAAGATATTCGATGTCACAATGAATATAATGTGCACCATCCCCCATGCACACTACCGACGGTTCTTCTTTGGTTGATTCCAGTTTCGAACTCGCTCACCTTCGTTTGCTAATACGCTACATTTCTAACAGGGCTACCGTGATCTTGCTTATACAACGGTACTTCTGGATATTTGAACAGACGTGAATCAAGAAAGTATTATAAAGCCTAATTTAAACCAAAATTCAACTTAGGGTCAGATTTCACATACACTCTATGGACAAAAGAATGTATTTGGACACTGCTTGTTTTTCAGAAAAAGTGTTTTCTTATTCTATTTCGTAACGGGTAGGCCCTTCTTTTGCTTGTTTTACAGCTGCAACACGTCGAGGCATACTTTCCACAAGTTCTCTGTAGGGAAAAATAGCTCGTTATGTCTCTTGCAAGGCTGTGAGAAGAGATTGTTCTGAAGATTAGCGTGCGTGGCGGTGTCGTACGCATCGTTCCAGTTTGTTCCACAAGTGCACGATCCGATTGAGATTGGGGCTCTGAACAGGCCAGTCAAGCAAATTCACCTCATTTTCAGAAAGCCAGTCCAACACACGTTCTGCAGTATAACATGGAGCTCTATCCTGTTGGAAGAAACAACCATCATCGCCGTAGTATTGCCATAGTGTGGGCAAGTTTGAATAATCGAGAACGTCGAGGTTCAAGTCAGCGTTCATGGTACCAGGTACATAAAGGAATGGGCCGAGTCCTAACTAGGAAAACAACCCCACACTAAGATGGGTCTTCGGAATTTATGCAGTGTCCAAACACTTTTGTCCATTTAGTGTATAAAGGAAGATTTGGTATAATATTCTACTCGATTATTCTGTTTTCTTCGTAAAGTCAACTTACCAACCTCCGAGAACAATTTGTCACAGAAGCACTTAGGGGCCATATTTCTAGGTCGACACACAATTGCATCCACAAGATTAACACCACAAGTAACTTAAAACTTGTGAATTAATACGATGACCACTCTCATTAATTCATCGCGATTAATGCGATGGTCACTTGCACCTTAAAATGATTTATGATAATTGCCTTTGGTAACTAAACAGAAAGCTTTAATTAAAATAAACCACATAAACAACATTTAGACGATGAAAAACTCAAAATATGTGTCGATTACAGCAAATTGAAATGTAGATTTTACTGTGTTAAATACTCTAGCGTTTCGAAACGCACATAAATATTACGTAAAATGTAATGTTTAGGGATGTAAACTTTTCCTTAAATATCCGAAGCCAGAAATATATTTAGGAATTCAATAACTAACGCTAGCTAAACTTTAACAGAATACTATCGGTACATTTAGGTTTCGTTGAATATATTTTCCTTTAACGTATCTGCATGATTTAACTTTTCTAATTTTTACCTGTGCTGAAACGAATAGGTTTGCACGCTAGATTTTCAAGCTTCATGAATTGAGAACCCGGTTGTTACGAAGTCAGTCTACAACTCTTTTAAACTCTTTGCGTTAGCTTTCGCTTTCACATCTAATATCGGAGCACCATTTAGCTTCTAACTCATCTCAGAATTAGTTTTGCATAGCTCAAATATTTTAACCTCTTTCACATAGGAAAACATGC
Organism: Metellina segmentata; assembly: GCA_947359465.1. Classification (NCBI taxonomy): domain Eukaryota; kingdom Metazoa; phylum Arthropoda; class Arachnida; order Araneae; family Tetragnathidae; genus Metellina; species Metellina segmentata. Next base: position 104,986,437 of record OX375874.1, read on the forward strand.
AGCTCGTTCGGACTACATTATTAATAAAACGAACTGATATCACGCAGCAACAACAATTCTTTAATTAAAGTCTTACTCGCTGTGGGAATAAAGTGGTTTCTTAGTTCTAATCGAGCATTCCAATCTCTTGGCATTCATTATGAAAAATGAAGGATTTCGTAATCATGGGAGTGTTGAACTTGGGTTATGGAAACGAAAGATTTCGAAATAGCTCCACTTGCAGGTGGATTTTAATTAAACAAAACAATTATGCATTTCTAGAATACGTTTCTGATTTCATTGGGATAGAGTTTCTATACAAATGTTTTAATACTGTTGAAAAGAAGGAGTCTCAATCTATTTTTAAAATTGAAAGTGCATCGTAAAAGCATTCATTATAAATGATTAAAGATACTTAATTGTAGAATCCCTTTGTAGGACACAAAAGTTGTTTTACTCAAATGAAAAAGAACCTATTAAGGATTCCTTTTAACACAATGTTATTAACGTTACTGCACAATCTGAGGTTGAGCTAAAAATAGTTATTCACGTACATTTTATTGTGAAGTATCTGAATAACCCAGCGTTGGTCGGATTTCAAATATGAACGCGACCGCTAAAATATGACCGCGACATTTCCCTGTGTTAAATCAAATACACAAACCCTATAGAACGAGTTTCCTTGTCCATGTCCAATTATTGCAAGAAAACAAACTTTAGATTTTAAAATTGGGGCTTTGAGGGGCACTTTTAGGACAACCTGTGTGCCAATTTTCATGGCTACAGATTAGTCTGAAGACAATAAATAAATAGTCTATGCTTTCTCCAAAGTGTTCTAAAGTATTTTTTTTTTATTTCAATGGCTACACGAACAAGAAAACAAAAAAGATAAACAGAAGAAATACAACAATAACAAGAAACATCAAAAAGTGCAAAGGATAGCCGAAGTCTATCCTTTGCACTTTTCTATGTAAAATCTCTATGTTTTCTATCTAAAATCCCAAAACTCTTCTAGCTTCATAGTATCTCGAAGTATAAGTTTCTCCATGGATAGCTCCGTAGACAAGCCAGTGATGTTTGACAATAGGCTCGTTTTTGTCACACCGGGGGCACGTAGCTTCATTACGAACGCCAATACGATATAGCAAGGCAATTATGCCCGATAATTAAGCTAAAATGAGCCACTGCCTCCGGTCATGGTGTATCAGGAACACCCAAAAAGCACTTTTAGTTTAGTTTACATAGGAATTCATCCTGGTATGTCGACTACATACATTGTTTTATAAATGATTTAGCAGTGATGAAAGAGGTTTCTCGTTTTATACAGTGCAGTATAGCACGCTTTTTAGCAAGAAAATCTGCCTGACGGTTACCATATAAATTGCAATATGTTCTAAAGTATAATTGTACTAAATTTGGTGTGGATAGGTCAAACAATGTCGATTTGAATAGAAAATATATACACCTATATCCTTTTTTATACATATAGATAATAGATGAATAAAAATTCTGTCTACTTCGTGTCGTAAATATTTGTAAACGTTATAAGTTTAAACAGGTATCAGGTTAGGAATTAAGAGGAAGTGGCTCAGGTTTTGGAAGTTTAGATTAAGTAATTCAAATGTGGGGGGGGGTTGAGGATAGAATCAGGTTACACTAATTAGTGTTACTAGAAATAGTGTTGGTTGATCACGTGCAGTGACATTTGTAGAAATTATAAGGGTGGCAAAAAGTGTTCAAGTATTATTTTAGTCTACGAAAGACGTAAGTGATTATGTATTTTAATCATCTCTTCAATCTAGAGTTGACCAATTCAAACCGAGTAAGGTCGGGTATTTCGCTAGTTATTTTCATAATATTCGAAGTGTTTTTATTTTACATGCTCCTTTAACTGAAGTATACTCTTTTTCCTGTCTTATGACTCCATATCAAGCCTTTTTTTAATTTCTATTTGTTTGTCAAAGTATGAAAGTATTATAATTCTTATTTTTTATTCATATGTTTGTGTACAAATAATTACGTATGAACAACTACTCTCATTATTATTATTACAGCCCTTATCATTTAATCTATGGCAATATGAGGTATCAAATGTATTCAAGTAGAATCCTAGAAACGTGCCTGGCATGAAAGAAGTCATTAAACGAGAGGTTCTTCACATTCCTTGTTCAGTGCTACATGTGTCCGTGATGTCCTCAATATCCCTCATGTAATTTGTCATCGCCTGTGAAGCCGGTCACCGCGGAGCACTTGTAATAAAGATAAAATGTTATGGTTTCTTGTTCTTTCCTCTTTTGTCGTTCACATTCATCTTCTTCGACGGTGCTCTTGGGCAAACCTGGAAATTTTGATTTTTAGAGCTAAAAGTAAAATTTCAACCCCATTTTAGGTTTCTTGCCGGGCTTATATTAGAAAACTCTAGCCATCTTTTGTAGTAGCAAAATCCTAAGAAGTCAGTGATAGAGGATCTATATACTATATACAAATCTACATAGTTTGCCCAATCCACACCAAATTTGGTTCACTTATTCTTTAGAACACTGCGTAAAACATAGGCTATTTCTTTCCTGTCTTCATACCAATCTATAGCCATGAAAAATTGGCACACAGGTAATCCTAAAAGTGCCCCTCGAAGTCCCGATTTTATCATCTAAAGTTCTGCAGGGCCTTCACGCTCCAAAAAAAAAATGCATTCTTATAAGCCTCTAACAGATGATGAAATGGCAAATTTGTTGCCTGAGCTTTTGTCAATCTATTCTGGTATTGGGGTGGTTCTGGTAATGGCTTCTGGGAAAAACCCATTTCTACGGCGGGGCAATAATTATCAACACATCCTCACGTGACCAGCAGTCAACGTATTAAAATATTAAGTGCTTGGAGTAGTAATAGTTTTATGTTGCCATATTACTGTAGTACTTATACGCTTCTCTGAGGAAAAAACATTGCAATTTTCAATACATTTTTTTTCTTGCTCTATTTTTGAGCATTTGCTGCACTTTTTAGAATATTTGGAGCTTAAATTTATGAAATTAACCCCTCGACTTCGTGTGTAGTTAAAAGTGTACTTAAACTCTCGACGATATATCGCGTCATTAAAATAAAACTACTAAATATTCCTGGATGAGACACCTCGTTTTTACACGAAAAAACTGACTAGATCTTGATCTCGTCATCAAAAGAATCATATATATATATATATATATATATACAGTGATCTCTCACTTATACACGCTCTCTTTTATGCGCGTTTTTCAGTTATACGCGTTTTTTTCGCGGTCCCGGCCATGAATATAGGAAAACAATGATAACTCTTATTCATTTATACGCCACAATAAAAAAGCAGCTCTCACTTATGCGCGTCGCAAAAAAAATTTCAGTTCAAAAGTAGTTTCCTCAAGTCAGGTGTTGCTTATCGCAAAAACTTTTCCTTTTTTGTTCTGCTTCTAGGAATGTATTCCCTCGCCCTTCCCCTATCGTTTGGATTCCCGGAACATATTCCTCTACCACATACACGGGTGTACCGGAAGGGTTTTGTGACTGACGGCAGTAAAAGTCGCATTTATACAGCAGCCAATTAGAGTGGTTAGTACGGTACGTACCACGTGGCATTGATCGCTAACGAAAGAACCTTCTTTGGAGTTCGGGTTAGATAGTATCGTTTTAAAACGGTAAAACGAACAAAATTGTAGCTTTCGTTTAAAATGGCTGTTATAAAAAAATTCGAAGAAAATCCTTGCAACTCGATAAAAGCTTTAGCGAAGCATTTTAATGTTCCAGAGTCAACATTGAGAGGGATTTTAAAAAATCCAGAGGCGATTATACTCGCTCATTGAGAATGTGGAATTAAGTCGAAGAAAAGAAGCAGAATTCAAGGTGGAAAGTTCATTGAATTTGAGAAGGTTTTGTTGCTATGGTTTAAAGAAGCTCGTCACTCGAACATTCCTGTTAACGTTGAGCTTCTAAGGGAGAAGGCCGTACAATTGTCAAAGAGTTTTGAAATGGAAAACTTTTCTGCATCACATGGATGGTTTGAAAAATTCAAAAATAGGCATGGCTTGGCAACTCGTGTCCTTTCTGGGGAAAGTGCGAGTGTCAATGAAAACACTGTAGAACAATGGAAAGAAGACTTGGCTACTTTATTAAACAGATAAGAACCGAAAAACATCTACAATTCTGACGAAACTGGACTTTTTTATAAACTGATGCCTGACAGAACCTTAACATTCAAGGGAGAACCATGCCATAGTGGAAAAAAAAGTAAAGAAAGACTAACTGCCTTGCTGTGTTGCAACGCTGATGGTTCAGAATAATTCCCGCCGTTGGTCATTGGCGGATAAAAAAAAACTCGCTGTTTTAAGAACGTGAAGAAGCGTCCTTGCGACTGCACTAGCAACAAAACAGCGTGGACGACATCGCATATTTTCTTGGATTTCCTTCAAAAATTCGACAGGAAAATGCAAAAAGAAAAACGGAAATTTCTGTTATTCATGGATCAGTGTCCTGCTCACCCACAAGATCTTCCAACTTTCAATAACACGAAAGTTGTGTTTTTCCTGCAAATTGCACGTGCAAGATTCAACCTTTGGATCTGAGTGTCATCCGTTGTGTGAAAGTGCACTACAGAAAAACTTTAATCCTTCGACTTCTGGCTACATCAGAAACAAAACGTGCATTAAAAGACGAATTGAAGCAAATTACCGTCCTTGATGCAATTCATACGTTGTGTTCATCATGGAGAAACGTTACTGACAAGTGCATTAAAAGCTGCTTTAAGAAAGCAGGATTTTCGTTTCCAGCCGAAAATGAATGTGAGGAGCTAGAAAATGGAAGTGAAAACTGTGAAAATGACATAAACGAAGAAGATTGGCATATTGTATCTGGTGGACTCGCTACGTGCACTACTTTCAACGATTTCGTTGATGCAGATGAAAATTTAATCATAGCTCAATTGCGGGAAATAGGAGACATTGCAGCCGAAATAAATGGTGGTGACGAAGATGAAGAGGACGACTATGATGAAGATGTTGCAAAAGTTCTCCCAACTCACTCAGTAGCGTTTGAAGCTTTGGAAACTCTGCGTGACTATTTTCAGTTCAATTCCGGAAGTATATACATAGTATTAACAATACACTGTATTGATTTTTCACTTTTAAGCTCCCTTTTGTGGTTTTTCACTTATGCGCGTTTTTCACTAATACGCGTTTTTTTCGCTGTCCCCAACGCCCGCGCATAAGTGAGAGATCACTGTATATATATATATATATATTATATGCTAATGACTATATCTCTCGTCGTCATTATAGGACGACGATACATATATAGTCACTAGGGCCACCCCTCCCCTGCTCGCTAACGCTCTTCAACCCCCGGAGGATTGCTTTGCAATCTTTATTGGTTCGTTGCTGGAACCTTGCTCGCTTCGCTCTCATCAATGAAGACATTGTTTACAAAATGCATTCCAAAAAATTATTTTTCAAATATAAATTTGTTGTACTACAGAAAAATTATACAGTACCTCTAGAATCTTAACTCGAATAAATTGGAATTCAAATGAAAATTTTGAGCAAATTTTGATTTGAAATGAGAGCGTTGGTTTGGAAATAGAATACCCAGCATGTCGTCTGTAAGCTGCGACAGCTCGACTAATATTTTTTTTCAGTAAAATTTTATCCGATAACGCTATAAATTAAATTGAGGCGCGAGGCTTCGTGATAAACAAACAATCGTACAGTGTTGACAAAACGCGATAACAAATACCGTCTTTTTTGCGTGCCACGTAAGATAATTATATATATATATAGAGAGAGAGATATTAAAAATGATCTTATTATTTCTACAGGAACCACAAAAGTACTGCATGTTGTAAAGCCTTCTGCGAATACCAATAGATGGCGCTGATCTGCGCATGTGTAGAAACACTTTTTTTAAGTAGTTGGAGAGACGAATGAGAATGTAATGGGGGGGGGGACACTCAGTTTTGAAATATAAACTGAAATGTTTCGAACTTGTTATATTCTACGATGGGTGTTCAATAAAGAATGATAAAAAATTATTTCCTGTACAAATCCTCCAAACTTTATGGTTGTTCTCAAAATACTCTCCATTACATGCAATACACTTATCTCACCTCTTTTCCAGTCTTAAAATACATGATGGAAGCCATTTTTTGACAGGTCCTTCAAAATCGCCTACGCAATTTTTACCACTGCCTGTGATGATAAAAACAGCTTTTCCCGGAGGTGTTTCTTCAAATTCGGGAAAAGAAAAAAATCGCATGGCTACACCAGGACTATATGGAGGATGGGGAAACACATGACATGGGTTTTTGAAAAGTCTGCCGATCTGACGACTTTTTAAGGCGAAAACAAAATTTCAATGCAGTGTATTGCACTTCGCGTGTCACATCCATTTTTGCCGTACGCGAAAGTAAAACTAGGCGTTCTTGGCCGGCTGTTTGTTCAGGTCATTAGAGAGTAGATTATATTGCAGTGTCCAAGCGTCCCAAGAGAAACTGCAGGCGGAAAAGAAAATCAAGATTAAATCAAGTAATGGGTAATAGAAAAGGACGTAAATGCTGTCTTAAACTAAACTAAAAAGAATGGTCACGATTGTAGAATGGTGAATGTATAAGGTATAAACGATGAAAGTAGTTATTAATTAATTCTTGCATGACCATAGAACTATTTCGTATTAGAAAAAAAAATGTTTTTTATAATTTTACCTTTATCCCAAATGTACAGTATTGTACAAGCTTATACAACGGTAGGTAGTTGAATTAACGTTGAAATGTAGCACCACAACAAGCTATCGGCGATGGTCCCAGATCAATCCCGAAAGGAAAGATCCGAGAAAAACTCTTAATTTCGAACCACGGTCAGGTGACGAGGTCAGCACGTCACTCTCCAAACTTACTCACCACACCAACGCGAGGACTTTTGAGACCACCACAGTTTTACCACGCACTAGCCCCCACGTACATGACGATCTTTGGTTGGATCGAGTCTCTAACTCACAACACTCCGGTTGATAATCCGATAGTCTTTCAACCGGATTACCCAGTCTCTGCTTATGCAAGAAAATGCTCATATTTACGTTTAGTTGAAATTAAAAATAACCACTAAAGTTTTATGCAGGTAGGGAGGTAAGTATTTAATCAACGTCGCAATGGAGCAACACAGGGGGCTATTGGAGATGGACCGGGATCAAACCCAACGGCAAAGATCCGAGGACAAAACCCCGTAGTTTTGAAACACGGTCAGATGACGTGGTCACATTTCAGCTGTCACCCCACTCTCCAAACTTCAATTCCACTCCAGCGTGAAGACATTTGATACCACGACGTATTCAACTTACACCAACTACTTAGTACACGACGATGTTTGGTTGGAAACGAACTTGTAAACATCCAGTTACTAATCCGTTACTCTTCCGAACGGGCAACCACGGTAAAAATTTTATAAGGCTAATTTTTAAACCATGTGGCATCGTGGGAAACTCCGTTGTGCTTGACCTTAAGGAAAGGTCACTTACAGAAAAAGTGCCTACTAGGGTGGGCCGAAAAAGAATTTTTTTTTTTTTAGCTATTACATTTTAAAGTGCGGAAAAGTTGGCTCATGAGAAAAATTTCATCCCGATTTATTGATATCTTTTGCCTCCCCAAGGGGTTCAAACCTTCCAAAAAGATCAAAATTAGGGCGTTTTTTTATAAAAAATAAAAATGTTTACAATTACGTTTTAATAGTGCGCAAAAGTATGATAATACATTCAATAAAAACAGTAAAAAAATTGTTTAGATCAGTCCATATCTTCTGCCTGCTAACTATTAGGCAAATAGCAGGAAAAACTGATCACCAGTTTTTACCGTAATTACAAAAGTCTATATGTTGCAAAAATGTCATTTTTTCAATTTTTTTCCTTTGTTTGGCTCCCGTTGGAAAGGCAGAAGATTCATACTAATCTAAATAATTTTTTTACCGTTAATATTGAATGTATTATCTTACTTTTGTGCACTATTCGAACGTAATTGTGTGTAAACATTTTTATTTTTTATAAAAAACGCCCTAATTTTGATCTTTTTGTAGGGTTTGAACCCCTTGGCAAGGCAAAATATATCAATAAATATGAATACAATTTTGTTACACTAGTTTTACTGCATGAACCAATTTTTCCGCACTATTAGAATGTGATAACAAAAAAGAACCTTTTTACGGCCCACCCTAGTGTCTACTCCATTGTGTCATCGGAATGCCGAATATATTCTGATTTTGTATTGTTTGGGCTCTAGCTGCTTTTCTTCCATCGTGCGCTTTACAACGAGAAGACCACGTGAAATTGAACGTTTTTTGCAGGTGGTGTTCGTGCAGATAATCACTGATTGGTTTTCGACTTTCACAGTTGGGTTACTTGTGAACTATGGGGAGACCACATTAGAGAGAGACAGATGCAGCGGATGAGGCTTGCTCACCGCGCTGGACTGTGATATACATACTTTTATGTATTGGTGTAATGTTAATGTGATGATGTAAATGCTGTATATTTTCTTAGTGCTTTGGGAATAATAAGAATTTAAATATGTTAGATGTTGGATGTATTCTCCTTGTATACAAAACTTTTACGCTGCGGCGCTTAGATTTTTTTCAATCGTCTCACAGAACGGTTCTTTCGCCTGACTCTCCGAGCCCCAATCCCTAATTATCAAACTTAAGTGATGGGGCCATGAGTGCTATTTACGACTGACGCTTTCCTTTCAAAGAATTGTGAGGCGTGAGAAGAGATATCACAGGAGCGACTTTCTGCTTTTCCCAAAAGCGTTCGCACCTCATATTGGGGCAATGAACAAAAGGAGGTACCCTCTAGAAGGTCAGTCGCTGAAAGCTCGTAAATGGTGATCGATGCCAGCGGTCACTCAAGAGGGGGATAGTATGCACAGTACACAGATGCCGCTGGTGTAAACAAATTTTAGTGGTACCAATTGTTTACCTGCCACAGCGTAGAGATTAATATTGTTTAAAGGCTACCTTTTGAGGCAACGACACCACCACCAAAATGTATCTTATGAGTCATAATTCATACACTGCGCTTTAATGTAACGCAATGCAGTTGTTCTGTTTTCTTCGTAATAAAGTCAACTCGCCGACCTCCAACAACAATTAGCGACAAAAGCACTTAGGGAGCATATCTCTACAATCGCATCCACCAGATTAACACCACAAGTAACTTTACACTTCTGAATTATAATGCGCGGGGGCCTCTTGTCGTCAGTGAATGCGCTAATGTTGGGACACGGAGTATTTGCTGCAATTTCCCATTCTCACTGTTCCCTCCACGGAATCGTTAAAGAGATAATCCGCGGCTCTGATTCGTAGGATGCAGTCACAATGTGTACCTCTTAACTCATAATTGCTTGGCTGGGGACAATGGGGCATTGTCCTGGTTCGTATGGAGGAGACCTCGGCCTATGTATTGACAATGTGGGAAATGGAGAGGAATGTGGAAGAGGCATTTGGTCGGCCGTTTGTTGGCACAGAAATCATGGATGTGTAGGAAAGCGAGAGACAGAAAAGCTTGTGGTTTTTTTCTGCTTTCCTTTTGTGTGAGTGCTTATGAACTGGTATAGAAAATGCAGCGCTCCCTAGAAGAAAGGGGGAGGGGCAAATACCGTTGTCCTGTGCATGGTGGCTGGTGAGCGTACTATCTGTCGTGGCCTCAAATGTTCTCACCTTTGCGTGGCGGGGAAGTTTGGAAAGTAAAATGCCAGATCAGGTGTGACCTCTTCATCTGACCGTGTTTCTGAATTACGCTGTGTTGTACCCGAATCTTTGTCTTCGGGTTTGAACCCAGACCGTTATCAATAGCCCGTTGTGTTGTTTCGTTATGACGTTAATTAAATAGGTAGATAGGTGTTTAGTTAACGTCGTATTGGAGTAATATAATGGTCTATTGACGATGGTCCGGGATCAATCCCCCAAGGGAAAGATTGGAGGTAATTGGTAATTGGTAATTTTTAGTTAACGTCGTACTAGAGCAACACAACGGGCTATTGACGACGGTCCGGGATCAGTCCCTTAAGGGAAAGATCCGAGGACAACACCTCGTAATTTTGAACCACGGTCAGATGACGAAGCAACACCTGAGCTGGCACCCCACTCTCCAAACTTCCACGCCAACCCAACGTGAGGACTTTCGGCCACGACAGATTTAAGGTGCACCAGCCGCCTCTACACCATACGTTTACAAACATCCATGCCCGGACCCGGATTCGAACCAGGAACCTTCAGATCTAGAGGCTAACACCTTAACCACTATACCGGTTGGTCGGCGGAAAGATTGGAGGATAACATCGCGTAATTTTGAACTATGTCAGATGACGAGGCAACACCTCAGCTGGCACCCCATTCTCCAAACTTCCACGCCACGCCAACGCTAGGGCATTTGAGGCCACGATAGATTTAACATGCATCAGTCCCATTTGTAGACGACGGTGTTTGTTGGATTCGAATTCGCAATCCTAATTCCGAATCGATATGGGATAGGTAATTCGTTAATGGAAATTTGAGTAAACACCAAACGTGGATAAAATGCAGTCTTAGGTAACCTCTAATTGTAAGATGCGAGAGCATTTGGATAGCGGAAGTAGGATCACAGTTTCTCGCGTGTGGTCTGTTTACATTGAAAGATTTTCAACAAACTAAGAAACCAGTTTCTAATTGTTTACTCAAAACAAGAAACGTACTTTCCCATTCTAGGTAAATAGTAGATTGGGCTGAAAAAAGTTTTTTTTTTTGCTATCACATTCTAATATTGCGGAAAAGTTGGCTCATGCAGTAAAACTAATGTGTAAAAAATTTCTTCCGAATTATTGATATCTTTTGTAACCCTAGGGGTTCAAACCCTCCAAAAAGATCAAATTAGAGCGTTTTTTATGAGGAATAAAAATGTTTACAATTCCGTTCTAATAGTGCGCAAAAGTAAGCTAATACATTCAATATTAATGGTAAAAAATTGTTTAGATCAGTATATATCTTCTCCCCAAGGAGATAAAACTTAAAAAGTGACATTTTTGCAATATATCGACTTTTGCATTGCGGTAAAAACAGGTGATAACTATTTTCTGCTGTTTGGCCTCCGTTGGAGACACAGAAGATATGTACTGATCTAAACATTTTTTAACGTTTTTATTGAATGAAAAGTTTGTTGAATTGAAAAAAAGTACAAAAGTTTTTTTATTAACATCGAGTGACGAGGTGGCCCGGTTGGAAGAATACGTTATTAACAACCTTTTTTTTCAGAGTTAACAATTAGAAACTGGTGTCTTAGTTTGTTGTATATATTTCAATATAAACAAACAAAACGCGAGAAACTATGATTAACCAAATGCTCTCGTATGTGTTACGTTTAGAGGTTACCTAAGACTGCAGTGTATAACCGTTTGGTGTATACTCAAATTTCCATTAACCAATTACCTATCACATATCTATTCGGAATTTATTCTTTACAATTTTTAGTTGCAATGAGCTGAAATAGTATTCGGAAAACATGTTAAGTGACCTCCACGTCTCGAATACACATATAAGAAGACACTCCGCCGTAAAAACACTACCACTGGAACTTGACATAAAACCTCTCATACATTATGTTACTTTGTTATAAGTCGAAATATACAGAAATACGCTGTCAATAAATATCATAAGTGGTATTATACATTAAAATTCATTGAATTTAGAATTATTGCATTAGAAGTAGGGTTCGTTTTCTTTCGATTGATTCCTAATACAGGCTAAATTTAACTTCGACATTTTTTTTTCAAAAATTAGTTCTAATATGACTTTAAGAAAACTAAATAAAATTACATTTTAGTTATTTCGACTTAATAATAAATAATAAAGCTTAAACTTAATGTAACAACTAATTTTCTGTTTAAAAAATACAATACACTTGGGACGTACTTCGCCTCATACTTTCTTTCAAATTAAATAGATGCTTCATTAGAGATATCAACTTAATCTGTTAAATACCAACTTACTTCATTAGAGATACAAACTTACTTCATTAGAGATATCAACTGACTTCATTAGATATACCTGCCGACCAACCGGTATAGTGGTTAAGGTGTTAGCCTCTAGATCGGAAGGTTCCTGGTTCGAATCCGGGCCCGGGCATGGATGTTTGTAAACGTATGGTGTAGAGGCGGCTGGTGCACCTTAAATCTGTCGTGGCCGAAAGTCCTCACGTTGGGTTGGCGTGGAAGTTTGGAGAGTGGGGTGCCAGCTCAGGTGTTGATTCGTCATCTGACCGTGGTTCAAAATTACGAGGTGTTGTCCTCGGATCTTTCCCTTATGGGACTGATCCCGGACCGTCGTCAATAGCCCGTTGTGTTGCTCTAGTACGACGTTAACTAAAAAATTACCAATTATCATTAGATATACCATTTACTTTGTTAGAGGTACCAATTTACTTCATCAGAGGTATCAACTTACTTTATCAGTGATACCAATTTATTTCATTACAGATACCAACTTACTTCATTTGAGATACCAATTTAATTTGTTAGATACCAACGAACTTAATTAGAGATACCAACTTACTTCATTAGAGAACACAACTTAATTTGGAAGATACCAACTTAATTCATTAGAGATATCAACTTAATCTGTTAAATACCAACTTTCTCATTAGAGATACAAACTTACTTCATTAGAGATATCAACTGACTTCATTAGAGATACCCCAACTTACTTCATTAGAGATACCAACTTACTTTATTAGAGGTACCAACTTACTTCATCAGAGGTATCAACTTACTTTATCAGTGATACCAACTTATTTCATTACAGATACCAACTTACTTCATTTGAGATACCAATTTAATTTGTTAGATACCAACGAACTTAATTAGAGATACCAACTTCCTTCATTAGAGAACACAACTTAATTTGGACGATACCAACTTACTTCATTAGAGAACTCAACTTAATTTGTTATGTACCAACTTTTTTCATTAAAAATACCCAACTTATTCTGTTATAGATACAAACTTACGCTTCTTTACTTTGTTAAATAAAAATAATTATCTAATACACTTATATTCAAGTCACGCTTGTAAACTTACGACCTTGTGGTTAGAAGAATGGTTAGCAACTCTATGCATGTTAATTAATGGTGATTTTGGTTGCCTTGACGAAGTATCTAGTCATTAACAAAACTGTCCAGATCTTGATGGACGAAATATCTCGTCATAAAAAAACTGACCAAATCTTGGTCTCGCCGTCATAAAAAATCGACAATACCTTGATAACCAGGTAGTTAGAACAGATAGCAAAAATTGGCACATCTTGATGGACGAGATATCTCGTCTAAGCCACTTGTGAAGATTCGAATTGGGGGTTCAAGAGGCTATGGGATGTAGCAGTCACTTATATTGGAAGGGAACAACGGCTGGCTGGGCGGTGACGGATAATTTAAAAATTGTGTTTCCTAAATTACTTATAAATTAAATAATTAATTAAATAATTAATTAATAATATTAATTAAATTAATTAATTAATAATATTAATTAAATAATAATTAATTAAATAATATTAATTGGCACATCTTGATGGACGAGATATCTCGTCTAAGCCACTTGTGAAGATTCGAATTGGGGGTTCAAGAGGCTATGGGATGTAGCAGTCACTTATATTGGAAGGGAACAACGGCTGGCTGGGCGGTGACGGATAATTTAAAAATTGTGTTTCCTAAATTACTTATAAATTAAATTAATCTTTCCTAAATTCATTTTATTTATGTCTATAACCACACTTTCCATGACATATATTTTAAAGTAAAAGTTTCTAAAATGATAATAAAAACATTAGTCAAAGAAACAATGTGTGTGTGTTGTGTGGGCCCCCCCCCCCCTTGCTAATAAAAATCTATGGAGGCTAACCTTAACAACATTATATTCCTGCACGTGTTGCTGCTAATTTTTTCATAAAGTTTTGAAATTTTTTCGTCAGCTAAGCCTATTTTATTAAAACCTCGGTACAACTAGTTTATTTCGGCACTGTCCCGTGAAGACCACACTTTTTGCATCTTTTCAGAAAACCTCCTTTAAATCCAATATCAAGTTCCACAAAAGTTCATGCAAATTATGTTTTTTATGCTAAGATCATTATCGCGCATTCCATTTTGCCTTTCAAATTAACTTCTCTCTTCCCATCTTTCCTCTGAGAATCTATTTCCACAGTCATTAGGCTCTTTTTGTTATGTATATAACACTTGGCAGCACAATTTGAAATTCCATTGTAAAGTATGAATTTAAAACCACTCATTGCATTTGTTTGAATATAAATCCTGAGTTTATTTTGCGTCGTCGGGTTTGATTTTCAAGTGGAAATAAAATGTACATGGTTTAGTCGTTGCCAAACAGCGCATGCAAATGAAGCTATTTCTATGTGTGAATAAGAAATATACAAAGGTTGAAAGGTAAAATCCTTACACGCCCAAGTAACTGTCGAACAGAGATAGCTATAGTTATAAAAGTGATGTATAGGCATACTGAAATGACTATGAACTACAAAAATGAGATCCCTTGTATTGATAACTGATAAAAGAACAGCTAGAATAGAAAGAGCAAAATATACACATGGTATCATTTCGTACTAAATCGGTGATGCTATACAACTTTGTAAATAACTAATTTTCCTTAACTTGCTTGGATTTTTCAAGATAGGAGCGATAAGTTTTACTTATTTTTCTACTAGAAGGCCCTGAAAGCGGTCTCATCTTGTACAAAATACTAAATTAATTTACTATACAGAATATACCACAGTCATAGTTGTAGAAATCTACCATCGACAGTTAGGCATATAAGGACTTTGCTATGCAAGCTGTATAAATTCCTTGTTTAATAAAGAATCATTAAACTAGGCCAGTACTATTAAGAAATATATTTTAAGATGATTGTGTTGAAAAATCTGCTCTAAATAGCCTTAACTATATAGAAAATCTAAGCTAAATTTTCATAAATGTGTAGAAAATCTACTCTAAATGTACCAAGTTTGAAATATTTGGCGTTCTAAATTCTAAGACTGAATACTCAAGAAAATTTAAATGACTATCAAATATTTCTATTAAAAAAAATATTTATTTTTCATTTGACTAAAGCATAGATATAAATAGACATTTGTTTCAGCTGCATGTTGCAACTAAATACATAAACAAAAGAATTTAAATCTCTTGGTAAAACAAGTATGATATTCTTCGTTGAATTCTTTGAACTTCCAACTAAATAGGCTTAAAATATTCCTTTTAAGACTTAGTTTTGAAGTTTTTCCCTGAGGAAATGCATTACCAGTATGTTAATACCCAATAATTTGATCAAAGCTTTAGAACGAGATGAAATAACTTTCTTGATCTTATGTTGATGTTTAAGTCTTTGAACATGTGCCTTTAAGTATGTTTCGTAAATTTTATTTCGAAACACAATACTTTATTTTTGTATAGCATTGCTAAAATGGTTTAACTTGTTCAAAGGAAGATGTTCTATTACAATGGTAGCTTACCAAGTGTCTCATCAATCCTAAATATCATTTAACCCACAACACAGAAATAAAATATTTAAAATTCACTCGAAATTTTTTCATACGTAACATTTATAACCTAACATTTATTATTTTGTCAAAAACATAACCTTATGTTTAAAAACCTAACATTTATTATGTTTTGAATAAGTATATTTCTCATTATAAAACTTACCGAAACATAAACATTAAACTGAATTTTTTCATGTGATTTTTGTCAAGAATTTTGCATCCGTACAGTTCAGTAGATTACAAAACAATGTATATCTTACAAAATGTATCAATGCATTTGAACAGTATTAGTTGCACCGTGAAGGTTATTCTGTATACATAATTATACGCATTTAAGACAATTTGTATTAACAAAATTGCATTAATGTAAATTGAAATTAGCTTATGTTACACTGAAATCAAATTCATGCTATTATCAATTATTTTAATGTCAAATATTAGTTTTATTATTGTATTGATTCGTGATTACATTTTCAAATTTTCCGACAGCTAAATCTATTTTATCAAAAAAATTTAGAACAAAAAGGCAGATGTATTTCAGTCATTCATCCTTTGTGAAATCTTAACTTAAGAGATAGTTATTTGAGGAATATTTTCGGGACAAATCTTGATTAATCTGTTTGAAGAGGATATAATACCAATGTTTATTCCAATACTCTTTTAGATTCCTGAAACGGTTGAACGGCTGAAGTGATTTAAACAAGAGTTTTCTTCAGAGCATGTCGATCTTAAGAGTTGACATAGTAATCATGGTTTAACTTGGGTTAATTCTCCTTTTACATTTGAAATATTCTCTTTTGAGATGACTGTAATAGGTACGTTAACCAACTGTAAACAATTAACATAAACATACGTTCGTGGCCTTCATGAACTCATGATTCCCATTAACACTATCAGGCAATGAAACTCTTTGTTATTTTTTATCCGCCTAGGTGCAATCTCCTTTGATAGCCGGACCCCTTTGGAAGTCATTTCTGGCACACTTACAGCACAGCGGTACGTAGACGACATTCTATGACCGGTTGTGTCACCGTTCCTTTTGCGACTCCCAGGACTTACTTCTCAACAAGATAATGCCTGGCCACACACGGCACGTGTTGCTATGAATTGTCTGCAAGATTTCCCAACACTTCCTTGGCCAGCTAGGTCTCCTGATCTCTCTCCCATAGGGCAAATTTGGGACGTTATGTGAAGGTGATTGCAACCATCCCGGAATGTTGACCATTTAGCCCGACTGTTGGAGACAATTTTTTCACTGTATTCCACGCCGAGGGACAGCTTGCCTCCAGGCCAGAGGTGGACCAACGACTTATTGACTTCCTCCCTTTGTGACGGTCAAACTTTGAAATAAATCATTCAATTGTTCTAAAGTTTTAATCGTTTGGTTTTCTATGGACGTATGTTCTTCGCATCCACCTATTTGTATCGCAATCGGACAACTCCTTCTTTGTGTGAGTCGAATTTTTTGTTAAAGGGTGTATTTTGTTTTCTGATCCGGACACAGGATTATCTACCTATTATTATATTCTCTACAGTCCGGCTTACAATAAAGTTTCAGCAGGTAAAATATCCTTGTACTTTCTGAAATATTCTGATTAGTTAACTTACACTTCAAGGCAAAAAACATATCGTCACTATGAGCCTTTACCTCTTTCCCAGTAAAAAAATTGAGGAGATATACTAAATGATGTGAATTTCTCTAGTCAAATCCACAAAAGAAATTGCAAGAGTACACTTCACGAGCCTAATTTAATTCATACAACTACCGCATAGCTTAGCCGAGATTGTACGTGCTTCAAACCTCCACCGAAGACGTTTCAATTTATACCCAACGAGTTTCGAAGTCATATAACTTACTTTTCATCTCTACGACTTTCTCCAGACGACCCATTTTCTGAACGAGGTCCCTAATTTCTCAAAGGAGTTGGATAAAGAGTGGAATTTCAACAAGAAATGCGTATCTTAATTACTTCGTGACTGTCTGCTGGGACGGTTGTAGTAAATTGAGAAGACAGAACTTCTGAAGCACTCATAAACCTCGCGTCCGCTCCCATGTGTGACGAAAAGATCGATTCTCAAATTCGATTACAGGACTTAAACGTGGTCGAGCCAATCAAATTTCCCTCCCACAGCGATTCGGATGAATATTATTTTACGATTTAATGCAGTTTGTGGGTTAAGAAATGTAACTCGCGCGGTCGCGTCGTAATGGGGTTTCCGTGAAATGCATTATTTAAATAGGAAGCGAGTCGGAGGGTGCTTGGTACTACGATCAACTATTTTAGAAGATGCCGTGTTAGGCGGGCAAATATTAAAGCCGTCTGGAATGATTGATCGACCATTGCATGCCTCGACACCAGAAGTATTCGGGATTGTTGAAGGGTTGACAGACTTTCAGACAAGATTTAAAAACTGCTTCAAGCTTATAGAAACGTTCTCCATCCAGTGAAAATGAAAATCAATAGTTCAACTTTGTTGTCCACAATTAATATCTTCAACGGTATGTTCAATCGAAACCAGCCTCGTATTTTTATTATTTGGACATGTATTAATTGGTTGCTGATTTAAACCTTGTCGTCCCCAATTAATTTCATCAGCAGTCGATTCAATCAAAACCAGCCTTCAATTTTGATTACTGTCACTTTAATAATTCACGATCTTTTAATGGGTTCACGATATTTAAGTTTTGGAGAATTAGGCATTTTTGAAAGGTTTAACCTTGATGGGATTCCATTTTCTATCCAGTTAAACTAAATATCAATAATTCAGCCTTGTTGTCCCAAATAAATTATTTCAACAGTCTGTTCAATCAAACCCAGCCTTCTGTTTTTATTATTTGGGACGTGGATTACTTGGTTGGGTTGATTTAACCTTCCGTCCCAGTTAATTTCATCAGCAGTCGATTCAATCAAAACCAACCTTCAATTTTTATTATTTGAACTTTAGTAATTCATGATATTTTAATGGGTTCACGATATTTAAGTGTTAGAGTGTTGGGGCATTTTGAAAGATTTAATATCGTGGAATGGTTCCATTCGGGGCTATCCAATTAAACTAAAAATCAATAATTCAACCTTGTTGTCCTCAATTAAATCAATAATTCAACCTTGTTGTCCCCAATTAAATCAGTAATCTTGCTGAAACTAACTAAATCAATAATTCATCCTTGTTACACAGTTAAGTTCGTCTCTCTCTCTCTCTCTCTCTCTCTCTCTCTCTCTCTCTCAACCAGACAGAAGTATTCAATCAAAACTAGCCTTAAATTTTGATTACTCTGATTTTAATAATTCACACTACTTACGTTTTAAAGTGTTGGGGCACTTTGAAAGGTTCGACTTTTAATGGACTGGGTTCCATTTGCGACACAGATAAACTGAAAATCACTAATTCTACCTTGTTTTCCCTAATTAAATCATTAATTTAATCTTGATGTCCACAATCAACCGTCCATTCAAACAAAACCAGTCATGAATTTTGATAACTTGGACTTTTCTAAAGCTTGGAGTTTACGATACTTAAGTTTTGAAGATTATGGAGCTCAACTTTTTTCGGGCCAGGGTTCGATTTAATACAGTTGAACTGAAAATCAATAATTTTTCACCTTGTTGTCCTCAATTTATTGCATCAATACTCTTTTCAATCAAAACCAGTCAAAAATTTTGATACCTAATGCATATAAAAAAATTTCTTCTAACAAAATTTAAATTTGGGAGTTTATGGGAGGTACGAATATTTTATGGGGTAGAGTTCCATTCACAATCCAATGAAACTGAAAATCAATAATTATCAACCTTGTTTCAAATCAATGCATTTCCTCAGTAGTCCATTCAATCAAAATCAATCGGTGATTTTGATGACTCAAGAATTAAAAAATTTTGGATTAGTGATATTTAAGTTTTTATAAGTTACTATATTGAGTGTGCAAACTTGTTTCCAAAATTATAAACTCAATTTCTGAAAACCTGTGCTTTTGCAATATGTGTTATGTCTACACAGTGAAAATTAATTTATTTATTACTATTTTTGTATCATTTGACCCTCAACAAGGTTATTTGTTAAAAAATTGAAATTTTATTTAATTTTTAAATATTAAAATATAAAACATTTTCATTCTTTTTATGCTTTTTATTGATGAAAAAAATGGAAAAATCTCTATATCTTCTAACAATTTGTTTGATGGTCAAAACATGAAAAATAATAATATCAAAAATTATTTCCGAGAGGAATTGTTTTTCTGAATAAATTAGAGTTTGTGATATAACTACACAAAACATGATAATCAATTATTTATACTAAAATTATAAATTAATGATTATCTTAATTTAATTTTTTTCACACAGAAATTATTTCAATCATAAACTAATGACCTATTATAAAAATGAACTTTGTAATGCCAAAATTTAAATAATAATATTCGAGAGTAAACAAACAACTTAAGTTTTCTAAAAGTATAAATATTCTCTCATTGGTTATTTAATGTCTATTGCTATGAGACATAAGAGAAAACGCCCACATCCTTTAAATCCTTAAATAATTTAGAGTTAAATATATTCATACAAGGCGTGGTCTTCATTCATAATTACTTAATAACATTTTTCGCACGAAGTCCTTCATATGGTTAGCTTTCTTTTTGCATCCGCTTATCTATTCCGTAGTTGAACATTTTTTCACCTCAAAATAATTCACTTTAGATTTTTCCATTAAAAGTTTATTTCGCGATTTTATCTCTTCACCTATCCCAATGAGTTCACGCAAACTTCCAAACCATAAGATAGCTTCATGCAAATGTTTGATTTTTATTCAAAGCGAATGATAGAAAAAGATAGATTGCACACCAAGTTAGTTTAGCGTTAATGGTTAGTTTGGAATTGGTGTCAATCGCATGACGCGCTTCCGTTAATTCCGGAGATAAGATTAATGTTCCATCGATTGGTAGTACAGGAAAGTTAGTTTTTGTTATTGTTAGTACATTTATTAGATGTTAAGCATGTAAGTTAGTGGCAAACTTCGTGTAAATAACAATTTTATCTATATCCTTGTGACGTATCCTTCATTTAATGAGCTGTCTAAGTTGAAAAATTTTCTTCTTAATACTCCTTCCTCTACACAGTTACTATTCTTCTGTTAATTAAATTCTGTGCTTAAAGATGCTTATTTTAGCTTACATGTATTGATTATTTTTTTGGTAAAAATTATGAAGTTATTTGATCTGATTACTTTCTTATATAAAGTGTATATGGAAAAAAAAAATTCCAGTCGGATACTTCAATCTATGTGAATGAGTATTGAACTCAGCGAGATAATGAATGGTAATTACTGCGTATTTACATTAGTTTATCTCCAATTAAATATTATTACTTATTCTGTCCAATACCACGTTAAATACGGCTTAACCAAGAGGTATGGAATGATATTTTAATTAAGGTCGCACTGGAGCAACACGATGGGCTATCGACTATGGTCCGGGATCAATCCCGGCTGGAAAGATCCGAGGACGACACCAGGTAATTTTGAGCCACAGTTAGATGATGTGTTCACATCTCAGCAGGCACCCCATTCTCCAGACTTCCACCCCACCCCAAAGTGAGGTCATTTGAGGCCACGATGAATTTAACGTGCACCAGCCCCCTTTGTACACAGAGGTGTTTGGTTGGATTCGAACTCGCGACCCTCCGGTTGCTAATCCGTCACTCTTCCAACTGGCAATCGCAACACTTAACCTAAAGCAAACTACTATTTTTGGAATAATCTGAAAACTAAAAATGTTCTACAAGTGAACTATGATATGTCTGGAATGTTAGTGTTAATAAATGTGCCTTCTATTTATAAAGCCAATTGTGCTTCAAAATTCTGTGTTGTTTTGACAGAAGATATATAATGCTTTTCATATACGTATATAATACCTTTTTAGAAATAAGCTTCTATCTGTATCTACACACTGTAGTAATAAACAATTCTACTCTCAGTATAAACCGATTCAGTTTCTAGCTACAGATTACGTCGTTTGTTAACATGAACATCCCTGTTTACTGTAAAAATGTTAAAGCTATAAGTAGTAGAAATAGTTTTATATTTCTAGTAAAATAAAACAATTCTGTTCTTATAATATGTAGTGCGATTTCTAACAAATTCTTCGTTTGTTTAAGTTATTATTCAAACACTTTTTTAACGTTTTTTTCTATTATTTCATATCAATTAAATAAATTTTGGTTATTAAAAGAAGTTTTAAAGATGATAATTACTAAAGAACAAAAATATTTCCTGACCATGAATTAATGAAAGTGGGGAAATTATCGTGATACAAATTAAATCCAAGAATTTTGGTGAGTTTAAAAACTTAAATAGTTGTGGATTCTAAAAAGGAAGAGAATTCTAATTAAAGTTCTAGAATCTTCTAGACGTCTGGTATTTGTTGGAAATTAAAAACTAACGATACGGTAATTGCATTTGGAGTATATCTCACCTTTTTGGAACTGTAACAAGAAAATGTATTTACTTCTCTCTGTGAAAATAAATTCGCTTCTTTATTTCCTTTATAAACTAAGAGCAACATTTGAAAGTATGTTATCAGTAAAGCTCGGATTTTACATATTTTGCATATCTTTTTTTTCGATCCTAATGTTGATAAATAATATAGTAATGAGTGTTTTTTAGCAATTTGCAACCAAAAATTCTCCAATTTATTTTGTATGTTTTTTGTATATTTGTGGGACCAGTTTGTATATTTGGGGTTTTTTGCTTGTGCATATTTGGACGATTTTCTCTGTTTTTAAATATTTATACAAAAATATTCAAACAAATTTTTTTCAAAGAACTTTTCTCAGTGCTTTGCTTGGAACGACGAGTTTTAGAAACAAAACGCATTTGTGTTGGTTGGCCTCATCTTTTCTTGTTCACACAAAAATAAATAGATAAAGATAAGATAGTGTAACAGAAAAATTGCTATCGTTGGGGCTTCCAGCTCAACCCTAGTTTAAATAATTAGGCAGTCATGTAATTCCTTTCACCGTTCACACTTCACAAGGAAAATGAGGTCGATTTTAAGTGAAGGCCACGTTGTGCAACGTAAGCTAGGTACTTAGTCCAGGTCAGTGAATGCTCAGTTTGTTTTACCCCTTCCTCTCGCCCACATATTTTTAAATAAGTACACCTGTTACCTTCTCTCGGAGTTCAGTTCTTGTAAAGTCTCAATTTATCCAGTCTTTTGGAAATTAAATTACCATCTATTGTTACACACAACTATTTACAGAGTTTTAATAATAATGAAAGCAAAAGCGTGAAGCAAAACATACTGCTTGGTTTTATAATAATCAAATTGCTACGGAGACATATCAGTCAGACGGAGTCCGCAAGCTATCTGAGCACATTTTTGGTTGACGGGGCAATGCATCAAGGTTGCCCAAGAGACAGGATACCTGCCATACAGTCACCCGCTATTCCAACCACTCGGGCGCGGTTGGAGAGGTTGTGCCAGAATGTGAGCTGAGACGGACCCCAAGAAATATTAGCTTACCGATTCCTCCCCATCGTCCCATGTGATGTGGAAAGGTCTTTCTCCTCATTGAAGAATGTTTTAAGTGACAAAAAACGAAGTTCAAAATTGAAAACCTTTAAAAAACTTTGATTATTCAATGTAATTTCAATCAGTTGTAGAACGTTCAGTGTTGCAACTAGGCAAGTTTCCACCCGGGGCAATAACTCGTATCGGCACCCCCACCAACCAAGCAAACCAAAACCCTCCCCGACAACACCTGTTATCGCCACCGCACATTAATTTCATTATTTCAAATTCTTCAAATTCAACTCTTAGATGGTAGACTTGATTTCAAAGGTAAATAGATTAATGTGCAGCAATTTAATTTTTAGTGCAAGATAAAATACTAAATTAATTTTAAGATATTTCATTGGCAAATAATCGCACTGCAAAACTGACGTCTGAACTACTCAACTAAGTACTCTAGAAGCTAACCGAGTTCAGTTTCGTTTGCCTGCGCTAAGTATCAAAGCCACTTGGGAGACAGGAAACTTACGACACACGAGCCCGTTATCCTAAACACTAGGACGCTACGACGTTACAGCCCCTTCTTTACTACATCCAACTCATGCAACACTTCACACATTCTGCATTTAGCTGATTTTATCGCTTTTGTAGTCAACGGGTAAGTTTTTCCTCTTCCTTTTTTATTATCGTAATATATATTGAAAAAAATTATCGGCTTGTTTAACGCCCCTTCCCAATACGTCGCTGGGGCACATGCCCCTTCTGCGCCCCTCCTAGTTACGACCCTGAGGACGTTTGAAGTGCTTTTATTTTAATCTACATTTTTTCAATTATGTGATATTTGCATATTTTTAATTTTATATATTTGTTGCTTCGCATATTTTTTACTACCTTTATCTGGCTATATAAAAATAAATTGATAATTAATTGAATGAAAGTATGGCTCATTTTCACTTTATCTTCCTCACTATCTTTTATGTAAGAATGAAACTTTTTTTGTTGCTATTTCGCATATTTGGGGTTTTAGTGCATATTTTGGGATTTTGTAATGCATATTTCAGGTCACATTTTTCCATATCGATCCGAGCTCTAGTTATCAGATACAGTGTATCAAATCAAAATGGGAAAAATCTGCTCATCACACATTATAACTCCAATTTAATGCAATCATATTAACATAGGGTAAATTACTTGTTATGGCCAGCCTACCAGTAATAGGCAGCTTTAAATTGAATTGACATAATTAAGATTAAAAAAAACGTTCTAGGAACCTAATTAGTGGCTTCAAAAAATTGATTTATTTAATATCCTTCTAGGAACACCCAAACCTCTATCTTTTACAAACAGCGTTTTTTTGTTTCCAATGTGATTTATGATTTCATTGTTCACGTGTCTCAAATGCGTTAAGTTCTTTGTACGTGAATTTTTGAAGTAAGTATTTGTGTGTGGGGGGGGGTAAGCAACAATAAAAATTAATATTATTGTATACTAGGATGTATTTTATGAAAATTGTAAGATTCACCTAGGAAGACCATTACTAGCTTTTAGTATGACCATGACTACACTGGTGTCTAAACTTATCTTTAAATGCATACAATTACGGATTTCTCAGAAACTATGAACTATAATTTTATGAATTTGTCTGGAATGAGACATAACATCATAACACATAAATACAAAAAAATTTAAGAAAACTGCATATGAAAAACTGTAGCATGGAACCATAAAAACAACAATAATATTTGACAAGGAGAATTCAGAAAAAAATAAGGCTTTTAAATTTTATATGGAATGTGATCGTACACACACAACGTGATTTCATGCAGGCAATAATGTTACTAACCACAGTTTGTGGAATTAAGTTCCACTCCTCCAGCAATTCTTCAGGGCATTTATATCTCTAGGAAGACTCCGTGCAACTGCTTTTATAAGGTAGTCCCATAAGTTATCTCTCGGGTTCAGATCAGTATATTTTGCTGGCCACGGTATTCACTCAATGGCTCGGTGTTGACGAGCATTATCGTCCATAAATAAAAAATCAGATCCATATGCACAGCTGAAAAGTCTCACATAACGTTCTAAGACCTCATCCTGACATCTCTGTCCAGTCACAGATCCTCTGTTGAAAAAACGTATAGGGGATTGCTTCCGTCGATCAGTATTCCACCCCACGCCATCACACCTGCCAAAACGGTCACATTCCATATTGTTCGAAGGAAGGAAAATTTAACGTTCATGACTCCCTCCAGATGTAAAACCACTCAGAATCAAATGTTAAGCTAAAACTCGACTCATCGGTAAAGAGAACATAGATCAATTGGTATTAACTTCAGTTTTGATGTTCATTGCACCATTTAAAGCGATCCCTCTTGTGAAGATAATGAAACACATTTCCTTGGTTTTCTGGCTTAAAGGCCTTTTTTATTAGGCCTTCTGCATACAGTTTGCCGGGATACAACAGTTTCAGTGGAGGCTGTAATTTCTGAACTTAACTGCTATGTCTGAATCCCTTAACTGCTATGTCACTAACTATCACGTAACTAGTGTGGAGGGGTCTCTCATATCTCGCTCACTAAAGTGCGAATAAAGTTGATTAATATAATATATTAATGAAATATTCTTAAGGTATTTATTATTCATACATGGTTCTGGTTCGGGTTGTGTGTGTCTAGGGTGTTGATGGTTGAAGACAAGAACAAGTCAGGTTGTAAATAATAACTATATATTCTCAGGTTGAATATACAACTTTAAGCTCTTAAGCCTAACTTAAAGATATAATCGAAAACGAAAGCGTCGATGAGAGCTTCGCAGCTGGTGACATCGCTCTTTTATACTCTGCTCTGCTCTGCTCTACTCTGTACACCTGCGCTCCGTGTTATATACTCCGTGGTGCTGGCATCGCTACGAGTGTCGCCACTGTGCAGGTGGTTTGGTGGATGGGGTTTCGAGTATGGTACATACATTTTAAATTTAGATAATTCAATTCTTAGCATGAAATACATTTTATATTACTATATAAGTTAAGTAGATTCCATGTCTCTTCATGCTCAGCTTTCGGACCTAATATTGCAGGACGTTTCAACCCTGGTAACTGTAAAACTATGTTGTGTTTTGGTGTTCAACCGTTGTGTTTTGGTGTTTTTCTGTAGAAATATTATTTTTATTAAAACACACTTAAAATGTCTTCATCTTCATCTACCTAAATTTCCGAATCCGTTTCGTGTTCGTTTACAATAATATAATCCGAAATTGTACTGTTCGAGTACTCTATTTCCAACCAATTATCAACAATATCCTGAATTTCTTTTTGTGTAAGATACACAGGTCATTTTTTAGTGAAGTCTGTTGCCATTTGAGGCTTTCTGCCGAAATTCCCTACTCCAACTTAGACGATTTCCTTCAACAAGAATGGTGACGCAAATGCTATGAAGGGGTCTTAGAGACCACGCGGGAAATGTAAATAGTGTAAAAAACAAAATAGTTGCGGCAGCTAAACCAGTCTTGGAATGTAGCTGCTGTTGGACGTAGTAAGAAGGTACTGAATAGGAAAGGGACAAATATTCACTTTCACGGATGGAAACGACCTATATATTATTATTTGGTGTCTGTGAGACCCATGACATCAGTTAAAGGTTAATTGCCGAGCAGTAGATTTCATATTACTACCGGCAGTTATTGCCATATATCGATCTTGAGAAGCAGTTATTATACATTTCGACCTTGTCCAGGCCTCTTTACAACAGTTCCAGAGTTCTGAAATTGTTTCTATAGCACAGAGACTGTCTGTCTTGAAATATTCACACATCTCGCTGCTTCCATGAGTGTCTACCCTGCTTCTATACCGCCGATAATGCGCCACTTTACAGATTCTTCTAAATGTTACTTTGGAGCCATAACAAAACCGTTTCGAATCCTTACACACTGAAATCAAACGCTGTATTGCAGATAAATTCACTCAGATATTCACTTTGTGCAAATCGCTTGATTCACCATCGGATGACGTAACACCCTGATTTGCATATCAGAAACCGTTTGAACACTTTTGATTGGATACTTCTAATTAGGCTCGTCTTTCACACCTTCCCTGCAAATATGGTTTATATCGATTGTGTATTTCATGGAATATAATTATATTTGGGTATGTAAAGATAATTTTGGATATGAGTGTAGAACCATAACTGGTAAAACAGCCATATTTAAATTAATTTCTTTAATATAAAACATTATTGGAAATTAATGAAATTTGCCCCGTCAAATAATGTGTAATGTGTTACTTCTACAACCCCCCCTCCCCCCCCCCCGCAAAAAAAATCGATGAATTCGAACAACCACATTGGTACCCAAACTGACAAAAAATTATTAGACACAGCTGGTCATAGCTGGCCCTTCACCCTAGTTTGTATTTAAGTTGAATTGTTTTCATGCTTGGATCATAATTTATTATTGTTTAGTTTATACCTCCTTTTTAATGAAAATTTTTAACTTGATGAACAACAAAATTTCCATAAACATTGGATTATGATTAGATTGGACTATGATAAAAAGAAGAAAAAAAAATTATAAAGCTCTTTTCAAGATAGCAAAAAAATAATTTATCTGCAAATTTTGAAAAAAATCAATGATTCAAGCCGCAAACTACGGGATTCAAAAATGTAAATTAATTCACTATGAAAGGTAAACATAAATATCTGTGTATACCTATATTTTTTCTTTTTTATACTGCTGTTTGTAAAAAATTCC
Organism: Metellina segmentata; assembly: GCA_947359465.1. NCBI lineage: Eukaryota > Metazoa > Arthropoda > Arachnida > Araneae > Tetragnathidae > Metellina > Metellina segmentata. The sequence goes on from OX375874.1 coordinate 105,014,229, forward strand.
ACACCATGAAGGAGTCATCAGAATTAAATGAAATTCAATCCAAAAAAGACTTGTATTAGTACAAATAAATGAATAAATTTATAAAGCAAAAAAACAATATTAAGTGCCCGAAATCAGTATTTGTTGTAGCCACCACGCGCTGCAATAAGCGCTGTTATACGACGTGGCATGGAGTGGAACAGGTGTTGAATGTCTGCGTGTGGAAGATAACTCCATATTGTTTGTATGCGCACCCAATGATCGTATTTTGAAGCTGTAGGACGCGGATCACGAGCGAGATGCCGACCAACCAAATCCCACACTTGCTCAATAGGCTACACATCCAGCTACTAAGCAGGCCAAGGAAGAAATTCATGTGTTGGGCTGAAAGAAAATCTCGAACATTCCTTGCAACATGTGGGCGTGCATTATCCCGTTGAAAGATACCTCCAGGGATGCCTTGAAGGAAGTGAAAGACTTCGGGCTCTAGCATTTCACGGATGCACCTGTTGCTATTCAGATTCAGTTGCTATTCCACAATTCGTAGCAACTGAGATCGGCCTTGATACGAAATCGCACCCCAGATAAAAACTCAGGGTGTTCGGCCACTATGAAGTTCGATAACGCACTCTGGAAAGCAGCGTTCACCTGCATAGCGTCTAACATGAATGTGGCCATCATGGTCCTGCAAATTAAAGCTGGATTCCTCAGAAAAGAAGTTGTTGCCAATCAGCCGGCCAGGCTCTGTGCTTATGAGCCCATTGCAGAAGCAGCCGTCGATGGTTTGGCGTGAGGGGGATCCTGTATAAAGGAATCCTTTCACGCAGTTCATGGTGCAGCAGACGTCGGCGAATTGACGAAGCCGTCATTAGTATACCTGTCGCAGTAGACCCAAGTGTTGCCAACTGCCCGGAGGAAGCTGTACGGTCATTCACCGCCATGTGGACCAGGTGTCTATCATCGCGCGCTGACGTCACCTTCCGTCGTCCAATCCTAGTTTTTCGAGTTATCCGGTGCTCGTCGGTCCACTGCTTCCAAACTCGCATCACTGTGAACTGTTCTGTTGCACACGAGGTGCTATTGCGCGATAGGAAAATCATTCTTCACGAAGGCCTATGATTCTCACCCGTTCAAACTCCGTAAGTTGTTGAAATTTCACCCTGATTCGTCGTGGAGGCATTCTTAGGTCTCACTAAACGTTCGCCACTAAAAAACAACCATGCACTATTTTAAATTTCCCGCTACAGCCCTCCATTTATACGCTTTTAGCATCAGTTCAGAGGGCGCTGCCCACACCACGCATGTGTGGTGGCTCTGAAACTTTACTACTTTGCATAACATCCTATAATTTACATTTGCTGCAAATTTAATTTCATTCGGATGATTTCTTCATGGTGTTGAATTTTTTACAACCATCAGTGTACATCTATATATATATTTCTCTTACGTGGCACGCAAAAAAGACGTTATTTGTTACCCGTTTTGGCAACATTGTGCGATTGTTTGTTTACTAGGAGCCTTGCGAGTCATTTGAATCTATAGCGTTATCGGATGAAATTTTATTGAAAAAAATGAATTTTAGACGAGCTGTTGCGGTTTGTAATAGAAATCTAAGAAAGCGGAGGATCTTTTCAGGGCTATTTAAAAAACGGTCCTTTTCAAGGCTAACAATTATAGTACAAGACGCGTGCACTACAAATTTCGACAACAAACTCAGTCAAAAAGTGTATGGGTGGCTCGAGTACTGGGGAAATGTACACACAAACAACATGCTGGGTATTCAATTTCCAAAGCAGCGCTTACATTGCGAGTAAAAATTTGCTCAAAGTTTTCATTTAAATTCTGATTCCAGAGGTACTGTATATATCTTTTATGTAATACAACAAATTTCGATTTGAAAAATATTTTTTTGGAATGTATTTTGTAATCAATCCCTTCTGCTAGGACACGTGTCTTCATTGATGCGAGCGAAGCGAGCATAGGTTCACGCATCGAACCAATGAGAATTGCGAAGAAATCCTCCGGGGGTTGGCGAGCGTTAGCGAGCAGGGGGAAGGCCCCCTAGTACAATATATATCTCTATATTCAAAAAAGTTCCCACAGGATTGAAAACTCGCTTTTTTTCGATCGATTGTTAGACGGTTTCCCGAGAAAGTACGGATCAGAAAATAACGGAATTCACATGGTTTGTTCAAAATTGTACAGGAAACAAGACGGAGAAGATTTTTTCTGATGCGGCTTTTAGTTTAGGGTTTGCTAAGTGTTAGTCGAAAAAAGCGAAATTTCTAACGCGAGTGAGCAAAGACGCACAAATTTTCAGTCTTCACAGTCGAGTTTTTTTTTTCTAGAGTATCTCTAAACGTAAATTTTTGCAGCTCATCGAATATATTTAGAAATTTAATTTGGTACCTGATAGTATTAAAACGTAGAACGAACGGAGTAATTTTATTTGGAATTGTTGTACCGCTCTTTTTCTCCCTGATTTCTTGATTTTTGTTCCTTGTGTTGTAAATTTTGGACTGATGAATTTTTCTCACTGGATTGATTTTTAATTTGAAATTGGAGATTTTAAGTGACAGTATTTTTGTTTTGCGTATTGATTTAAATCTGGTTTTTCTTTGAATATTTGAATGTGCAGTTGATATGGAACGTTACTTTTCTCCATAAATTAAATATAATTTTTGAAATTTCAGATTGTAAGTTACGACTTTTTTCCGCTTTTGTTGCTCATTTCAATTTAATTTATTTGTTATAGCAGTGGATTCAGTTTTCGCGCTTTTCATCCAGTTTTAAGGCTGAACCCTATTCAGAAAGAATTTTATAATGCTTCGTTCGTTGGATTGAGTTTGCAAGTAGCGTTTTAAAAAGTAAAGTAAAATATCAGGTTATGTAAGTAAGAATATATAAATAGGAATAATTTTTATAAAACGGAAAAAACCTTTTCAATACAGTAGAACAAATTTCACCTTCCAAATCTTCTAATTTTTTCGTGTGATATTTACTCTAATTATGTCCGCTATTATGCCAAGTTTAACTCCTTAATTTTAAAAAATTATCGGAAAGATGTAAAAATTTCAGGAAAAAAACGCCGTTTAGAAAAACGTCCGGATTTTGGACGTCCAGCTTGGATTTGCTTAGATTGGCTGCCATCTTGATTTAGCGCAAAAATTTAATTTGCTGACTACCGTAGCGGATACTAGATCTCAATCAGTTGCACTTACAGTTCTAGGTGTAGCTAGGAATGTAATACTTAAATTCATTGAAATGGTTTCCTTTTCAAATTGCGTTAAAGGTCATTAAATATATGTATTAGCATTAAAGTCATCTATTAACATACAGCAATTAGTGCACACACATTAGTCATGAAAAAATATTCCAAATTAATTAACAATTCTGCTTTAAAGATGTTCGGAAGAATTGTTTTAGAAGGAAGGTGATTAAAGTTAGTTGTTGTACAATTTATCATCTTGTATTAACTTCTGACTTTTGTTTTAGTTTGATCTATGAAAAGGTAGATTACTGAACATTTGTTTCCATTTGTTCTAGTTGTTTCAGTGTTAGAATTATATTTTCATTTGTGTTTATACTTAGACTAGCTATGTCAAATGATGTAATTACTGACTGCTTACCCTATGCTTTTGTATTGCTATTTTAGTTAAACAAAAAGTATATATGGTATATGTATATATATTTTTTTATGATTATTTTTAGCTATTTTTCTTACGTTTCCTTTTAAAACATCCAAATTTTTTTTATCAGGCATATTATTTATATAAGGATTGCAAACAAATATTAGAAAAACACCCGTGCGTTGTCTGAAAAGTTTAGGAAATGCTGGTATGATTTCGTGTATTTTTTCTGCATCATCAACTGAAATAGCATTTAGTGTTTATGTTATGAATATTCTTTTGAAAAAGGCGCAAATAACCTAAGTTTTGAAAAACAAAATTGCCACTTATCGGGTATTATCCGCGCAACGACGATATGCAATTGATTAAACGAGCGGAGATCGGCAAAAGATCGATTAAAATGGTCACGTGACATTCGTTCTCGCCGTTCGCTTCGGGGCCTGTCTTTTTAGTCGGCCTGGGGCCAGCTCAAAGGCCAACTAGAAAGACGGGCCCCGAAACCAAAATATCACGTGATCAACTTAGTCAACAACGTCTTGCCCTACGAGAAGAGTAAACAACGATCATTTGCATGGTGAACGGATGGTATATATGCTAAGTTACAACTTGTGGACGATTTTTTGCCAAATATGGTTTTTGTTGTTTTATTCAGTTTTAATCATTTTATGGCAACTGTAAAGGTTTTAAGAAAGAAGTAAGAATACAACACACGTCTTATGATTCGTTAACGAATCATAGTTAGTTCAAGGAGTTTAAAGTACATACAAGGCATTTATATCCCTACTAGGAACTGACACATTGACATTGGCACACAGTACGACTTCTATTTCTTACTAAAATTTAAATTTGACAAAAATGCAAAATGTTAAATTTGCCATAAAATTGTGTACCTTTTATTAGAGTGTGGTAGTTCTCACATATTATGAATATGAATTACATTTTATATACGAAAATGAAAGTTAATTAACCAGTTTACGCCGTGTAATTATGCTATTAAACAATAATACATAAGGTCTTTCGCTAGTTTAAGAAAAATTATTTTTTTGTTCATTCATTCAACAGCAGATTATTTACGTTGTAATTATACGTACAGTATCTGTAGTCTCTAAGTTGGTGAATACAGCATAGTTTTTCCTATGCTAACTACATTGAAAGTAGAAAATTCGCATGAATAATATAAGAATGCATAGTATTCTTCTGAAAGTTGGAGTGTACATAAAGTAAAAATTGAAAAATATATCTCCAAAAGGAAGCATAAGTACTTATATATTGGTGAGTAATGCGGTGTGTGAACTGAAATTATCTAGTTCAAAGAGTTGGAAGAAAGCCGTCTGCCTTAATATAAAGTATTCCATAAATAGCAGACATATGCGCTCGCAGTAATTAGGGAAAAGCGACTTCAACTTTATGCTTCGAGAGAGGTTAAAAGTCGACTTAAAAACAAAGTTTTCTTCCGCAATAAAGATTTCGCGACGGCAACAACTTATGAACAAGGCTAAAGATACGCAGGGAAGCTAAAAATTGATATCTTTGAGAAGAATCTGAGGACATCGTCTGCTTTCACACTTAAACTTTCGTCTACTGGATTGAAACCAATGAATTTTAGTGAAACTGTGATAGGAGGTAAATAATTCAAAGTTCGGAAATCTCGAATCCTTGCTGGCGGATTGTGCAAACGTTGCAAGTTTGACGTGTTCGTTTGCACTCTCAGGAGAGATGGGGCATCTGGCGTCACATCTCCTTGAAATAATTAATATATAGTTGAATTAGTTTAGTTTAGGTGTTCCATCACAACTAAACTAAACTAAAATAAGTGAATAAATACAATGAAAGGTGAGAAAAAATGGCGCAGAGAGGCCTTTGCCAAATACACTACAACGCCACTTATGCACGTCGGCATTGATTACGTCTGTCAGGGCATATATAAAGTGAATGTGATGTCGTCGGCTCAAAACGGTAGTGTAAAAACAGTACGAATAGTACACAAGAAGAAGACAACCAACAGCTAAGATTATTTTAAAGTTCTTATTATTCAAAGAAAATAAAGAAAACATACAGTATTTACATCATCACATTAACATCGTTACACCTAAAATATGTATTATCACAGTCCAGCACGGTGAAAGAGCCTCACCCGCTTCCTCTCGCTTTCTTTGTAATACTCCTCCCCCCTTTTACGTCGTCTCTTATCGTTGTTTCGTAAGTCTAAAAATAACCCAATGGTAAAAGTCAAAAAACAGTTAGAGATCATCAGGATGAACACATCCTGTTCATATCAAGTCTTTGTTAAGCGCTCGGCGCAAGAACAGCAACTAGCACCAAAATATAACCAACAAGAATAGATTCGGCATTCCGAAACTCCCAAGACACAATGGAGTAGGTACCTGTCCTACAAGTAACCCTTCCTAACGATCAAGCACAAGCCACAATGTCTACATGTGATACTTCCTCAAGCTCGTGGTGACCGTGCCTATTCTTATTTTTTCACAAACCAAAGTTTCCGTGGGAAGATTATCAAGTATTAGTTTGGTGTACCAGTTTTCCTGGCATTTAAGTGTACGTCTCTAGACCAAAAGTATTTTTTTTTCAAAATAAAGTATTCTTAGATTTGGGCCCTTTATAGAATCGCTTGGGTTTTTGTGAAGCGGTTTAAAAGCGAATTGTGCACCGACATATTGCAAAACGCAATTATGAATTCAATACTGCGAATTTTCCTATGAAATTATTAATTCAATATTACTTTTTCTGAAGTTAATTTGAACCCCGATTGTCTCCAATAGCTCGTCGTTTTGCTCCAATGCGACTTAAGTCCAGCTAGCTATCTACCTGAAATAATCTTGCGATATTTCCTTATTTTATTAGAACAGAAAAGAGTACAGAAAAATAAGCAACAGTCAATGTCAACCAGAGAACTGACAAGAATCAAAAATATATCTACTGTATCGTTCTGTTATAAAAGAAAATGTATCGGTCTTTTTCAGGTTTATTCGCTTTGTGATTGGTAATAGCGAGTCACGTGCTAACGAGTCTTGTGGTTGAACGGGCTAATGAATTTAGAGCACGCGCAGATGCGAAATATAGTTATATTTTTTAATTAATTCATTCATAAAATTTGAGAGCACGCTCTAGAGAGTTTGCAATGTTTTCGGAAGAACCGGCATATTCGGTCGCCGTTTCCATACAAACAGTCGAATATTATAATATTAAGAAGTACTATTACAACAAAAAAAATGAGATGTTTTTTTATTGACATTTTTTAAAACATTTTGCTTTTGTTTACACAATATTTCCGTGTATGAGCCGAGAATTTTGGAACGTTTTCTAAAGCTAAAGAACTGGAGTCGGCCTACATACGTATCCGATAATCTGGCAAAAAAAGTAGGCAGTTTTCAGTTACTAGGGCGCACGATAAATATCGCAATGGAAACGGAAGGAAACCTTTAATTAACGTCGTACTAGAGGTCTGAGATCAATTCAGCAGCGATCTATATTGGATGGATTGTGAAGCAATCACCTCCCCTCATTGTTGAAAAGTATAGTTCGAAAAGCGAACTAAATATGATTGTGTAGCAATCATCGGGGGTTGACAAGCGATAGCGAGCAGTGTGGAAAAAATTAAAAGGTACGTATATTATCTAAACCAAGTTTTTCCAGTTTAATTTGTCTCAATTAAGTTTTTTTTTAATTTTTACATGTTCAGACTAAAGAGATTATCGATTAAGGGGGTCCTGGATACATCAAAGAAAAATGTATTAATAAATTTTGAATTTCGAATTTTTTTGTACTGATTACCCATTTAACTAACAAGCAAAATCACAACACAAAATTTTTCCAAAAGTATATATATATATATATATATATATATATATATATATATATATATATATATATATATATATACAGGGTGGTCCCGAATTCATGGTACAAACTTTAATGGTAGGTACAGGACATTGTAACAATGATTTATTGTATAGGAATGTATAGTCGCAAGTGACGCGGTGAGGCGAAAACAGGGGAAATAACGGCCGAAAGGAAAAACAAAGATTTTATTGAAAGCGTTGTTGACAAGTGTCATGTTTACAGTAATTGTTCAAAATTGCGTCCACCAGTATCGATACATGCTTGACAGCGTCGGTGGAGCGATTGGCGTACACGTTCAAAGATGCCTGGTATTTCACGCACGCCTGCAGCAGCTACAGATAAGCGAGCGACGAGATCCTCATCTGAGTCAACTGGAGTCTCATAAACAAGATGCTTTAGATGTCCCCATAAAAAGTAATCGAGGCTCGATAAATCGGGAGATCGGGGTGGCCAAGGGACTGGTCCACCACGCCCAATCCATCGAGTACCAAACGTGGCATTCAGGTAATTCCGTACATCAATGCTGAAGTGTGCTGGCGCCCCATCGTGCTGAAACCACATGCGGTTACGAATGGCGATCGGAACATCATGCAGCAGTTGTGGTAACACTTCTTTCAGAAAAATAAGATAGCTTCCGCCAGTGAGCCGCGTGGGTAGTAAGTATGGGCCAATCAAAAAGTCGATGTTCAACAGCGGCTAGACATCTACTGCCCTCTACCGGCAATGATACCAACCGATCACTCCATTTCTCTTTCCTTTTATTTCCCCTGTTTACGCCTCACCGCGTCACTTGCGACTATACATTCCTATACAATAAATCATTGTTACAATGTCCTGTACCTACCATTAAAGTTTGTACCATGAATTCGGGACCACCCTGTATATATATATATATATATATATATATATATATATATATATATATATATATATATATATATATATATATATATATATATATATATATATATATATATACATATATATATGTATATTTTTTTTATTATGCAATTTATAAACTTTAACTTTGATTCAGCAGTTTAAAAAAATATTAATTTAATAAAAAATATTTGAATGAAAATTTTTGAAAATTGTAAGGTCCTTTTTTTAAAAGTCATATTTTTAAAAGTAAGTATTTGTATCAAATTTGCTGAATCAAAATTAAAGTATAATGTTTGAAAAAGATATATTCCAAATTTCAACACATAAACTTTATTGGTTTTCGACTTATAGCAATTTGAATACAGGAAATTTTGAAAAAAGGTATCATGGAGAAAAACGCATTTAAAGTTTTTAAGACAGATTTTGTTGCCAAGACAACAACTGTCAAAAGTGTTAGATTTTCAAAACAAAGCACCACAAAAATTATTATCTCTAGTTCTAATTAAGATAGAAACATGATTTAGACGTCATTTTAAGCAGAAAAACACAGATAATTTCTTAAAATAATAAAAAAAATTTCGAAAATTTGAAGATTTTTGTGTCCCGGACCCCCTTAAATATTTTCGATTGTAGTGAGATTTTCCTAAAGGTTTTTAAGACGTAACCAATTTATCAGAAGGTTGTGTGCTTAAATCACGTCAAGGTCACCAATTTAACATGACTTGTAAAATACAATGCGCCTTTGTCTTCCGAAAAGCACCTAATGGTAAAATTGGGTTACATTACTATGTATACTACCTAGTAGCAAGTTAATTTTTGTAGTTGTTGCTAAACTCAACACACTTAGTTGATAACGATTTCAGTTATTGTCATTTTGTAATAGATATGTCACTGATGCTGACTACCTTTAAAAAGTAAAATTTCAGTATTTATGACAAAAGAACGTACTAGGTTTAACCTCTTCGTTTTCACTCTTTTCCACTTATAAAATTATCGGAAGCCGTGATTATTGATTAGTAAAATACTTTAGTTCTCTCCTTTTCTATCATCAGCACCTTTAATTTCTTAAGTAAACGTATTGATACTTACTTTCCACAAATCCTAAAGCCTCGAAATATTTTTAGAATGTTATTTATACTTGTAGCTGAATTACTGAAAGAAAGTTCCTGAATTTTCTCATACTGCTATCTATTTATTTTATGTATACTTCATTACTTTTTTCAGTAACTCTAATCTTCGACTTCATACAGCAATACTAGTGCTCTGAGGCACAAATTAAATGCTTAAAAATCTTATATTACTTGAAACATTTTCAAATGAAAGTTTTAACTGTAAAAAATTTCACAGCACTGTTTTTCGATTTCTTGTAAAATGAAATGACAGTTTCATTCCCATTTCTTCGTTAATTCACTTACTTTTCATCAATTTGACTAAGACACCAGCAAAATTTCTCGATTTGCTGAAATTTGGAGCTAAAGCATTTTCAAGTCCCGGAATAAACCAATTAGCAAAGTTAATTTACTTTTTAATTTAAAAATAAGTTATTATTCCACCTGATTTAAGAGAATGAAAGTATAATAGTTTGGTCTTCATTCCAAAAAACAGTTTGAGTGAAAAGATCATTCTATTAAAAGTTTGCAGCAACTCTCCAGCAGGAACTGCATTTTAGAAAACTTGAGATCCAATTTAATTAGATTCAATTTTTTGTAATGGTTTCAGCTTTAATTTAATAGGCAGCTTGTGGAAGAAGTCATGATTGCTTTGAATTCTGTAGAAGTCTAAAGGGTTTCTCGGATATTAGCTTTAAAAAAGTGCCACGTAAAGTGCGATCAAAAACAGAATACATAAGATCTTCAAACTCTATTTTTTGCGATGTGTTTTACTAGTATGAATCAGTTTAGCGCTCGCATTACTGCTAAGTGTTTTCAGTTTTGTAGAAATTTTTAGTTATGTAAGTGAGTTACATTTTTTTATAGTTCAATATAATCCATTACATATTTTACTTGTAAATAAAAGCGTAAAGCATCGTAAAAAAGTTTTTAAACAACTACACAATTCAAACATCTAATTTATTTAACCTATCAAAAATATATTGTATGATAAATTTTTCTAAAATTTTATTTAATGTGAATGTAAAATTATTAAATTCTTTAAACTTAAGATCTATTAATAGCATTCAATAGAAATCAATAAAGAACAAAGTGTTTTGTATCATTAGTAATGATACAGTTAGGCCTTAATTAGCTTTTGAGAATTATACATATTTTTACGGGATAAACATATTCAAAGATCAAAATGTTTTTAACGTTTTATATATTCCATTATTTTTGTTCAGCTTTTAGTAAAACAACAAATTGAATAATTAATTTTCTTATTTTACTTAGAAACAGTGTCCTTTGAAATTACATCATCAATACATTCTTTGAGTTTTTTTTGTGTTGACGGATCAGAAAAATGTCCCTAAATTTTTGTATTGTTTTTCATTGGAATTGTTTGTTTAATATTCTTAAACAGATTTTGTCCAAGCGAAATCTAGATTTAGCTATAGTAAATTTTGCATCTTTTGTAAGGTCATTTTGGACGCATTAATTAAATGTAATTTTTGTTATGCTTTAAAATTGGTGATAATATGCAATTTTAATAAATAATCTATCGTTGTTTTTCTATCAAAACGTAGTAAGTCTTGAAACCAAAAATTTTCAGGAGCAGTAGAAACTAGGTACCAAATTATAGACAAAATGCAGTTTATTGGAATTTTTTGGCACAGAGCTACATTTTGTCAAGTAATAGCAAATAACATCAGGTAAGGACCAAAACCTTAACAAACCGGACTTATGATACCTTTAAAATACGACGACGATAAAATGCTGCTTAGGTTTATGTATCTATATATAAACTTATGTATAAACCTCCAACATGCACTCCACAAGTAAAGATATAGAATGCTTCTGCTTTCATATTGCAACATATAATCTATCACCTTTCCATTAATATAAATACAACTATTTGTCTATGCAATGTAGAATTCAGTTGCATTTTAATGAATTGTTTTCCACCGAGCCGGAAAAGAAAACTCAAAAAGAAAATGTCAAAAATGAGAAACGTAATTGCATGCTCATAAGAATTTACATTTTCAGAGGGGAATATTTTATCTTAAAGCCAACGGGAATGCACAAAGTCTTCTCGTAGTTTTTGTTAAATTTGTCAGGTACTTAGTCTCCCGAAAAGTTATGCGAATTTCGAACTCTCCCTAGTTAAACCATAAAACACAAAAGTCTTCGAATATTTTTCAACGTCATTGAGCCGGATTTTTGTTCCAGATAAATTGCCTTTTTATGTCCTCATTGAAAGTCATTGCAGTAGTAAATAAGTTTTCCAAGACTGCAAAAGCCCGGTCGAATTTCTTATACTCTCCCATGATGATGAGAATGTACATTTTTATGAAATGGCAAAGCCCGTTTCTAAATGGAATGCAAATTTAAATTTCGGTATATTTTAACAATTTTTAGGTTGGTTATTGATAATGTTTTCTCTTTGTAGGAATATCTTTGACAAAAACTAATCCATTTGTGTCATGAATATATAAACATACATAAGTGTACAGGGTGATTCATAAAAGATGGGCAAAACTTTAAGAGGTGACATTACACATCCAAACAAACAACTTTCATCAAACAATGCATGGTTAAAAACAAACCGCAAAGGTTCTGTCGCATTTAAAAACTTGATCCTCGCAAATGTTAAAGCTCCATTCTTGTTGCGAGTTATTGATAGAACAACGACAGTTATAGCATGCAAATGTGATATGGGGGAAAAGAAGAACTCGTAAACAACAAAAAACAACTCGAACCGCTGATCCGAGTGTGCAACTGTCAATCGCGGTAGGAACATATCGGAAAAAGTTGCCTTCACTTATAAGGAAAAGGCTGATACACATTTTATCTATGGACTTGCAAATGGAAATGGCTCAGAGGCTCAACGATTGTACGGAGAGAGCTTTCCCAACAGGCGTTTTCCCGACGGTAAAACATTTGAGCGCTTGCACCAACAGTTGTGCGAGACGGGATTCTTTCTCGCTGCCCGGTCGCATGCAGGTCGTGCAAAGACGGACAGAACGTCAGTCGGGGAAGAAGCCATTCTGGATACGGTGGCTGATCAGCTTAGTACAAGTACCAGAGCAGTGGCTAGGCAGTTACATGTATCACAATCCACGATACGCCGAGTACTGAAGGCTGAACGTTTGCATCCTTACCATGTTCACCGAGTTCAGGAACTAACCCAAAACGATTATCCTCGTCGCTGCAGGGGAAGTGTACGCGATATGCCTGGAGTAATTTTAAATAAACAGTGTTAATCTCCAAATTTTACGATCTGTACTTTGTCGGTAAACTGTCTGAGAACAGATGGAAAAAAGCGAGATTTTTTCCTCGTCAAATAAAAAGAAATCGTTTTTATGGCAATTGTTGCTACTATAAATTTGATATCAGGCAAACCCGATAGTCAAAAATGCAACCCACTACTGCTTGCGGAACCTGCTATGCGAACTGAAAAATACGAAATTTGTGTCACCAACTTTTGATTGCATCGAATTTATTTATGAACCAATTTTAAAAATAATTGTACCGTAAGAAAGAGTACAGTAGAAAGAGTACAGTCTGAGGTATACTGCGATATTTTTAAAATTAAAACTAACAGTAATACGATATAGATAGGACCGTTTTAGTTTTGTATCGGAAGTTACGATCTGAAAGTTCCGAAAATTGTATGACCCACTTTTAATTGCATCGATTTTATTTATTAACCAATTTGAAAAATAATTGTACCATAAGAAAGAGTGTAATGTAATGTATTCAGTGATGTTCTCAAATTTAAAAAATAATGGTTTTTGCTGTAGATATAACGGTTTTAACATAAAGTAGCGAAAATATCCAAAGATTCCGAATTTTGTATGACCAACTTTTGATCGCATCCAATTTAATTATTAACCGATTTAAAAAAAAATAGTACCGTAAGAAAGAATACATTCTGAGGTATACTGCGATATTTTAAAAATTAAAAACTAATAGTAATAAAATATAGATTCGGCAGTTCAAAAAAAAAGTAACAAAAATGTCCCGATTTTTCCCGAATTTCAAAAAAAAAATATTATCAAGAACCAAATTGAACTATCAAAAAAAATTTACTTTGAGAGGTACTCTTTAAAAGAAACTCACGGCTAAAGACTGGAAATTTGTATGTGTTTTGCTCACTCGCGGAAGAAATTTCGCTTCTTCAATTTTGACACTTAATAAACCCTAAACTAATAGCCGCATCGGAAAAAAAATCTTAATAATCGTCCAGGGAATACGACGAAGAACAAACCATGTTAATTTCGTTTTTTTCCGATCAGTACTTTCTCGGGAAACCGTCTAAGAATCGAGCTAAACAACACAGTTTTCAATCCTGCGGCGCCGGCGGTAACTTTTTTTAATATATATATATATATATATATATATATATATATATATATATATATATATATATACACACAAGGGGTGTTCAAATGAAAAGGTACGAAACGTCGTAACAACGTAATTGTTAACATATTTGCCTATGCCGCTATGGGAGAACGTCTAGGGATGCGCGAGACATCTAGAGATGCGACTGGAATCTCCGACGTGAATCGGAGCATGCGCATGAGAGAGCAGAGGCTCTTATAAAGAGCGCTGTCCAGTTGACGAGGCAGTGATTGCGAGCGGTTAGCAGTCCAGGGGATTAGTCCCCGAGTCGAACTGGACCAAAAACCTAAGCACTCATGGTCGCGGTCAGCAGATGGGAGGGTGACCTCCCTTCTCGTTTTGCGGCCTGAGTGTCTACGGTTATTCTAGCTCTTGTTTTCTGCACCCTTGATTTACTTTTATTTAAATAAACCCACCCTTATGTTTAATAGTCTTTATTTTAATTAATTATTTTTCTGATGTGGAGATGAGCTGCATTGCAGCGGGTGCTCCGAAAGTGATATTCCAGTCCAGTCAGACGAGGCAGTGCGTGTGAGGACAGGATGGCGTTAACATTGCAAAATTCGACGAATGAGGAGCAGCGAGGCGTTGTCCGATTTCTGACAGCGGAAGGTGTTCAACCCGCCGTTATTCATCGACATTTATACCCACTTTGTCGTTTAGTACCTTTTCATTTGAACAACTTTTGTACTAGAGTACTCTATATATACAAGGGTTGTTCAAAATCTTGAGTTGTTCAGAGATAATTCGAGATTTGTTCAATATATATATATATATTATATGATATCAGCTTTAAAAGCAACGAAGCATTGACTTCCATAACAGTTTAAAGTAATTAGTGCCAGACTCAGTTTCTTTTCTCTAGAGTATATATGGTATAAGAATTTTAATTACTTAGGAAATCAGAATGGTTATATGATGGCTTGCATCAGCTTAAAATATTATGAAATGTTCTTATACTTATTCAAAGACTATTTTCCAAAAGCAAATAATTTTGGCCAAAGGTAATTACTTTTCGATTTAACCAGTAGCCTCGTTTATATTTTAATTTATATGAAGGACAAATTATACATTGGCTCATTTTCAAGCAATAAACGATACATGTACGGAAGAAACTATTTTAGAATTGCTTTGAATAATTAAATCTTAAACGATGTATGACAATCAGAGCTTTTGTGTTTTTAAAATTCAATAAATTGGCTTTCGAGTTATTAATTACAAAGTTATGTGAGCTTAGGAAATATGTCTGCATTTTCATACTGGGGAATGCACTTATATTTAAGTTACCTAGATTTCCCACAATCTGGTAGGCTTGCATACGTAACTTTGTCAATGACAGCATGCGGAAAATACCTTATTATTATACAGAAAGACTTTCCTTTCAAAATATCAGCATTTCTAATTCTTTCGAAAATCATTAAATGTACAAATATATTTTAAAATCTGTCTGCGCATTTGATATACGCTTTCAGTCTAGCCCCTGTCTGCTAGACCAAATAGTATGAGCTACAATTTCTATAACTATGAAAATAAGGCTGTTTTCAGCTTGGGGTAGTTATGTATGAGATAACATTAGATAAGTTACATACTGTGACGGTTCTTCCTTAGGCGGATTTTCTAATCCTCTACTCTTTCGTCCCCCAAACAGTAAAACTAGTCCATGAGCATATTACAAACATTTATTTACAGATTTCTTGACTAGTGTATTTACAGGGTCATTCATTCTATGATACACGATCGGGAATAATCCCCTTCGATCTCCAGCGCAAAACAACGAGTCCTGCTTCCTCCCTGGCCTTCGTGCAAGTCCCTTTTCCTTTCAACCCTCTCCAAACGGGTTCCGTTTCCAAAAACCCGAGGGGGGACCCCCGTGGAGTTCGATTCCATGTCCATCGACCCTACCCAAACCTGGTGAGGTTACGGGGAACTTCATTAATCATTAGATAAGTAAACATAAAAACTAAACATCACTTCAATTAACGAGATTTAAGAATTAATGTTTCAATGAAAGATTCTGTTTGTGTGTGAGCTTTTAGAAATATAAATAAATATCTTTAACTCCTATAATACAAAGGGTGTTCCATAAAAACTGAGAGTAAAATCATAAAAAATCAAGAAATAAATTTACAGAAAAAAATACATCATTCTTTTTCAAAACACCTTAACTTAGATGATATGCAACGGTCCCATCGTTCAACCCATTTTTCAAAACAAGTAGTAGAGAAGCCTTTTTCTGGAAGCTGTTTCAAAGAACCCTGCACTCCTGAAGTACCTTCAGAATCTGTATTAAATCTTTCTACCACGGAGCTTCTCCTTCAACGTCGGAAACAGCCAGAAATCGCATGGTGCGAGATCTGGTCTGTAAGAGGGATATGACATGATTTTAATATTGCGTTTACTAAGATATTTCGGAACACACAGAAGTAGCGACATGCGGGCTAGCATTATCGTGATGTAATGTCCAATTCCCTACCAGTTCATGTCGCTTTCTCGATATGTGTTGTCGCAAAATTTTCAAAACTGAAATGTAATATTCACCGCTTACAGTAGTTTTTGGAGGCACAGCATGCTGATAGATTACACCTTTATGATCAAAGAAAATAATCATCATGACCTTTTCCAGCAGATTTGGTTTGTCGGATTTTTTTCGGAGGCGGAGAATTAGTGTGTTTCCATACACTTGTTGCTGACCTGGTAAGGGGATCAAAATGATGCACCCAAGTTTAATCACCTGTTATTACAGTCTTTAGGAAATTCGGATCAATGTGAAGCATCTGTTTCTCCTCACAACATTTGTAAATTCTTGTTTGCATTTGTTCTTTAGTAAGGAGGTGAGGAACCCTATGGAATGAACATGGCGAAGATGTAAATTGTTGCGTAGAATGTGAAATATCGACGTTTCCGATATGTTAGTTGATGCTGCTATCTCCTCACATGTCATTCGCCGATTTTCTTGCAAGATTGCCCACACAGTGTTGATATTTCGAACATTCACAACACTTTCTTGTCGGCCAGGCTTAGGAGCCAGTTCTGCAGACTAAAGACTTTTTTGAAATCGCCATGCCATCTAAAAATCGCAGACTCACCAAAACATTTGTCTTTGGAAGCTTCTTTCATTAACTGTTTCTGGAGCTGTTTTGCCCAAACGATAGCAAAAAAGTTTATGGTAGAACGAATTTCGTGTTTTAACTTTAAATCACTCACCTCCATTTCTGTAGGGCAAATAAAAACAGTTCTTTAAACAAGCACGAAACTAGGAAAATAAAATCTTCTGCTTCGTTTAGAATATTTATAGTTGTACAGTTAACAGTTTGAAAAAATCGAGTGTACTTTTATTTTGTAGTTTCGTGGTGTTGTCACTACGTAAAAAATTCACTTTTAGTTTTTATGGTATGCCCTTTGTATTTTGATTACCTTGATATTTAAGCACTTCTTCTTCCATCTTGGAATCTCAAATTCATTTTTACAATATATTTGGCTTCCTTTCTTTAATTTTTATGAATTCCAAGGTTTTTAGGTTTTTGTAGAGATATTGTTCAAAGGAGATAATTAAAAATATTTGCTATTTTATTAAGTCTTTTAGGAAGTCATAATTGCCATAGTATAAATACCGTAAGTTTCATATTTATTTTAATTATTTTGCTATCGCATTATTTTTTTCAAGACACATATAATAGTTTCTTTCTGCCGAGTGATTCATGAACAATAGATGTCCGTTTTGCTTTCTCTCTCTCTCTCTCTCTCTCTCTCGTTCTTAATAGCTCAATTTTAAAAATTATAAAATAACAAAGACTCAAAATTTAAGACTTTCATTACAAACAAATCATTGGAAAGGAACACGAAACCTTATTTGTAGTTAATCATTTTTGACATCAGCTCATGGAAAGTTTATCTTAGTACCTATAACAACCTTTGTAAACATGATGAAAGAACTGGTTGTTTGTCTTGTGGTAAATCAATTCGTAATCTGAATCGAAGTACCACTACGAAGTGGTAGCAATTCACTTGTAATTCTTCATATCTTTACTTGGGAGAATTGATCCCAAACCGTCGTCAATAGCCCGTTGTGTTGCTTCAGTACGACGTTAATTAAAAATATCATACCACTTGTATTTTGCATAGAATTGTACTATTCTTCCTAATGCGTTGCTTACTTGCTTACTTATATTAATTACTAGCAGGTCAACACAGCGTTGCCTGTGACAGTTCCTTTCGTCTCCTTATATATTGATACTTAAAACATAAGAAAATATACTGTAATGCATAGAAAAAAACAAAAATTTATTAAATTGAAAATTTATTTATTTGAAGAAAATCACATTTAAAGTTTCGATCTGGTGAAAACATTTTGCATAGATTTCAAATCCGTTGAAATTTCCACTCTACCTTTATATATATATATAACGATAGCGAAGATAGAAAACCTCAAATAATCCTTAAGTTTGACAAAGTTAAAATCGCTAGCAACAAAGTAAGTCTACAAACGCGCTTTCATCGATTGATGAGCTGTGACGTCAGCTCCGCGAGTTGCGTCATAACTTGGCACAATTCCAAAAGACGAAAAACGAAAATTATTTTGCTCTCTTCAATCGAGGAACTGTGACGTCAGCTCTACGAGGGAAGAAAGGATGGGGGAAAAACACTGATAAATAATTTTTAAATTATCTAATTAAAATATAAAATTCGGGTTTCGAGGTGTATTTAGACTTTTTTTAGGAATTCCTGAGTGCCAAATTTCAGGACTGTAAGTGGTATAGATTTGCCTAGAGACACCGGACACACTAACACTTGGTTTTTAATAAGGGGAAAGATGCAAAACCTATTAGTATTAAGTTTTAGAATTCCATCAATAGAGACGTTTTCTGGGAAGCTAAATTGGTGACGGAAGTAGGGGATACGACATTGATGTCAATGCTTTCAAAACATCGATGTTTTATAAAAAATATCGTTGTATTTACCATCGATAAATTGGAGCCAATGTTTTTGAACATCGATGTTTATACTTGTCGATGTTTTATTTTCAAATGAAAAATGTACCATTATAAAAATTTAAAAAGTAACCAAGTAGCATAATTTTCATAATCAGTAAATTGAACATACTTTTAGACCAAAGTGGCCAAGGCTGAAACGTCTAAAATAGGGCTGCTACAACAATGTCGATGTTTTCAAAACATTGATGTGTTATAAAAAACATCGTAGAGTTTACCATCGATTTGTTGAAGCCAATGTTTGTTTAACATCGATGTTTTATATTTTAACAAAAAATGTACCATAGTAAAAATTTAAAAAAGAAACCGCATAACTAATATATCTGTCATTAATGGCGACATCCGTCCCATCAGAAAGATTTTTTTCCCTATCTGATGGGATAGTTAGTGAAAAAAGAAGTCGTCTTTAGGTGGAGAAAGTTAACAAACTTCTATTTCTACTAACTGTAAATAACAAATATTGGAACATAAAATAATTATAGGTCCCACTATATTTTATTTACAGAAAATAAAAAATAAGTTTGTTACATTCCCCCTATCATAAGTTGCTAAAAATTAATGATAACTAACAATAATTATTATTGTTATGTACCGACCTAATAATACTTATAGTTTGAAGTACCTATGTCAAATTGTTGTAAATATTAATTTCTTTTATACTATCCAATTTTAAAATAAAAGATTTGTTAACTGTTCGTATTAAATTTTTTGACTTTGTTTTGACGGTTTAAAAAAATCTTCGTTATAAATTAATAAACACAGAAAAGGACAAATTAAATAGTCCCTCCGGGAGAATCAGTAATGCTTGAGGTTACTAAATCATTTTTAAGAAATGGGTGAGAGGACTTCAAATACACTGGTGTTTATAAACATCGATGGTTTTGGGGCGATGTATTGTCAACATCGATGTTTTAATTTTGAACATCGATGTTTCAAAACATTTTTTTTGTTGTCTATGTCGCAAACCTAAGTGGAAGTGTTTCTGTGACGAAACTTATTTCCTGTATGTAATAAGGAACGTGACGTCACTTGACATGTTTTACAAATCGTATTACAGTAGACCAACAAAAATTTAAAAGAATAAATTCTGAATTAATATGTGATAGTTGATGGGTGAACTTCAATTCGATTTACACTCTTGGCGTCTATCTTAGTATTCTAAACTTCCCTGTGGTGAGACAGACTCTGATGCAATAAATCTGTTTGAAGTGGTCACTCTTTCTGGACAATTGACATTTTATTGCAACTGTCCCTTAGAATAAAAAATAGCTTGTGAGGAATAATAGCGCAATGTGTTGGAATAACAGTACAGTTTTGTCTTTACATGGTATCTCATCAATATTTAAATTGACCAGATCTTAATAGACAAAATTTATCACTTGGAGAGTATAACATCAAAACGATGATTGACTACATTATAGGGTAACCGTGATACATATCATGCTAGATATTTTCATGAATGTTTCGAGAATATCATGCACTTATTTAATACCACCCTAATAACTCTTTAAATGTACTCTTACCAATAAATCTATTTCCATTTTTTTATCATCTAAGTAACATACTCCACAAGTTTATGTGACATGAATTTTCAATCCATTATTTTACACTTTAGAATGACATATGTCCCTAGTTTAATCACAAACCCTACAATATCACTTTTGGTAGAAAAACGTATAGGATATTCTAAGCCGAGGAATAAGCTTAAGAAAAATTCAAAAGAAACTAATAAAATTTTCTATCAATATGTCTCAAAAGTAAAGAGTAAACTAGGCCAAGATATGTCAACACTAAAGAAAATATTATCACAGCAGAGGAATTATGTAAAGGTATATTCAAGTAAGCCTTTCGCTTCTGCTTTCTATTCTCCCTGGATCGTCGAATTTTTCATATTCTTAAACTCAAAACCAGACATGTTATTTCTTAGGTTTAGAAAATGCGTCCTTGAACTGTCAATTTTTATCGCCAAAGGATGGCAAGTTGGAAGGTTAAAAACAACATATAAAAGTAACAACCAAGACTAAATGGAACGACTTACACCATAGCGCATGTTTGAAATTGGAAAGAATCAAGTACCCAACATTGATTAAATATGGTATGATGAGTGAACTTTCTGGCATTGGGTATGAAGCTGGATTGCATTTTATTGAGGGGGTGGTATATTTGGTATCTTTTAATTAACGTCGTACTAGAGCAACACAGCAGGCTATTAACCAAGGTCCGGGATCAATCCCAAAGGGAAAGATTCTATATTGAGGGAAGGGGCAACTAACAAGTGTTGCACAGGAAATCTCTCGGGAGGAAAGATCTGAAAACTGCCGGGGTTGGACGAACTGTGAGAGCGAGATCATTGACAAACCGATACTTGAAACTCACAAAAGTTATCGCACTGATATACAACTTCAACAATACATTGTAACAAAATACAATGCACACTGTGTTATTCCATGTTTAAAGACTGGTATCGCCATGGCTGGTGTGTTAGCCAATTGCTCTGTCAGCCTGAGTTATAGGCAGGATTGATTCCACCCTGAGTGTATTTCACCCTCTTCTATATCAGTAAAAGTTTGCTTTTGTGTATATCCATTTATTAAACGCTGTATGGAGCAGCTGGTTTAATATGGTCCATTCGCCATAAAACGCAACCAACCAATTTAAGCGACTATGAATACAGAATTTAATGTATTGTAAAACGAATTTTTAAAATCTAGAATAAGGAAACTGCAAAAGGCTCACTGTACTCTCCTGATGATTTATCTTAGAGAAGCTGAATATCCAGGCGTGTCTCAAGTTTCAAATATAAACGCGACAGCTAAATTATGACCGCGACATTTTCCTGTGTTAACTCAAATGCACAAACTCTGTAGAACGTGTTTCCTACCGCGACAGCTAAAAAATGACAGCAACATTTCCATATTAACTCAAGTTCACAAACCCTGTAGAACATGTTTCCTTGTCCATGGCCATTGGTTGCAGAGAAACAAACTTTAGATTTTAAAATTGGGGATTCGAGGGGCACTTTTAGGACTACATGTGCACCTATTGTCATAGCTACAAATTGGTATGAAGTCATGAAAGAAATAGCCTATGTTTTCCGCAGTGTTCTAAAGCAGGCCTCGAAATAGATTTTTTTATTGCAGGTGCACTTTGTGCACCTAATTTTTTAAATTATGTGCACAAGTTATATTTTAGAAGCAAATTAAAAAAAACGTAATATAAGAGCATTAATGTGATGTAAACTACATTATTAGTTGGGTATGTTTAGATATGTTAGTAGTAGATGGTAAATAAAAATATTTAAACGTCTAAATTTTCCGGTCACGACAGTCGCTTCAACAGAGCCATCTGGAAAATGTTTCGATCATCGGAAAGTTCTGGTTGCAGAGGCACAAGTAAACCTTCCTCCTGTATAAACCCGTTACGGCCCAGCCATTTTGTTTTCGCATAGTGTCTGTCTTATTTAGGAATATAGGAATTAACATATTTAGGAATTTTAATTACTTTCCATTAGAGCGATAGAGGTCGATACTAATATTTTGTGCAAACATCAAAATAACATAAAACCCACCCTTTTCTTAACGTTATGTGTAAAAAAATTAGGTGCATAATTTTATTTTCATGTGCACATTGCACCTGTGCACCCGGATATTTCGAGGCCTGTTCTAAAGTATAATGGCCATATTCACAACTTTTGAGTTAGCTCGAGGATTAGTTGATCCGCGGGTAAGAGTTAACTCGAGGTTTATCAAGAACGGTAATCTCAAACGACGTGTTAAGTGATAAAGGGATTAAAATGAGATGCTTGCTGTGATTGGTTACTACAGTCTCCTCACGATCACGTGATATTGTTTATATTGGTTACGACGCCCGAAACTGCATTCATCAAATTGTGAGTAAATAGAACGCATGCGGCATTTTAATTTGGGTTTGGGAAAAGAAATGCATAGGCATTTAATTTTAAATTGGATTTTTATGGAAAAAAAAATTTTGTAAGAAAGAATTGTACATAATGTCTTGACAAATGAATGTATATTATATTATCTTTCTACTTGTCAGTATGGGTGTGTGTTGGTAGTATGAAAAGTAACTTGAACTGTCAATTTTCTTTCATTCGTAATAAATCAACGGAATAATTTTCACTATTCGGCGTGTATTCTCTATAAAAATTACCTTCTGTGACCACCCTCTGGTGTAAAAACCTGTTCAAAACTGTTCCCAATTCTTGGTACTGAACCATTTGTTTTTATTTACTACTCGGAACTCCATTCCCATTGCAGGGAAAGGGTCCTGTTGTAATTAACAAAGATTTGACCTAAGTCTGACGATTGGAGGTTTAATATGAATAAAGATAGCATTGTTTAAGTGGAAATATAATCCTTAAGGCCCTTTCCCGACCGTTGGAAATATAATCCTAAACCCAATCCCGACTGTAAGAATGTAAAGTTTCTTATGTCAATGAATTTTAAATATATATTGGCATTAATGAAATTACAAAACTAAATGTTTTTTATTCTTTGCTTTTAGCTTAAATAAAGCAATAACACATTCATACCTATGGCTAACTAACTTTTACTAAATAATAAAGTAATAAAAAGATAACATCCTAACATTTTGTTTTGAATATCCTAATTTGTATGAAATTCAACCCGCTCATCGTTATATCACCAAACACAGCATTAACCAATTATTTTTAGTTAGATGTTGCAGTGTTAAACGGTTTCATGGTTACATTTTGTTCCTGATAATCCTGCAGAATTTTAGCGTGTAATTTATATATGTCTCTTCCTCCTTTTGAAAACTAAACTTATATTGGAAGATTTTTTTCCAGTTTCGCATACCTTAGCGAACAGCATAATTTAAAATCCATTTTCATAGGAGTTGTAAATAAAATTACATTTTGAATTCGCCAATTTTTTAATGACTGTAGAAGTATGAAATCATAAAATTCAAAGCTAATTATAATTGTAAAACTACGTTTATTATTTTGAATATAAGTCAACAATTGTGCGATCCTGAACACCAAACTGTTATCAATATATTTCAGCAAGAAAGTTGAGAAGACCAAAAAGGGCAGAAAATAAATGATATACTCTTACCCCACTCGAAATTCTATCTCATTGTATGTAAGGAAACAGTCCATGGCCCGGTAGGCCATGGTGACCACATAAAATAGTATTCTAAATTATTCTTAAAGCTATATCAATCAATGGGTCAGCAAATGATAGTGTAAACGTATTGGTAAGAGGTATGGGAGTGTTTGGGGGAAAAGTGATTTTTACGACGTAGTCACGGAAAACATACCAGAATATCCATTTTTATAGCTACAAAATATTTTCTAACTCCTTCGATTTCAAACGATAAAAATATCTTGTAAATATTGGAAATATTTGTGTAGTTAAAGGGTGTTTTCGGCTTTCTTTTAAAGATCTACCCCAAAAAAATACGTTTCCTAACTTCTAACTTTTCCTGACTGATTTCTGAATTTGTTATACAATACTTTTTTCAAACAGTGATAATACAATCAGTTGATCTATTATAATAATTTTTTGATGTCATTATCTATAGAACTCATTGGATATTTTGATCCTCAATCACACTTAGTTAGAAATGAATTTTTAGTGGATTTTTTGAATGCTATAATTCCAGAAGTATTTTTAATACGTTCTTGGTGAAAACAATTTCATAAAAAACTGTTTCATCTAGCAATTTGATTAAGAGTCAAAACATGAAAAATAATTTTAGTAATAATTTCCAGCGGGAATTGTCTCAGAACAAATTCGAATTTGACATGTAGTTGTTCAAATAAATGCTAATTAGCTCATTGTATCTGAATTCTATCTAATTAATGTTTAGCTAAATAGCTCATGTTTGAAAATTTTGACTTAGTGTACTTAATCTGTGGCTCGACGATATATCATTGTACCTATGTTATTTGAGACCTTTATGATACATCAAGTTTAAAAGTCAATATATTAATTGCTTTCTAAGGCATTAACTGCACACCCTTCCTCTTTCGGGTGGTTGCTCGACAAGATATCTCGTCCTTAGCAAAATTGACCAGATTTTTATTGACGAGGTACCTTCATTAAGACATAAAAAAAACTTACCAGATCTTTATGATCTATATTTATCAATATAAAAAGAGTCTAAAAAATGACTAAATCTTGTTATCTTCATCATAAAAACCGGCAATATCTATATGAGGACATATATCTCAAGCAAAATTGATCAGATTTTGATAGACGAGATATCTCGTCGAAAGCACTTGAAGGATAATGGATTTCCGTCAGGACCAATAGTTCTAATATAAATGCATTCAAAAGCTTGAAATATGTCAACTTAGTAGCTATTTCTGTTGATTTGTGCCTTCTATCCCGAAAAGTTGGCCATGAAGCACAATAAAGATGAATATTTAAAGTAAAGTCGTGAAGAGGAAATACTCTAAGCACGTTCGATGGTTTTTTATATGGTTATGATTAAGCTCATGCAATTTTTTATAGTGGCGCTCAATAGGTTTGAGTTTGAGCTATATGAATAAAACGAGGTCGGTATGGCAACTTGTTTTGGAATTACGAGCTCTGAACGACGAGTTGGTAGACTGAATGAGGCTTGAAGATCGTCCACACGGCCGTTTCGCAAAAAATCTAGCACATCATAAAATGTCTAAGCCAAGCAGAACGTGACAACACATTTGTGCTTTTAAGGTGATATAGATCCAACGCGAACTTATTTTATATGCTATACGTAGTTTGTATATACTTGCTTTTTTAGATGATAATTTTATTTGCCTTTTCAAAAGCCAACGATACAATTTGCAGTATGAAAACTAGAACCTTGCTTGGAAGGTCAGTTTTAAGTTGCATGTGATAATTATAATAATGCTTTTTCAATCACTTTCATATGCCTTTTGTTTTTTATTTCGTTCTGTATGTTCATAATGAATCATCCGATTTCAAAATGCTTTATTTTCACAAATAAACGATACAGAATGATAAGTAATACACGAATTTAAAGGGAAATTATGGAAGTGTTTTTACAATAATGTTCTATATAAGTTCATTTAGTTACACGTATAATATCAAGACGGTATGTAAATTCCTGCCAAACACGTTGTAAAGTGTCGATGATAATTCATTGTACTGCAGCATAAATCCGTTGTTTAAGTTCACATAAATATGTGGGTAATAATGGCACATACACTTTATCATTTACAAACCCACAAAGGAAGAAATCGCATGGGGTCATATTAGGTGACCAAGGTAGCCAGCTGTGTAATAACAACTCATCACCTCTATAGACCAATGGGGTGGTGCCCTATCTTGTTGGAAAACGAAGTTGGAGAGATATTCCTTTATCTAGAGAAAAAGACAGATTTGCAACTTAACTAAATAGGTAATGCCAGTGACTGATTTTTTCTGCAAAAGAGCTTCACAATGTAAAGCTTCCATATTATTCCTTTGTATTCATGTATCCTTTATTTCTGAAAATATGGAATTTTGAAATTGGAGGATTCATTTTGAATAACCCTGTATTTAAAATTTTGAAGGAAATGTGGTTTCAAGGACGTAGATATTCTTTCTCAAATGAGAGAATGATCTTTTAAAATAATCAGCATGATGAAATAGATTTCTTCGTTTGACGACGTTTTTCACATATTTTATGTTTTATTTTTTCGATGGATATTAAGTTCCATTTATTCTTAACGAAATAATACCGTAACTAACAAAATAAGATTACAAAATAAAATAAGATGCAGCAATTTTTCTAAATAGAGAAATATATGAATAAGTACTGAAATTAATTTTAAATTCCTTATCGTCTGGAATTGATTCAGACTAAAGCATAAATCTAACAAGTATGTCAGCTAAGAAAAAAAATATCAATGGTTAAATTATTGTACCACTTAAAAATTACACTAAAATTAATAATGTTTTTCACTGAATGAAACAATAAATAAATATACATTGCATAGAATTTACACAAATTGTTTTGAATAGAACATTAAAATTGAACCATTCATAAGGTGTGTTGAATAATTTCATGTCAAATTAATTCATATAATTTTTAACTAGTTCCTTCATTTCATTACACTTTCACACACAAATGCAAAAGTTATTCATTTGAATTTTACAAAAACTGCTTAACAGGATAAATATTTGTTGTAATAGTTTTATGGGGAGGGGGGGGGGAGAATCTGGTCATTTAAGGTTGGCAGAGGTAACACAGTTGGAAGAGCAACGGATAGTCAACCGGAGGTTTCCGATTTCGAAACTCGGTCCAGCCAAAACCATCGTGTACACAGAGGCTGGTTCAAGTAAAAAACTTGTACGTCGTCGCCTCAAATTTCCTCACGTCAGCGTGGTGGGGGAATTTGGAGTGCGGGGTGCCAGCTCGGGTGTTGACCTCGTCATCTGAACTTGGTTCAAAATTTGGAGGTCCTTGGTAATTGGTAATTTAAGTTAACGTCGTACTAGAGCAACACAACGGGCTATTGACGACGGTCCGGGATCAGTCCCTTAAGGGAAAGATCAGAGGGTAACACCTCGTAATTTTGAACCACGGTCAGATGACGAAGCAACGCCTGAGCTGACTCTCCAAACTTCCACGCCAACCCAACGTGAGGACTTTCGGCCACGACAGATTTAAGGTGCACCAGCCGCCTCTACACCATACGTTTACAAACATCCATGCCCAGACCCGGATTCGAAACAGGAACCTTCCGATCTAGAGGCTAACACCTTAACCACTATATCGGTTGGTCGGCTGGAGGTCCTTGGATCTTTCTCTTAGGGATTGATCCCGGGCTGTCACCAGTAGTTCGTTATGTTTCTCCAGTACGACGCAAATTAAGTATCTACCTTTCATTTCAGGAAAACTAATTTAAATATATGTACATACAATAAGCAATATATGTGTAAGGAATACGATTAATTTTTTTTGTAGAATAACTTTTTCATTAAAATCTCGAAAGTTTCATTTCAAAGCAAATAAATATCTTGTTCATAATAAGCAATCAGGCAAACAAAAATTATTAATTTATTATGTGTCATCTATAACTTCGTATATTTTCAAATTTACTGTTCACTGACCAATAATTTTGACCGTTACGATCGGGAAACTTGGGTCACAATGGGGCAACACAAAGATCTATTGACGACTATATATATATATATATATATATATATATATATATATATATATATATATATATATATATATATATATATATATATATATATATATATATATATATATATATATATATATATATATATATATATATATATATATATATATATATATATATATATATATATATTGTTTGGAAACAATCCCGAAGAAAAAGATATACGATATACGATGAGTTCAAATATTAGTCAAATTGTTCGATACGCTACAAATAAATAATGTGCTACTTTTTACTACAAGTGTTTTAACGGTAGGGGTAAAAAATATCGTGTATTCAAACTAAATGTTATGAATGAAACCCCATCTATCATTCAAAGTGTTATCTAGAAACAAATTTAAAAGAATAATCAATCAGACTTTAAGTTTTTTTTACTCTATTCTGATTAAATGGAAGAATCTTGTTTTTTATAACTCAATATACTTTCAAAATTTTACATTTCGTGTTCAACGAACAATAATTTTGATATTTATTTTTGTGGTTATTGGTGTGGAAAAATTCAAAATGAAGAACACACAAACTTGGTATATTGAAATACTAGTCAAATTATTTGATACCTTCATAAATAATTCTTATTTTTTAAATATTCCTTATGAATTTTTAAAAAACCTATCATTCAAAGCTTTATATGGATGTAAATTCAAAAGGATAATCAATTTGATTCATACTGATTTGACACCAATCTGACTTCTTTAATGGAACTATTTAGCTCATACTTTTTTACTTTGGTATGCTTTTAACAATGGATTCTAGCTTTTAAACCGTTAGAATTTCTTAAAACGTTCTTTAAAGTGAAGATATAAAAAGTTTTAAGCTCTTACACAACTCATCTTATATATTTTTTAAAACCTTGATTCGATTGATTTTTAACTGAGAAGCAGACATCTGCATATTTTGGTGCAAAAGTTTGCCGAAGCTTCTAGCTTCCAAAAAATAATTCGAAAGAAATGGCGAGAAAGAATAAGAAATATTTTTTGGTTGAAAGATTCTTCACGGGATACGGATAACATACAATATGAAAACGTGTATTTTTATATTGACATGTTTTCTGATGTATTTCATAAAATAACTACATTTTTGTGTTAATGCAAAAGTTAATCCTCTTTTTTGGAGCTAGGCATTGCATCGCATAACCAAAGTGTTACCTTCCACATCACGTCAACGTGAGGAAATTTGATGCCACAACGGATTTAACATGTAACCACCTTTGTACACGACGTTCTTTGGCTGGATTCAAACTCGCTTCCATCCTGTTTCAAATCTGATGCTCTTCCAACCGGGCTACCGCGGCCCTAAAAACTGGTAGCATACCGCGGAGAACCTAAGGGAAACATCTGAGGACTACACCACGTAATTTTGAACGACGGTCAGATGACGAGGAAACACCAGAGCAGGCAACCCACTCTCCAAACTTCCACATCAACCCAACGTGAGGACTTTCGGCCACGTTAGATTTAAGGTGGACCTGCCGCATCTACACTAGGGATGCGACATCGATGTCGATGTTTTCAAAACATCGATGTTTTTGAAAAAACATCGATAATACATAGCCCCCAAAACATCGATGTCGATGTTTTCTAAACATTGATGTTTTAGAAAAAAACATCGATGTATTGGAGCCGATGTCGCATCACTAGTTGCTAAACTAGTTTTAAGAAATGGGGAAACAAGTTTAAATACACTGAATTTTTAAAACATCGATGGTTTGGGGGCGAAGTATTATCAACATCGATGTTTTGCTGTTGATGTCGCATCACTAGTTGCTAAACCAGTTTTAAGAAATGGGGAAAAAAGCTTGAATACACTGAATTTTAAAAACATTGATGGTTTGGGAGCCATGTATTATCAACATCGATGTTTTAATTTTGAACATCGATGTTTTGCTGTCGATGTCGCATCACAAGTTGCTAAACCAGTTTTTAGAAATGAGGAAAAAGTTTAAATACACAGAATTTTAAAAACATCGATGTTTAAAAACATCGATGTTTTTGGGTCGATGTATTATCAACATCTATGTTTCAATTTTGAACATCGATGTTTCAAAACATCGATGTTTTGCTATCAGTGTCGCATCCCTAATCTACATCATACGCTTAAAAATATCAATACACTGACCCGGATTCGAAACTGAAACCTTCCAATCTGAAGGTTATACCATCAACGGCTCCAGCCCGAAAATACGCCTGCATTATCAGTGAGTATACTTCTACTTTAATCATTCATCCCTCGTACTTAGAAGAACCATTTTCTACCTGCCTCAGTGTAAAGGTTAAATGGCATGGGGTGATTTTGGAGATTTTGTTTCCATCGCCATCCGACCTCGGTTCAAAATTTCGAGGTGTTGTCCTCAGATCTCTCCCTTGGGGGTTGATCCCTGACCGTCCACAAGAGCTCGTTGTGTTGTTCCATTGCGACGTAAATTCAACCAAACAATCCGTGCCAGAAAGAAACTTTCCTTAAGTGTGTCCATCCATTATAGACGCTATCAGTCTATTTGGAGTAGCTTGACCAAATATTGTCTTTGTGTCATTAACTACACTGTGCAACATGAAAAATGTCCTTTGAATAAAAATATGTGTTTCTTGTATATTTTTGGCTGAAAATACGAATCTGTAACTATTTTTTGTTTACCATGCACCATTGTCCCCAAAATCCACATTTTAGCCGGAGAAACAGCTTACAGGAAAAGGAAAGGCGCTCTCATTGGCAGTGGGACAGTCGCCAACTTGACGACCATTTTGGCGATCTTGGAGACTATTTTCAAAGGGCAGAATTGTGGAGATTTGAAAGTCATTTGGATATTTACAGGCATGCAACAGATATACACTAAATTCAGCTTCTTTATCTGCGAATGGGACAGTGGCCTCCAAGAAAAAACTTCATTCCTGGCACTAAACACCTATCACATGAACCACTTGCGAATCCGCAATGCGTCTTTCTTCCAACATTGCACATTAAACTCGGTTTGATAAAAAATATTTGTAGAAGCTCTGGCCAGAGAAGGAGTGGCTTTCTTGCATCTCAGGAACAAATTCAAAAATGTAAGTGGGACAAAGGTAATAGAAGGGGGTTTTATTGGCCCACAAATTAAAATAGTCTTTCATGACAAAGAGTTTGAAAATAAACTGTCAGAAGCTGAAAAGGCAGTCTGGCTGGCATTCAAATCAGTGTGCTCACGTTTTCCTAGGAAAATAGAAAGCTGAAAACTATGAAGATCTTGTTGGTGACACGGTAAAATGCTCTCGTGTTATAGGTTGCAATGTGTCATTAAAACTAAACATTTTGGGCTCACATCTGGACTTCTTTCCTCAAAACCTTGGCGCAATTAGTGATGATAATGGGGAAAGGTTTCAACAGGACATCTCTATGTTTGAAAAGCGTTTCAGTGGACGATGAAATGGAAATATGCAAGCTGAATATTACTGGTCTGTTATCATGAACCCACCAACAAATGACTACAAGAAGAAACTGCCAAATAAATAACTTTGGTGTTTGTGTTTTCGATAATAAAGCATCTGTTACATTTCTCTGTAACCAATTTGTATAAATATGAGAAGTGGGTCTCCTACAAAAACGTTACGTGATGGACCATTTTGGTTTTGATATATGAATCAAGCACCTTTTGTCCTTACAGAATCACATAGCTTCATATAAAGGACAGAAAAAATGTTCAAATTTGTCGTACGGTGCTATCAGCGCTTAATTCCTAAAGCTATCAGCGAACAAGAACTGAATTATTAATAATTATTAACTATATGGATAAATGGGAAACATGTGTGTAATGTATTTCACCATGAACACATAAAATTATAGGGAATAGTAATGATTGTTTTGATTTAAACAAAGGAAGAAGTCGATATATACATTGTAATTATAACATAAATATTTTTTTTAATCGAATCGTATAATTTCAACAATAAAGACACGACGTATTTGCACTTGGACAAACATACGAAGCTCATCAAATGTACAAACGCATAGATGTACAGTGTAGAAAAAAAGCAAACAATATACCTCTCTTCATTTGAGCAATTTTAACTGTGCAGAAAATTCAAAGATGGTGTTTGACAGGAAATTAGCGTCTTTTATAAATTTAAATGCTTAAAATATGAGAATAAGAGGCAGTCAGAATATTAACTTGAGGGGGGGGGGCACGAAATTCATAATTTCCAATAGAAACCCCCTATTTCTACACAGAATTCCCCCTCTATATCAAAATTTAACGTCAAATACCAATTTTCATGTCATTAGATGTTACCGTTTCGAAGTTATGGGTACAGAAAGATTAAATATCCTAATGGGTTCAATCAGTTTTTTAGGCTTTTATGGATATCTTCCTAAGTAACATTTCTATAACGCTAATATTTTGTACAATGTTACTGTTAAACACAACACAAACAAAATCCATCTAATACTATATTTTCAAAATAGTTTCTAGTATGCAATAATAATTATTAAATTAATACTTGAAAAAGTTATTTATTGTAACCTTTTTATCTATATCAATAAGAATGGAGTGTTTGTTTGTACATTCAATATTTTCGACCCATTTCAAGTTTTTTATCAGTTTTGGACCCCTCTGATGCCAAATTCGCCTCTTTCGCGTTTGGTGTCTGTCTGTCCATCTGTCTGTCCGTCCGTCGGTCTGTCTGTCTGTGTGTATGTGACCTATACACGCCCACACGGTTTAATATATTTTCATGTAAATTTACAAACAGTGAGTATTTATCTTCGTTTAGTGAGTGGAATTGGTTGCGAAAGTTTAATTTTTAACAAGACTATGTTGATCTTCGAATAATATCAGATTAAGTAATTTTGAAAATTTGAAATTTTATGTCTTAAGCGACAGAAAGTAGAGGTTTCTTACTCTATTTATTGGAGCTGTTCTTACGCAACTTAGATGCATGTAAATCGTTCGTTGAAAGTGATTTTCTTTTTGTAAAAGCGCTGTAAAATCAACCTTCTGTTTGTCTACTTTGTCTACTCTGATGACATGTATTTTTAACAAAATCTCTGTTATTCCACATGCCACTGAATGGAATTTTCTGGGAAAAGTGCTTTTGCTTCAAATTAATTTAGTCACGAATGCTGTAACAATTTAACTTACCATCTTCTCATATTGATGATGAAATTCGAAAATATCGTATACTAGGTGAAAGAATGACACAATGAAAACATATTCATAGGAAAACTAAATGCGAGACTATCCACCGAAATTTCGCCATTTGTTCTGAAATTGAATGCACGGGAATATTCGTAATCACTTGAAAACTTAAAATCAACTTCAGCAGAAGTGTGACGAATATGAAATGGTGTATATGGTTGGATACAACATATATGATACTTGCGTTCGAAGTAAACTGTAGAAGCGATAGAGAAGTTAAATTGGTATTATAGTTTTCCCCGTACACTTAAAAATGATGCTAACATTCTTTTATGAAAACAAAATTGATGATGACTTTTCAATCAACATGTTATTAATTCAACCCGAGCAAAGCCGGGTATTTTTGCTAGTAAACTATATGGACAAAAGTATTTGGCCACTACAGAAATTCGGAGGAAGATCCATCTTAGTATGGGCTATTTCCTGGTTAAGACTCCGCCCATTGCCTTATGTACCTAGTACCATAAATGCTGACATGTACCTAGACGTTCTGGATCATTCGGCCTTGCTTACTCTATGGCAATACTACGGCGATGATGGTTGTTTCTTCCAACAGTATCGAGCTCCATGTCATACTACAAAATGTGTTCTGAACTGGTTTCCTGAAAACGAGTTAAATTTGCTCGACTGGCTTGTTCAGAGCCCCAATCTCAATCTGCTCGAGTACTCGTGGGACAAACTGGAGCGACGAGTACGACACCGCCACGCCCATCTTCACAACAATCTTTTCTCACAACCTTGCAAGAGGCATGGTGAGCCATTCCTGCCTAGACATAAAGATCTCGTGGAAAGTATGCCTCAGCGTGTTGCAGCTGTAATACAAGCAAAAGGAGGGCATCTCGTTACTAAATAGAATAATATAGCACTTTTTTAAAAAACATGCACTGTCCAAATACTTTTGTCCATACAGTGTAGATGCTATCGATAATCTCATGACAATCAGAAGGTTAAAATAAGTAACTTATTATTTTTTTTATCGAAAGAAACCATCGATTATCATTTGTTACCCCAAAACTATATAATCGTCATTCTGAATAACTTATCCTTCTTCTTAAATCTATTTTCCTTGAGGAGGTTAGGTTTTAAATAGACCAGTAACAAAATAACTTTACCGAACCCCGCCAAATGGTGCTGAGTTGTGAAACTATTAAGTCAGTGAAAGGCTCCGGGAAGAATAACGTAAACGACTCGAACGGATTTTCTCATCCATTAGTTTATTCCTTCCTTTCCTCTTCCTTTGGAGAAATGGCGTTTGCTTCCTGTATCGGGAGTACTTCATCATGGCGCTTAATTTAATTTTCCGCTGGAGTTTGAAAGGCTTCCTTCAATATCCGTTCATCGAGAAAAAGTATTGTTGACTCTGCTGGCCAGAACTACACTGTTTCCTAAACGATAACTTTGGCAGTATAGTAGCTGTTCTTTTAATGCTTATTGTCTTAGAGCAGTGGCTTTCAGGTTTTTTTTTTGTCTCATGGCATTCGCGCGTAAGCTATTAATTAAATTTCTGCGGCACACCAAAAACATGATCGGTAAAATATATACCAGTTAAATTTTTTGCCGATCTGACAAAACAAATTTCCATATTTTTTTTAGTAACTAACAAAAACATAATGGTCTTTATTTATTCATTTTTCTCCAAAGTGGCTTTTAACAGTTGTTTTGAATAAATTTCTTCATAATTTGTTCTATGGTAATGGTAATGGTAATTTTAGTTAACGTCGTACTAGACCTACACAACGGGCTATTGACGACGGTCCGGGATCAGTCCCTTAAGGGAAAGATCCGAGTAGAACACCTCGTAATTTTGAACCACGGTCAGATGACGAAGCAACACCTGAGCAGGCACCCCACACTCCAAACTTCCACACCAACCCAACGTGAGGACTTTCGGCCACGATAGATTTAAGGTGCACCAGCCGCCTCTACACCATACGCTTACAAACATCCATGCCCGGACCCGGATTCGAACCAGGAACCTTCCGATCTAGAGGCTAACGCCTTAACCACTATACCGGTTGGTCGGCATATAATTTATTCTAATAATTAATGTTCGAAATTGTTCATAGACTACCCTACAATAATGAACCGAACGCCAGCGGATTTGCATAAAATCCGACTACTTGTTTGGGGGTGTTTTTCGTAGTATGGCCTAGAACCTTTGCACGTTGTTCCTGGTAAATTGAACGTTTTGGAAATTTTATGGAATGGACGAATGTAACTTGCAGGATGACAGTGCTCCATATCATGTTGCAGCCTCTCTCAAGCAGTGGTATCAATATATGGACTTAAAACGTCTTCCCTGGCCTGCTCAGAGTCCAGACCTAAACCCAATAGTACATTTACGGGACGAGTTAGAGAGACACTTACGGACCAAGGAACCCCATCCGAAATCTACAGCTGAGCTGGCGACATTCTTGCAGCAGGAATGGACACAAACACCCATAGCTTTGTTTCAAAACCTTGTTGAAAGTATGCCCAGAAAGGTTGCTAGGGTAATTGCAGCAGGTGGGGGACCATCCTCCTATTAAAGCATGTATTATTTTCCTTATACAATCACATCTTGCTGTTCGGTCCATTATTGTAGGGTTGTGTATGAGAATTACTTGTGGTAGGTAGATATTTTAATTAACGTCTCATTGAAACAACGCAACAAGAAAGGGCAACGATCGGAAGATAATACCACGTATTTTTTCCATAATTTAGAACCACGGTCAGATGACGAGGTCACTCCTGGCACCCCACTCTCCTTACTTCCACATCACACCAACATGAGGACAGTTGGGACCACGACATTTTTAACGTGCACCAGACCCTTATATTCGGCAGTCTTTGGTCGGATTTCAACTCGCAATCCTCCGGTTGCTAATCCGTTACTCTTCCAACCAGGGCTATCGCGTCCCGCTGAGTACCACTTAAAATTATTTCTGAACACACAGTTGTCAGAAGTTCAAAAGTAAACTGTTAAAAACAAATAAATCTTACACAGTATAATCGTTCGCAATTCGCCAGAACCATTTCATAATACACCAGAATGTCGCAGCACTCTTGTTGAATATCTTTGTCTTACAAAAGGAGTTGTTGATAGTTAAAACTTAAACATTCAACGTGTATTTTATTGAATTTTTAATGAAATCTATCCGTATCACATTGGGTCATACGAAAAGTTCTCCGCGTTTTCAAATCGAAGCTAGCTTTGTTATTATTATTTTGCTTCAGCTGATATGGAGTGACCTCGGTTGAAGCAGATTTTTAAATTTGTTCTATTCTGCTTACACTGCATACTTATAGGTTGAGTTGTGCATAATTATAGACTGAGAAACCAGATGCTTCTCAATCCCTGTCTATCCCCAGGGAACGCAAAATGTTACACAATTTTTTTTTCTTTTTGTATCCGGAATGGTCATAGTGTTATTAAAGTTATATAAATTTGTCTTACAATTCACTATATATAATTTGGAATAAGAAATGGAATAAATAGAGGCTTTAAATATATTATCTTGGTTTATGCTTACTAATACAAGGGTAAGAATCCATTTTTAAAAACCGTTTGTGTGTCTATTCTTTGTTTGATCAGGATAGCTATTTTTGCTTCTTTTGTGTCTTTAATTTTATAATTTTTGTGGGATGCCAGTCAATCTGCCCTCCATCCAGTAATGTTCGTTCAATGAAAATAAGTCATAATAATTGTTTCCTAGCCCAGATTATTCTGCATTGCTGCTGTTTTTGTGTTTCCCAGTTTAATGTGAGCTCCTTTTAAAATATGAATTGTGTTTCTAGACATAGTCTATTTTATTTACTAGGTTCCTGATTTCTTTTTCGTACATTTTACATTTTTTATTTGTGGCACAGTGATCTACTTCATAATTTGTTTTAATTTTTTGATTGTGGTTTAGGCACTATACACAATTACTTTTAACCGTACAGTCCCTATATTTATGACTTCCTGAGCCGCAGTTTGTGCATATTTCATGTGTTTCCCTGCAGACTTTGGCTATATGAAAAAAATGTGCAGCATTTAAAACATTGTGTTGGTTTTAAACTTTCTTTAAACTTTATGCTTTCCCAACCTATTCGTATAGAATCGTTGTCCATGACTCTTCCAAATACCACTGGGAGTAATTCCACTATCCAATTTATTCCGCTTTTTATTTTTTTAAACTTAGATCTAGTTTTCATAAAGCCTTCTTCCTCTTGGAGTACGAATTCTCCAATAGCTTCGTTTATCTCTTCTTGTCCCCTTTCTTCTGATATTTCATGTAAAATATTATTATTTTTTTTTGGGGGGGGGGTCTTTTTTAGTAGCCTTGTTACCCTGTAATCCTCTAAACTTTCCCTATTATTTATTTAAGCCATTATTGTATTTAATTCTTCCTCTGTATTGGTATCTATTACAATTCCTCCTCCTCTAATATCTGCAACTCTGTTGATTCCAATATTTAGACTTTAATGTCTATTTTTGATTTAATCATCTTTTTGGTTTCTATTGAAGTAGCGTTTGTTTCATTTTTTCGTCTTACTATGACAGCAAAGTTTTTATTTTGTACGCCCGTACTCCTTGATCCTGTTCTTATTATTTCCTTCTTGTCCGACATCTGCCATTTCGTCTCTCTTATATCTGGGAGATGATATGCTGGAAATTTTATCTATATGGGGATTATGGTACGCATATATCAGGGTAGATCTGTACCCTCTGTGAACTTTGGTCTGGTTTGTCACAAAGTTTACGTAACGAAGTAAACAGACGCAAAAATAGAAAGTAGTTGATAGCTGTGGGTTATAAAGTGGAAACATGAAAATATTTATAAGACTTTACAGGGAATAGCATACTGTTGATATTATTGATATGAACGAAGTAACTCAATCCTATTGGAATTGACTAAATTATGGTGCAAAGACAAGCTATATGCCCAATCAAATCCTCTATTCTTAACTTCATCGAGTCACAACCTACCACGTTTCTCCAACAAATGGGTTATCAGCCAAATCTCTACAGCTCATCTGTTTGTTCCTATTTGTTAACTAACTGTGTGAGAGCTCTATAGTTCTTAAACCTCGAAGGTTGATAAGATTTCCGAGAGGTGTAGTACTGCTTTTACCACACAACTCATATAATAACTAAATAACCACATTTTACTTAAGATCCCGTGGGTTCTTTCTGCCCTTAGAATTATTCTATTGGTCCTCTCCACAAAATAGAATCTTTCTTTGGAATAATTCTTTTGATTCTCTCCTCAGAATGGAACACTTTTTTGGGATGGTTTTATTGGTTCTTTCTATCGATTCTTATTCTTTTGGCCTATTCTGCTCTTACAATATAATATTTTGAACAATTTTGCTACTCATTTCCTTAGAATAAAATCATTTTGAAATATATCAACTCTTACTTCTGGCGAATAGAATTCTTTGGAAAGGTTTTATTTATAGCAAGGGTCAAAATAGTTTATAAGTCATGGAGAAAAAAACTTCAGGTTGTAAAGTGGAGTTATGTGCGTGAATACCTTAAAGAGTCAACAATTGCGAAGGTTTTCAGAAAGATTTGGTTACAAGAAGAGTTAACGAAACAGCAACCATTCCATATCCATAAATCCTACGTTATGTAAGAATTCACTGTAACTCTATATTTCATCACAAACATATTAATTCTTGCAAAACTCCTGAATGAAATTTCTACAAGAAAATTCAGTGAAGGATGAATATAATTAGTTAGACAAATGTATGAATTGGACTGATCCTTTGTATATATCACTTCTAAAACTATGCAAATTCTCACAGAAAAAAACATCTTTTAACCTTTTATTGTTCCACTTTCTTTAAGTTAAATAAAAAAATATATATTTTGTCATTGACATAAAAGTTTCATTACTGTTGTAATAGTTCCATTCTTCCGTACCGTAAGCACTACTTTAACATTCTAAAAAAAGTTTCAATTCTAGAGCTGCTTAAAATGATAATCATCAGTTCGATGCTTTTCAGGAGCAGTAGGTTGAACCACATTTGTTTAAGCTTTAATTCCCACTTCTGTCACGCGATAGTCTACTTAGTGGCATGGTAATTCTTGAAGTGTTATAATACATACATTAGTTTCTGATAGATTAGTGAGATGACAACATAGAAAAGCACTCGTGTGAATAAAACTTTGCTTAAGAACACAGACTTTATTACATACTGATGTTCATACTTGTGTGTAGTATAATTATATTTTTCTGGTTGTATATCCTAAATTTCCTAAAAGCGATTGCAAAATTATATTTTAGTTTCTTTGCATATAGATCCAATAGATTTAGTGCACTAATGCTTTCACTACTGTCATTCGTTACTAAAATATCGTTGTTATGTTCATGTTCTTGGTGTTGGGATATTAAGCAATCCATAATTTATAAAAGAATCTAATAAAGTGTTTTCAGTGT
This sequence comes from Metellina segmentata, assembly GCA_947359465.1. Lineage (NCBI taxonomy): Eukaryota > Metazoa > Arthropoda > Arachnida > Araneae > Tetragnathidae > Metellina > Metellina segmentata. The sequence continues at coordinate 105,053,824 of OX375874.1, forward strand.
CAAGAGATTCCGACTCTCGTTCACCAGCTCCAAGCACACGACCTCAGCCTTTAATTTCCTTTTCAGATACCGTTTGAACCCTCTTGTTTGAATATTACTGTCTGGGAGCAAATTGTAAGTTCCTTAAGATGTCCTTTTCATTTATTGCTTCAGCACCCTAGACAAATTTTATTTAACCCTGTATGCGGCTGCTACGATATACGAGGGCTGTTCAATAAAGAATGATCATAAATTAATAAAAAATAATGTTATGTACTAATCCTCCAAATTGTTATGGTCATTTTGAAAGTACTACGCATTACATGTAATGCTCTTAACCCACCTCTTTCACAGTCTTAAAATACATGATTTAAGCCACTTTTCGACAGGTCCTTCAAATTCGAATACGCAACTTTTACCACTGCCTGTGATGATGAAAATCGCTTTTTCCGAAGGAAAATTTCAATTTTCAATCATTTTTCATATTCGGGAAAAGAAAAAATCGCATAGCTACATCAGGACTATATGGAGGATAGGGAACACATATGACATTGGTTTTTGAAAGATGTGACGATTTTTTGAGGAGAAAACAAAATTTCAATGCAGTCTATTGCACTTCGCGTGTCACGTCCAATTTTGTCGTTGGCGAAAGTAAAACTAGGCGTTCTTGGCCGGCTGCCAAGGCCTCATCAATGACGTCATGACCGTGAAATTTACGCGATTTATTCTCTAATTATCCCGCTACACATTCAATATGAAATTTATTTTTCTTGATTTTTTTTTAATCACCTTTAAAAAATTATGATCATTTTTTACTGAACAGCCCTCGTATATCAGCCCTCCAAATCCGATCTTTTTTCCAAATGAAGAAAAGGCAGGAATGAATAATTCAAAGGCCATGCTTAAAATTTAAATCAACAGTCCCTAATGGTAACCTTTTTATGTGCACAGAACCCTGTGACCAAACTATTTGTAACCTGAACCTTGGACTGCTTTCGTCATAGCAAACCTTTACGATTTCACTACTTTTGTACCCCATTCTATAGAAATGAGGATTCACCTAACCAATCCTTAGATGTTAGATTAGCTAACGAGGCCATAAGATACAATATCCATCAGCCAAGTCAATTTTTTACAGAGTAAAAATGTGCCTACTAGTCGACATGTGGTTCATCTGTTTTGAAGCTCTTGTCAATAGAAATGTTAAGTCTACTTTATACAACGCGTATGCCTAAGAAAACAAATTATCTGCAAAGCCAAGTTCTCTAAGTATGTATCACTTTTAAACATTGTTTATAAGTAACAATTATCACTATCTCAGCTTTGCGCGAGATGGATACTCATTCATAAGTATGTTAGGTGAGTAGTTAATAACGTCGATTGGTAACGGTACTCAATCAATTCTTATGGCAAAAAATCAATTACAACCCCTCAAAATTTTGAACCATAATCAGTTGAAGTGGTAAACACCTGAGCTGGTACCACAATGTCCTAACTTCCATACCACACCAACATGAGAACATTTGAGGTTGCCACACATTTTACGTAAACAAAACCTCCCGTATGCAATATTTTTTGGTTGGATCTAATTCCGAAATCGCAACCCTCCACTTTCTAGTGTGTTACTCTTCTAAATCAGCTACTTGGACTCATTCTTTTATTGAAGTGTGATTGTAATGAAACGATTTAATACGCTCTAAGAATACGAGAGTCAGTTTGGGGTTGTAGAATGTTTATTATATCTTTAGCAAAACATTCGTTTGTTATCAGACCGAAGCCATCCCCAAAATAGCCTGCTGGACAAGCAGAGTACTTTTAGACATCTGGTCTTCTAAAACTATGCGAAATGCCACCCTTGTGCCCGCAGTAATTTTGATATATATACAAACAAGAGGGGTGGACGAGCACAAGGGGGCAACCGCAAGAATCTTTGGATCAAAGACGTCGGACGGCACTATGCAGATGGTAGTTATCCAGCTTTCGGCTTCCCTGGAAGAGAACACAAATTTGAATGAGATACACCATTGAGGTTGAATCAGTATCTTTTAATTAATTATTCATTCGGTAGTGTTCCTTGGTACTTGGAAGTCCATAAAAGGTACTTAAAACGTATTAAATTTGTCCAATCCTTGAATTTTACTCAGACCTTTTTTCTTACAATGTTTACAGGCAATCTAAAACTTCTAAATTCGTATATTTTAATCTTTTTCTCCTTTAAAGTTACACATATTGATTATATTTATTAAAATTTCATTTCATTTCTTGGAATTTGATGAATATTTTTCGCTTAAAATTTAATTTCCTGGACTTTAATCGTCAAGTTTTCATCGCTCGGAGAGGAAAGCTAATCTCTATCAAAACAAGGTACTTTACATTTCGGTGGAAGATCTTGTTTGTTGGTGGTTTGGCTTCTAGGTTCGCGGCGTCAGCGCAATATTTGAGGAAGATGGGCCAAACACAAAAGAAATAGTCGCCAAATTATGTATACATATATACACAAAGAAAGCTTATTGACACAGGAAAGGAATTGACTCTGAGTGGAAGTACTTGAAAAGTCCTTGAATTTGTATAAAGTCAGATTGGGAACTCTTTTCTGACTCACTGTTATTTAAAGTTTGTTATGAACGAGATTTCTTGTCATCATAATATTGCTAATGTTTTGATGACGACAACATGAAAGTCTAATCAGTTCTTCTTGCTTTGACTAGATATATTGCCATCATGGTCTGGGTAAGATGAGTAATGACTAGATATTTCGTAGTGACACTCACTAGATTTTATAATCTAGATGCTTCAAGCCTCTTTTATAATATTCATTAAGTACTGCTTTAATTTGTGTATAGATTCAATCTAATTCGTCGACTTTGAGGATATACTTATTAACTAACCATAATCGTTTTTTAATTCACATTTGTTTAAATACTATTTATTAATTTTCAGGTTAAAACATAAAATTATTTATAATGTTAAACATATCCTAAAGAGTTTACAAAGGGATTGCATTTTTGACCATCATGAAAGTAAGAAAAAAGCTACTTCATATAACCGTCAGTTAATGGTAATTATTTAACGCTAGTATCAATTCCAAAGGGAAAGATCCGAGCACAACAACTCGTCATTTTGAACCTTGGCCAGGTAACAAGGTCAACACGTGAGCTAACACCTAACCCTCCAAACTTCCACACCGCGTCAACGTAAGTGCATTAAAGGCCTGGACATATATTACGTGCACAAGCCCCTTCGTAGACGATGGTCTTTGGTTGGATAAAGTTTCAAAGTCGCAACCCTCCGATTGCTATTTCGTGACTCTTACTACTTCTCTAACGCGACCCCGTCAGTTAACGAGTGTCTGTCTTAAAGCGACGAGAGATGACATTAAATCCGTCCTTACATCTAAAGCAGAACTTCACTCCATCTTTCACATCTTCACAGGATACATATGGTATTATTATCTTTTCATGTTTTGTAGTTGGAGGAAAAGAAAATCAGGTGAAGACGTTGTCTTTGCAATTTGATATAGGTGTGGGTATTTGTGACCTGTTTATTGTAGCTATGGCGACCAAATATGACATCTAATTCTCAGGTTCCAAGTTTAAGCTCAGGCTGAAAACAAGAATATGAATAAAATGAAATAAAATAAAATTTTAAGTGATTCACAATGTATCCCTTAAAATTTGAACTGAGCATATGAATGTCACTTTATATTAAACTGAAAAGTCAGCATATAAATGTTAATTACCCCATTCAATCGAAGATGTCGTAAGTATTTATAAATTTGCAATGTAAATATGATTAGTAGGTAGTTAATGAAAGTCGCTCAGGGGTTATTGGAGTTAGGTGTCAAAACCGAATGGAAAGATTCGAGGATAACATCTAGTAATTTTGAAGAGAGAGAGAGATCAAGAAAAAAAATTTGAGCGTATACGTCGGAATTTTATCAGAATGAGGTTCAAATTCGCAATTTCGGATGTTTTTTATCTGTTATCCTACCAACTGTGCTACCACATATTTTCAGTTGCTCTTCCGATTCGTGGCACCCAGTGCAGTTTCAGTAATTTTTTACTGTTTTGTTTCTGTTCTTGCAAGCGTTTTATTTTTGATAATCGGTTCGGGGTATATCTCTTGGCCTATCTTATCATTTTCTCTTAGCAGGTCGTTTCATTAGAAAGCAGTAACTGGAACTTTACTGTTACTTAAGTATTTTTCATTCAATTTTATTCTATTAGTCGTCGTTGTAAGAGGGGTAGGAGTAATTGATTATTATGATCTGTATTTTAATTTTACTCTAAAAATAATTGTTTTTAATGTGAACTCACCTCAAACCAATAGCCCTGACGTGTCTCATATTGTCCACAGTGTAGTTAATGGACCTTAGGTAATCCTGTAGCCAAGATAGTTCACCAATGCAATCTGAAAAAAGAAGTCTTAATAAATGCGGGTTCTTCAGGTTCTGATCATAGATGTGAAATATAGTAGATTGAACATTGCGATTCAAAGCTGCTTCAAAACGCATGAACAATCTATGGACAAGTAGTCTGTGCTTCTGTAAAACATTTATTTGGTTTGCCGTTTTGCCATCTGATAGCCTGTCATCGTATAGCTGTATAACAACGATAGGGTAGTGTGCGAAACAGTATTTCTATAGTGGTGACAAGGGTAGTTAAATCACCCTAACGTCTACTGCCATCAGATGATCCATAAGTGAACCAATCTTACTTTGTACAATAACTTAACACACGCACACATGTCACAGTCATATGTAGGTCTATGTATGCCCTAATTAATTAAATAATATCTGAAGGTTCAATGAGAAACATAATTTTTAAAGGGGGTCTATGGTCCATTTAAAAAAAAGCATAACACTGAACATTTGGAATCGATTAATTCTGCCTAACAAAAATTAATATAATTGCGTGCAATACATTAAATGTTAAAAATTGAAAATATTTTTAGATTAAAAAAATCTATGAAATGAAATTTACCATATTTTGAGGTTTGCAGATATTCGACGAAATAACAGGTAAAATTGATACTTTCGTCGTCATGCATTGAATTCAACATCATATCTGCAAGATAGAAAGATGAGTTGGTTTTAAAATTAATTGTTTTATGATGTGTCCTTATGTCTTCCTCTCTGGTATCAACCCCAAACCGTCGCCAATAACACATTGTTTTGCTCCAGTGCTACCTTAATTCAACTACCTCCCTCTGCTTTCCTTTGAATTGAATTCAAAAGATTTGGAATGATTCCATCTTTCCAAATAAGAATTTTCATTAAGTCCCGAAGGTCCGAATTAATTAGGAGTTAGGTTGGAATTTGTGTAGGTAATTAAGTAAAGTCGCACTGGATCAGTTGAACGGGCTATTTGCAACGGCCTGGGATCAATCCCAAAAACAAAGATTCCAACACCACGGTCAGATCGATGAGCTACGCCTCGAAGCACAGTCAGATAACAAGAACAACACCTCAGCTGGCACCCTATTCTAAATAATTCCTCGCCACGTTTATGTGGGGTCTTTTAAGGCCACGACAGTTTCAACATGCGCTAGCCACTGTATACACGATTATATTCGGCTGCACCTAATTTCGATCTCGGTACACTTCGTTTTCTCATCCGTTACTCAATCAACTGGGCTTCCACTGCTCCCACTTCTCTAGGACTCTGTATGTCAGTATGTGAATTTTATAGGAAACTTCCAACTCAATGTATTATAGAGAATGATAATATTTAATAGCATCGTTCCATAGAATTCTACTAATGTCCTATATTTTTTATCAAGAAAGAAAATCTTAGTGTGATAAACTTCCTTTTATTATATACTTCTTTTAATCGGAATATTAAAAGCATTATTTTAGCACTCATTTAAAAAAGTTTAAGCCTTTAGTAACGAATTTTTGAACGATTTCCGTCGTCGTGTGTTCCTATTCTCACATCCCTAAAATGAGGAGCAGTAGAGTCTTTCCAAAGGATTCTGATAACCAGAAAAAACCAATAGGATCATTCCAAATTACTTTATTCAATAATATTATACATTAAAATCGTTCCAAGGGTCGTATTAAAAATGTTCTAAATTATATTGTACTATCGGTGAGGAGACAATAAAATATTCCCAAAGGATTCCTTTGAAAGGAAAGGACTAATAGGATAGTTCCAAGTTATTTTGTTTTACATATTAATACAATAGACACTTTCCTTAAAATTACATACCACGAAAAGGAATAATTATATGTTTAAAATGCACCTAAAGTTGAAAGAATCAAAGAATTCGTTCAACTAATCTGTATGGTTATTTAGTTACTAAATGTGCTGAGAAAATAGCAATATTGCTCTAAAATATCTAGACTTCCAAAAGTTTGACAGCAAATTCTTTTACACACCTATATCGGGTATGCATCTAACCCCATACGAGTTCCATGCGTCCCACATTATTTCTTCGACATTCTGGCAGTTGGAATAAATCCGATGCAGTTTTTTATAGCATCTCCTATTCTTGGAGGACAGATTCTGGAAGAATAAAAAACATGTCGTGTATCATTCAAATAATAAGTATTAATAAAACTAGTCAAAATTACGAACCTTCAATTTAGCATATTAACCAACCTACTTTAGAACTTTATGGACACAATGGAGCGTACTTTTAGTGGCTTAAGTCCTTCTTATGTCTTAAATACACTAAAAATGTAGTTTTTAGCCCTATGAGTGGTTTACACGCAAATTTAACTTTGCAAATTGTAGTCTTTGTTCCTAACTTCTAATCAATCTGTAACTTTTTTTTATGATAGAAATTTTAAGAAGCATTCTTTTTTAAGTAATGGATCAATAGAAACCATCAAAATCGTTTTATTAAAAAAGAAATATAGAATGGAAAATTCCAAGAAAACTACGTCTTTTCTTAGTTTAACTAGCTACTGTTACCTAATCTTAATAATTATCGACAAGACGCTTATATGATCGAGCGTCTACACTGGTTGGAGTCTTGAGGGGAAATTCAAGGACATTAAAAATCAAAATTGATTTCTCCCTCATATATACGTTAAGGATCGATGCTTTTGATTCAAGTTATATACATTAGATACCTAATTATTTAGATATTTTTATTGGCATTTTCCGGACCTGAAATGACCACATGCCAAAGCTTTAACCTTATGCTTGGATAAATTAAATTTTATCTTTTTGCCATCACAAGAATTGATTTGTAAACCACATAGAATTACCATGATGTACCATTCCACGTAGGATGGATTCATACTACCAACCAACTTACATACATCCACATATTCTATGCACAAACCGTTCATAGAATTGCCTCATATTCATTCGAACAGAACAATCATCCATCCTTAAACCCTGATCCTGGTTGTCTCTATGAAGTTACTCGTTATTTGAAGAAAACTTACTAGATATTTTTCATTGTCATGATAAAAAAATTGACAGCTTAATGACAAAATTGGATAGGCCTTGCTTTATGAGATATCTTGTCGAAACCACTTGAATTCCCGTTCGATTCCGAAGCCAGCACCCTGATTACTAGACCAATTTGTTGGATCTGCACCACTAAATGTTAGATTTAGAGTATAGTATGTTACCTTCCATGTGGAAGCCAGTCTCTGGATGGGCTCCACGAGCAACCCTTCCATTATCGCCTTCGTTGAATGTAGATTCTTGTGCTTGTGGAGGCGATGTGCAATAAGGATAAAATTTTTAAGCACAGTTGATCGTAACTCCACGGTAGGCGTGTTTAGTAAGGTATCCTGCACCCAGGTGCTCAACTGTTGAATAATAAAAGAGTTTATACAACATGAATTAGGAACAGAGATTTAAAACTTCTAGAAATGCTTTTATACAAAAATCTACTCACAGAAACGAATCCTCCAAGAAGTTTTGATATATTTGGGGATTTTCGCCAGTCTTTTCGTGCACTGTGTTGCACCTCCTGTAACATTCGAAATTGTATGTTGTTAAAAACGTAGTTTCAGTGGAAAAAGAAATTTTCTACAGAATTATAGTCAAACGTAAACAAATTATGAGAAAAGACTAAAAGAAGTTTGGAAAACGACAACCTGGTCTACGTTCAACAGCATCTGGACAAACAGAAGTATTATAACGCATCTAATACCCCCGTGAGAAGAATATATTAAATTAAATCAAATGTTAAAGAATCCCCTATTTTCCATCTAATCTAACGAGGGAGTGACTTGACGTCCACATTAACATCAAATGGCTGAAGAACATTGCTTATAGCAAAAGCCAGAGCTACAAAATTACTGGCATGTGTTATTTAACTCGTATTGTGAGACTCATCAGAACTTCATAACCCCCAGAAATTCACTTTTCTTTTTCATATTGCATGCATAGTATGTTACTGTATGATAGTATTTATATAATTTATATATAGATATAGACATGTGCAGATGTAATAATGTATAGATGTGCTTTAACGTTCTAGATAGATAACCACAATTATTTAAACTGGTACAAAATATTATGACATTAGACAAGTGTGTGTGATGGTGTTTGTTAGCAAGCATTACATTAACCTGGAAAAGTTTAATTTGATTGATTCATATTCCATGAAAAAATTTGACCATAATAACAGGAAACGTTATGACCTTGATAGATTGAAGAATTCGCCGTAATGGTATTTTTGCAAAAAAAAACTTCCAAACATTTTGTATTCTCTAAATGGACGCTATATACTTTGGTCTACTTAGAATTAAACACTGAATTTCTTGTAATTATTTTAAAAGCAAAATTTCTGATGAACAACTGTAATGAATTCCTTTACCTCGCGAGTGACATCTTTAAATATTTTTAAGTCGATGAGGGTCAACTGGTCCTGAAAATTAAAATATAACATTAATAATATAAGATGCAACGGGATCCATCAGCTACTTTGAATAAAATGCTATAACACAATGCTATTATCCTTTTGATGATATTTCATGTTCATGAACTTCAAAACATCCTTATGCACACAATAACAATAACTCGTATTAATCAAGTTTGAAAGAACTTACTGCGATGTCTTGGGGTCTGTAGCTTAAAAAAGCACCCACTACTGGTGGTATTGGTAGATAGTCCTCCTGAGGATAAACAAAGTTATTAATAATTCAACCCATTAATGGAGTGAGGTTTAGAGCACTTTTCTGCCATAACACCCAGTACAAAAATTATAAGTCTTGACTAAAAAAATGCATGTAAAAACTTCAAACTCATTTTTTTCACTGCACATTATCTATATTTCCATGAAATACTTTGTGAAAGTTTCAGAGCAGACCATGCATGTGACTGCAACGAGATAAGCCTTTTTGCCATTTTTCTGTGTGGGCCATATGTTGTCCCTCAAAAATACTTTGATCATGATGACAATTGATTGAAAGATACTTGATTTATTTACTGAATATGGAATATTAGAAACCGAATGTTTAATATTTTATTTACCACTGCCACAAATATCCCGATAACTTTAAACTTTTAACCAAATGCAGTTAGTTTTCTTTCCAACCTTGATGCATAATTTAATATTTATGATACCTAAACCTATACACTTTCCTCTTTTATTCAGCTTCATTCCTTCAACCCTAATGTTGGACGTGTTGACGATGTACCTCGTCATTAACAAAACTGACCACATCTTGATGGACGGGATTACTTGTCATTAGAAAAAATGCCCTGACCTTACGTCATTATCAACGAGGAACACATGGTCAAATTGTAGTAACATGACTAGGAACGCACTTTCTACTTTGAGTTATATTAGAAATAAATTTTAACACCAATAAGAACACGAAATGCTGCTTTACATTTTTACTTGAATCTTATTCATTTTGAGGGTAGAAACGTGCTTATTGTGATGTTTATATTCATCACAAATGGATTAAACCTACTGATGGTTCTATCGACGAAAGGTATCGTCATTTGTCAAAATGACCAGATCGCGATCAAGTCATTATTTTTTTATCGATAATATCATGAGGACGAGTTATCTGAGCAAAAGCAAAATCAGTCAGAACTTGATACACGAGATTTCTCGCAAAAACTACTATGGGGTATTACTGTATCCAGTGTTTTTGTATTCCATTTCTTCTTTCATTTCATTTGAATCCTCTTATTAAAAATCACTGTCTCAACTATAATTGTCACTTCTTTGCCAAAAAATGTTCGAGTGCGATATCAAATCCATACCACAAATACCCAGTACGCCTTCGTTTACGACCTCGGAATTCATATCCAAGTATATTTTATCTAGTCGAGAATTTTTCCTCTCTTTCAAACGCAAAAAGGATTAGTTTTCATATAACTCCTTGCAACTAACGAGCTCTCTGCACGGAACTGTTTCAGCCATTTATGTTAGGAATAATTCGTCAAAATAAGTAACAGTTTCTGTTTTATTCTTAAATATTTTGATAAAAATTGTTGTTTAAGATGAGTTTACTTACAAAATCTGAGGCTGCGTCGATTTCTCCCACAGAGTCTTCTTCGACGTTGATGGTAAAACTGAAAGAATTAAAACGTTTCAAGCTCTATGACGCTGATCTCTATTAGAGACTATAATCATAAAAACTAATTCAGTTGAATCATTGAACAAGACAAAACAGTTTTTTTCCCCAATGGCAAGGCAGTACAATTGCGAAAACAAATACAAGTGCAATACAATACAATACAACACAAAGTACAGAGTTGACCGAGGTCATTTTAGCCTTATACAAGGCCAGAAGTGATGGTCACTTGTGAAGGGGCACCCAGTGGGTGGACCATCATTGTCCCTAACATAGGACTGCACAATTTACACCCATGTCCTAACCCCGGATTCGAATCAGGAACCTTCCTATCCAGAGGCCAACACCTTGACCACTAGACCGGTTGGTCGGCAAGACGAAACAGTAATAACCATGTAATCATTAAAAGAGGTAAAAGTCATTACTTTTCAAGGACTTTCTATTGAGCAGGATCGCATTGGTTTACTTTATGGAAAAGCAAAACTTTTAAGTGAATCAAAAATATTAATAAATAAATAATAATAAACACGTAAAAAAATAAATAAAACAAGTAAGAATTGGTGAATAAAATAAATAAGTAAAAATAAATAAATAAGTAAATATTATTGAGTGTGATTTCTGTAGAAAGGCATTACTGTGCTGTGTTGCAGAGGGTTTGCCCAATGAATGTATTCTTACATGTGAAAATTTTTAATATATAAACGAAAATGTTTTGCTTTCACTATTTTGGAATTACAAAATCCCCCAAAAGCGGATTTTTTAAAGAATAAAAAGGAATTTTCACCTTCTCAATGCTTTAGAACGAAACCCGTTCGTTGCAGTGTAGTAGTATAAAAAAGTTTGTACAGATCACGGGGTATTCGGGAAATGCAATCAAGGTGCACCAAGAGTAGCCAATTCGATAACAGCCATAACTGCGTTACCCGAGGTATTGGTTTGCTTCGCAAAACGAATATAAATTCGTAGCCTATTGAATAACAGACACTACAGCGTTTCCAAATGCGGCCAAGATCGAATTGGAAGAGATCTAATCGGCTTGACGTCACAATCTCAAAAATTTCCTTCGCTGGAAGCGTTTGAATGCAGGAAAAAATATGAAAGTTATAATTTACAAAATATTTATTCCACAAAAATTGAACAAAATTTTCCCACAAAAATGGCAAAGAATTCGGACAACCTGTGTGCCAAGTTTCATGATTGTAAGAGCTATAGATTCATCAGGATAGTACATAGAGACACGCAGATACGCAGACAAACACTTCATTTTATAATATTAGAGATAACCACTTTGTGGATCATTTGTATATTTATTGATGTTTAAATGTAATTTCTTACAAAAATAATGCGAGGAGATACAAGGTAAAGTAAGAGAGACAGAATATACATATATAATCAACTTCGGTGCATTTCAGACAAATAAACGTATTTAATGACCAAGACAAAAGAGTTATCTCACATGATCAGTTGCAATGGCTACCTCTTTTCAGCCAGTTAAATTAGATATTTTCCACTCACGAGCTCTCAAAGACAAAATAAAGTAATATTGTAAACACTTACAGTTTCTTAAATCCCTTCCAGAATCGTTGGGCCATTTTCAATCTTTGAAGAAATCAACAGCTCAAGTGTAAAGACTCAAGAAGTAATAAGATGAGTTCGTCAAAGAAGTTAATTCAAATCCTTAGAAAATCGATTGAAATTCAAAATGAAATAACAGAAGTTTGCAGTTTCAACGCTAATAGCACAAAAACTTTGCATGAAATGAGACGAAATAGAACATCGTATTTTATTGTTCGAAAAAAACATTGTTATACAAAGCAACGTAACAATATTCAAAATATTACTATTTGAACATTCAATGGTCTCTACGCGAGAAGGTATTGTTGATGTCCATTGTTTAGAGTTGTTATAATGGATTTCGGTGAATAATAATGAGACGATGCCAACAGAGGAAAAACTTACAAAGATAAATACATATACAGGGGTTGGAAAAATAATGTGAAAAACATGTAAAAAGTTCTATTAATAGGTAGTTCGTCCTCCTTTTGCATGAATTATAGTTTGTATCGGACGTGGAATTGACAAATACAAGTCCCGTACAACATTCAAATACGTTCCCACTCAAATTAAAAAAAGTCCCTTATTCAGAAAGTGTCCTTCAGGGGGGAATCGACTGCGCATTTTTTTCTTCTAAAATACCCCTCAAAGGTTCAATTATATTGAGATCAGGGGACTGACGGTGCCCGATGAGGTGCTCTATTTCATCGTGGTGTTTATAAAACAAGTCTCGGGCAATACCCCAGGTATGAATGGGCTCATTATCATCTTGGAAGACTGGTCGTTTATCAGGAAACACACTTTGCACCATTGGGTGAAGATGGTCGGCCAGAATACTGACATAATCCTCTCCTGTCACACGGCCATTCAGGAAAAGTGGGCCAAGACCACGATGTGATATCGCACCCCAGATCACTGAACCGCCACCATGCTTAACCGTAGGCCGAAGACAGTCAACTCGATAGGCTTCTGGTTGCGTTCTCCAAACGTAAACACGTCCATTTGCTGGGAATAATGTGAACGACGATTCGTCTGACCATATTAGATTCTCCCATTGTTGTTGTGTCCTACTTTTATGCTCGTGACACCATATTCGTCACTTCAGGGCATTGCTTGATGCAATCAATTTTTTTAAATAGCCGTTCTACCATGACAATTTGCCAGATGCAGTTCACGGCGGATAGTTTTTGATGAAACTGCTTCTGTAGATGTGTGTTCATCTCAGATGTTATCTGTGATGATGTTGTCTTGTGTTTTATTTGCCACAATCCTCTTCAAAACCCTTCTATCTCTATCATTCAGCTTCGATTTTCGACCACTTTTGTGCTTTTTAGATGATGTTTTTCACTATTTCAAATATACTTAGATTAGATATGATTAGATTTTTGTTTCACTGCAGTGCTAAGAATTTAGAATCAGAGATTTCATTTTCGTCCTATTATGCTCTTATATTTTAAGAAAGGAAAAAATGCTAGTCAGACTGCTCGTAAAATTTGTACTGTATAGTACTACATAGTACTGATTCTGTGGCCACGAAACGGCTCATTACTTCAGATGAGAAGTGGATACTATACAAGAATGTTACAAGGAAAAGATTATGGGGTAAATCAAATGAACCTCCCCAAGCAACATCAAGAGGGGGGGGGACTGCATTCCAAAAAGGTAATGCTTTCTGTGTGGTGGGACTACAAAGGAATTGTTTATAATGAATTGTTGCCACAAAATCAGACAATAAATTCGGAAAAATACTATCCTCAAATGGCAGTATTAAAAAGAAATCGAAGCAAAGTGGCCAGAACTGACTTGTCGTCGAGGTGTTGTCTTCCAGCATGACAATACTCGCCCCCACATTTCGCTGAATCTCAGACAAAGACTTTTTGAGTATGTCTGGGATGTTTTCTGTCATCGCACATATTCACCAGACCTTGACCTCTCATATTTTCACCTCTTCTGGTCACTTCAAAATTCTTTGAACGGCCTGGAGTTCAATACTTTGGAGACAGTGAAACAACACCTCGTTAACGTCTTTACAAATAAGCCTAATAATTTTTTAAAGTAATGTTCCAGCTGCCAAATGAGGCTAAAAATTCATAGAACAAAAAGGGGTACATAAAATTTTCCTATGTTTTTGTACTGCTTCGTTGGTATTGATCTAAATAAACGTGCAGAACTTTCCGGATGACCCAATATAAAAATTGATGTGGGAATGTATGTATGTATGTTCCAACATAACTCTGGATCGCCTGGAGCAATGTCAACGAAATTTGGAACACATAAGACTTACTATCTGAAAAAATCGTCATCTGACCGTGGTTCAAAATTACGAGGTGTTGTCCACGAATCTTTCCCTTCAGGGACTGATCCCGGACCGTCGTCAATAGCCCGTTGTGTTGCTCTAGTACGACGTTAACTAAAAGAATTACCAAAAATTACTAAATCTGAAAAAAAGTAATGTGGGGGTAAGACACCCCTAGGGGTGGTGTTTGAAGTGGGTGACATGTAATCATAATCAAACACGACCGATATTAGTGACGAATCCATAGTTTTCGGGGTCGCCGAGCTAAATAGTAACACTCCCGATGCTGTTTAAGTCCTCGTACAGTTCCTTTCAGCATGGGAGGTGAGAAGGGGTAAAAATTACATTGTCCAAAATGACCGAGATTACTGTCGAATCCATAGTTTTCGTGGTTGCTATGGTGATAGGTGACAGTCCCACGATAACATTTTATAGTCGAATAGAACTCTGTAGAACCTTCTGTAAATTCATCATTTGTAAATATAGTCTACTTTATTACAATTGAATTAAATTCAAAATGATCTACCGCATTTTGGATAAATATTTAAATATAAATATACGTGTTTGTTTCTATAATGCACGACATTGGTATCCCAGGGAACGAAACAGTTGACGATTTACCAGTTGACAAGACCTGCGTCTGGAAATATAAATTATATAACCTTCGTCGATGTACCAAGTCTTTCTTCTAGTGCACCGAGTATTAAAAAAAGAGTCAGCCTCTAAAGATCTCATCCTACAATGAATGTCAGTAGCCAGGAAATCTTATACCACTCTACAATAGTTGGAAAATTATTTTTGCACGAACTCCATGTGTTGGTGTTGAACTTATCTAGCACAATGGGATAAGCACCAACCAACCAAAATGCACAACTATAAGAATTTCTATAAATTTGAATATTCAACACTTGGGTAGACATGCTTTCAATACCAACTCTTTAAAAACGTAAAATTCAAACTCTCTTGTTCAATCGTTATTAACATTTAAAATTCGAAATCATACCTTGCTTGAATCAATTTAATTGATCAAAATTTGAAGATTCATATGTATGAAATAGATAAACTGTCTGAAACAGCAAAACTCTGACCTCTGAGCTCTAGGGAAAGAGATTTGAACAGCTTGTTCTGTCCGAAATTTCTAGTTCATCCCACTATTTTCAGCTCTCTGTCTTATCTCCTTTGTGGGAATTAAATTCAATATAGAACATTTCGCAAAAGGAGAGGTCAATTTTTAATCAGACTTTAATCAATACAAGACGTTAAAAGCTTTCACAAGCACAGCTATTGGAAGATAATATTAGCAGGTGTAACAGATAAACCTCAAAAAACTGTTTGACGATGCAACGAAACTGCTGAGAGAAGAGAGTTGACTCTTACTTTGCTTGCAGCAGCAAAAACTATCGGGTAAAACTGGGTTGTAAAGCTTTCTTATAAAACAGAATATGATCCATTCAAAACAGTCTGTGAGTAGTTTCGTTCTCTAAACTAACAAATATCAATACAAATATTTCTAACAGCATGATATTTCAAAATAAGAAACTACTTATAAAAAAATTATTAAAATACGAGCTTACGTTAGCTCAATATATTCCGTAAAAATGGTTTGCATTCGGAAAACAACTCTAAAACTACATTTTCAATTTCATTTTTGGAACACTTCTTTTCTAGCGATTCTTATCTGCTTTCAATGTTCATGAAAAAAGCTTCGGTTGAATTGAAATTATTACTTGCCCAATTAACTCAGTCTCGATTAAGTAAAGTTTCGTCTTTTTTGGTGGAATCGAAAAACCTCACATGAGAAAATGTTAAATAACAGATATATATCGAAAGTAACTGGAAACAATCAGCGAAATTGAAAGTAATGAAAACGCAGTTCGATTAAACCGTATCTACTTCCCAGATGAAGCTCAACTTATCACGATAAAAAAAGTACAAAAAAGTGTTCGTGAGATTCAAAAACAATCGATATCGCTTCTAGAAATGCTTTTCGGTGAATGGGACATTAAATTACTTCTTTTGTATTCATGTTTTCAACTTATTCAATAACCTCGTAACCTCACAGTTATTTCTCGATAACTTCTCTTAATAATAACTTTTCAGAAAAAGTCCATGCTTTTAAAATAATAGTTTTGCTGTTTTTTTCCTGATTGGAAGTTGAATACTTCTACCACTCGGAGAGGTTTATAAACTTGTATAAAAGTTATTTCCCTCACACAAATTCAACTATGAATAAACTGCTTAGAGGATTGAGTAATTAAGTAAATGACTGCTACGGTAAAGGAACAGTCTGGTTTAATGAGAAACCATATATCAACACATAAACGCTACACCATGTGGATTCATCCATAATTGCCTTACTTCAAAAGCGCAAAGTTCTTAAAGCCAGTTATTGTATGCACACACTTGACCGTCATTAAATTTTCAACTAACTCATCTGTAATGGAGTGCCTGAGCTAATCAGAAACGAAAGAATTCCTTCCTATTGTATGGGCATTCAATGGAAGCAGTGCTATCCCAATTGCACGGTCATGTTATGAATTGTTACTGCATTTCATTGGCATTATGAGGGAAATAGTTAGCATTACTTCGGCTCGTTAACTCGAATCATTAGGTTCATTTCTACTTCCTACTTTTATCACATTCTTTGTCTCATTCGTTTCGTGAATTGTTGGAGCTCATTTCTTTGTACAATAGAAAGTATTCGCGTGTGAAAATAGTATGGTAACATCGAAAACGAATATCTGGTCTCGCTTTTTCTCAATAATTAGTTGCATATTAAGCTGTGCAACTGTCTGTATAGAGAGGGAGGGTTATATTTATCTCACTAATCTACTGGTGGAAGTTTTCAGCTCATAATTAATCAAAAGATCTTAAAATTCAGTGATATTTATAAATTTATTACTAAAAGTAGGTATTCATAAAAATACTTATGACAAAATGGAATATTGACTGTTAAATCTTTTTAGTTAGCTCTCTAGGCTTTACTGTGAGTTTATTTTATTTCAAGTTGAGAAGGTATTGGAAACTTTACAAACGTTGAGAAGTATTGGAAATGTTACAGACAATCAAAAATATTGGAAACGTTAGAGAGGCGTTGAGATGTATGGAAAACATTTCATACGCTGAGAAGTATTGTAAACATTACAGACGTTGAAACGTATTGAAAACGTTACAGACGTTCAGAAGTATGCGAAGCGTTACAGACGTTGGAGATGTATGGAAAACATTTCGAACGTTCGCCAGTATTGGAAACGCTGTAGACGCAGAAAGTATTGGAAAAGTCACAGACGTTGGAAAGTATTGGAAACGTTCCAGACATTGAGCAGTATTGGAAACGTTACAGAAATTGAGCAGTATTGAAAACGTTACAGACGTTCAGAAGTATGGAACACAATACAGACGTTGAGAAATATTCGATACGTTACATACGTTGAGAAGCATTTGAAACGTTAACGACGCTGAGAACCATTGAAAAAGTTACAAATGTTGAGAGGTATTGGAAATGTCACAGACGCTGAGAAGTATTAGAAACGTTACATACCGTGAGAAGTATTGAAAAAGTTGTAGACGTTCAGAAGTATTAGTAAACTCTTGTACTAATGAGGGGTCGGAATTACTATTCTGGCATTTGTAAACAAGAACACATTTAATTTTGTTTTACCAACGTATGTTTGAGTCTCCTACCAATATGACATGTGGGTTTGTCCGATTCGTCAAAAACGGCCAATTGTAGATGACGCAACATAGATTCCTCCCTGGGTGTATTTCTCTCTTTTGTGTCAGTAAATCTTACGCGTAGGATATGCGTAAGGTTCATTACGTAGAGTATACGCGTATGTCTATTACTTGATGTTGTCTATCTTGTGTATGGCACAGCTTATATAGTATGCTAGACCATAACATGATATAGCCTTTACTAGTAAAACAGGTAGGTTTCTAAGATGCGTTGACGTAATCGATAGGTTTCGCATAGACAGACAAATACGAGGCTTAGAAACATCCTACATCTTCCTTCCTATGATATTTACGCTGTTTGCATCACGAATGTGACGAACATCTCAATTAGTGAACAATGGAGAAACTGTGATAAAAGCTTATCTTAATAATTTATTCTCAAAATAAAAACCATAACGATATACACTGATGTTTGTAAAAAATGCAACACCATGAAGGAATCATCCAAATGAAATGAAATTTGCAGCAAATGTCGATTATAGGATGTTATGCAAAGTAGTAAAGTTTCAGAGCCACCATACATGCGTGGTTCGAGCAGCGTCCTCTGAACTGCAGCTAAAAGCGTATAAATAGAGGGCTGTAGCTGGACGTTGACAATAGTGCATGGTTATTTTTTAGTGGTGAACGTTTAGTGAGACCTAAGTATGCCTCCACGACGAAATAGGGTGAAATTTCAACTTACGGTGTTTGAACGGGTGAGAATCATTGGCCTTCGTGAAGGAGAATTTTCCTATCGCGCAATAGCAGCTCGTGTGCAGCGGAGCAGTTCCACAGTGATGCAAATTTGGAAGCAGTGGACCGACGAGCACCGGACAACTCGAAAAACTGGAAGTGGACGAAGGAAGGTGACGTCAGCTCGCGATGATAGACATCTGGTCTACATGGCGGTGAATGACAGCACAGATTACTCCAGGCAGTTGGCAGCACTTTGGTCTACTGCTACATGTGTACTAATGTCGGCTTCGTCAATTCTCCGACGTCTGCTGCACCGTGGACTGCGTGCAAGGATTCCCAATTTCATGCCGACCCATACTTCAGTAAGAACCTATTGTGTCACATCGCTTTTAAAAGTTCGAAAGACTTCTTTTTAACTGATCTTTTTTTAGCCGTTATAAGGTAAGTTGTTATGTTAATTGTAAAGTTTTTGCAAAAGTAAATAAATTAGTTTTTTATTAAAAAAATTTTTTTACATTCGTAGCATTTCTTTGTCATTGTGTATGCACAATACCATATTAAGAAAGCTAAGTGTCTCGCTTTTGACGACCTTTTCCGAAAACATCTTAATCAAAAAATTTTATAAAGCGCATATTTGCAATGTATATTGCTAAAAAATCCATCAAAGTTCCGAAACACCTTTAATGCTAGTGAAAGAAAGCTTGGTGACTCACATTTGGCAATCTTTTCCCAAAACAGGTGATTCGAAAAATTCTATAAAATTGCTTTTTGTGCATATTTGTAACGTATTTTGCCAAAAAATACATCAACATTCCGAAACAGCTTTAGAGACAGTGTTGAAAACCAAAAAGAGGTTTGCACAGTTTTTCATTTGACAGTCACCAATGCAATTTTAAAAGAAGTGACTCGTATTAGGTCACTTTCCACTATCTATTCCAGATGACCACCAGGTGGAACACCTACGACTTTGCTTCGTTTTAATACGACAGATTTATTTTCTTTGTAACTTTCACATAAATATTGTCCACATGAACAGCATCTACAGATTAATACGCTCCTGATTTATCCCCCTTGTGTGTGTGTGTGTTTCAAAAGGAAAAACAATAAAACCCTAAAACTGCGTAGCGAACTAGAAAGAAATTGGATGGGAAACGCTCTCAAAAAAATATTGCGCATAAAAAAAGCTTCTTGAGCTTTAGCTTATCAAACTTTTTCCGATGAATTACACTCCAGCTGGGATTCCTTCAAATACTACGCCCATAATTCTGGAAAACATTTTTTTGTAAAAGGTTTCGGATATAAAAGCTTCGATTATTATAAATTTTCTCTCTTAAACTGCGCTTGAATTTTAATGGAAAGAGAAGACATGCTTCAAAAGTTTCTCGACTTCAGAAAAAAATATGTTGCTACAGCGAGGAGTTGTGCAGATTGTGATTACGGTGAGTATTTTAACGTGGGCGCACGGGAATGTATATTAATACTTATGTCAAGATGGACTTCTTTTTCTTAATTATATCCGAATGTGGTGTGGAAGCTTCTTTGAAAATTGTCTATCCCGTCTGTATTTATTCTTCGAGTGAGTTTCTCCATACAAACAAACTTCAGTTACAAAAATACTCTCTCATGATGCACATCGGGATTACCCGAAAATATATTCCATCATCGTTGCTGCATATTTCCTTCGAGTGTTTACATGGATGAGTCGTAAATCACTGGTGTTTTATAATACTCTTTCGAGTGTTTGCCACTACTGTTTCCTGTATACATATTCTTATGTTCATTTGTCTGGTGCAATCCTTTTTATAATACGCGGTGAGATAGTTGCATCTGAGTCTTTATGCTGTTCGTATCGTTCTCTATGCTCGTCCTTTAAGATCTGACCATTTTTAATAATGACAAGCAGCTCGGCAAGACAATACTACGCTGTCATTGGATGGGGCAATCGTAAGAAATTGTTCCAACCGTTTGGAATTTATTCTAATTCTTGTTGACCATTCAACTATCATATTGGGTTGTTGCAAAAGTTCATCCTGTATTTTTGACAAAAGTAGACGAAAATTAAAGTTTTGAGGTTCTGACTAAAGAACTGGTCCAGATTACGAAACTTTCTAAACCATTTACGGAACGTGGAAGTCGTGAAATCGTCCTGGTAGCGTCGTGGCCAGCGGTTTAGCGTGATAATGCACGAATCCAAATGTTGTTTACTATGAAAGAAAGGATCAACCTTGCTTCCCAATCATTTATTTGCTTCTAAGGGAACACAACACAGTTGAAAAAACATACTAATTCAAACAATTAGCTGTATTTTTAACAGCACCCGGGCAAATACGTCCGATTCTCCTCGATTTTCCAGACTGACTCTAAAACTCCTTCTTCCTTTCTTGTTTGGCGAAATCGTCCATTCTCACCAATTACCACCTTTCGCCAACCGAATGTTCATGACAATGGAATCGTCAACGACACCCTCACCCTAAATAACACATATCTTATTTTATGTATGCGAAACATTATTGCCTTTTCGGAAATAATAAAGAATATGTCGAAAATGATCTTTTTTTGCCATTTTTAGTCTTTAACGGAATTTAGAAAAAGAAAACCAAATAAGGCCAGGCGAAGTAACTGTAAAAAAAGTTTGTATGTTTACTTTCCATCCCTATTCTCAAACTCTTGATGACGTCATAAACCATTGTTCACCCAATTAAACTAGCTTGTCGCTATCCTATGTTTATATTTCATCCAAATTGAACGACACTATCGGCTAAGATGTTTACAAGTATCCAGTCTTTTGGAAAGCATGGGGCAACTGTAAACATTCAACTGTAGGTGCATTAAAGTTCCCAGAAGCAAAATTCAATGATTTTCTGTTAGATAGAAACATAGCTGACAGTAGTAAGGAATTGGAGCAACATACATTTTAATAGATTATGGAGGGCAGCAGAAAATGCAGCACACACCAACTTTAAAACCCAAACTTTCAACCACACATTTTTCAACTAAACTTATTGTTATCAGCTGTGGTTCAAAAAAATGCTGGATCACCATATTGCATTCTCAGGGTTGCCACCTTTCAGATTTCAGAGATTGTTTGTGAGTATGTATATTCTCTATTCAAATCTACACCATTTGACCAATCCACACCAAATTTGGTACACTTATACTTTAGAACACTGCGGAAAACATAGGCTATTTCTTTCCTGTCTTCAGTCCAATCTGTAGCCATGGAAATTGGCCCTCGAAGCCCCAGTTTCACAATCTAAAGTTTGTTTTTCTGCAATACATGGACATGGACAAGGAAACACGTTCTTCAGGGTTTGTGTATGAGTTAACACAGGGAAATGTCGCGGTCATATGTTAGTTGTCGCGGTAGGGAGCACGTTCTACAGAGTGTGTGTATTTGAGTTAACACAGGGAAATACAGTGGTCATATTTCAGCTGTATCGGTCATATTTGAAACCCGAGCAACGACGGGTTATTCAGCTAGTTATTAAATAAAATCGCACTGAAGCAACACAACTAGCTATTGAACTAGATCAAACTCGAAGAAAAAAATCAGTGTCTCGAAATTTTGAACCATGGTCAGATGACGAGATCAATCCCACTCTCCAAACTTCCACACCACGCCAACGGGCACCATCCCCCTTCGTACACGACTGTCTTTAGTTGGATTTTTAAACTCGCAACCCTCTGGTTGATAATCCGTTTCTTTTCAAACCGGAATACTGTGGCCCTTAATTCAGTTACCTATATTCAGTGACCAGTTATGGCCCCTAATATAGTTTCCAAATATAATGTCAAAACAAAATAGGAAGAGTAACAGATTATCAACCGCAGGTTTCCAAATTGGAATCTAGCTCAAGACTGTCGTGTAAGAGTGAAGGCTGGTGCACGTTAAATTAGCCGTGGAATCAAATGTCCTCATGTTAGCGTGTTGCATGGACGTTTGGAGAGTGGGGTGCCAGCTCAGGTGTTGCATCGTCATCTGACAGTGGTTTCAAATTGCAAGTTGTCCTCGGATTTGTTCATTTGGAATTGATCCAGAACCGTAGCCAATAGCCCGTTTCTTGCTCCAGTACGACGTCATTTAAAATACGTACCATACCAAAATACCTACGAAGACTACGAATAACGTTTACAAATACAATAGTTGTAGTTGCACGTGCCCTATAAAAATTAAATTCACGGATCGCTTTCACACTATCACAAGCACTAATATATTATTTCTTATACTTTCTGACGCTTAAAATACTTTTCCGAAAACAAATATACTATATATGTATAATGGTCCTCCCACTGGGGGCCCTTTCACAAGTGACCATCACTTCCTGCCTTGTATGGCTAAGGACACGTCCTTAGTGTCCGCCATTGGAAGTAGTCGACCATCACTTCCGGCCTGGTAGTGACCAAGGATAGAGTCCAGTGCCTGGCATTGGAAAAAAAATTCTTTATGTTGGACAATTTTTTATTATATTTAAGAAAATTGTTTTCTTTGGAGTACATAAATCACATTTTAGCTCCCAGCTCAAGTAAATTGATTTCTACGAACTAAAATATATGTACTAAACATATACCATACAGTGTAATTGGCCGTCAAAATTTGCATGATATGTAGTTAAAACGTAAAAGTAACATTTATTTTCGCAGGTAAGTTGTTGAATTTGCATCGTACTGTAGCAACAGTGACGGTCTGGGATCAGTCGCGAAGGGAAAGATCGAGGACAACACCTCGTAACTTTCAACCACGTTAGGATGACGAGGTCAACATCTGAGATGTCACTCCACTCTACGATCTTCCACATCCCACCAACGTGAGGAGACCTTATTTATACCACGACAGATGTAACGTACACCAGCTCCCTTGTGTACGATGGTCTATTGTTGTACATAACTTATAACTCGAAATCCTCCGTTTGCTAATCCGAGACTCTTCCAAATGAGCTACAGTGGACCCTATTTAATTTAGAAAAATCTGTTTTTTCGATCTAAAACTGAATGTATTGTAATATCTATGATTTATAAAAAAAATATCTACATCTTTTATGTATCCAATAATATATACAATTTATGATGCGTTTTAATATTTTAAGGAACCGATTTAGGCACTAAAAGATTAGATGAGATTAGATTTGAACTTGTATTAGATGGAAAATTTCACAAAATACAAAACAACAAATAGAGGATTTTATCTGGTCTTAAATAGAGGTATAGGGAAATTGCTATTTTTAATGTTAGAAAAAGAAACAATTCCTATATATATGTATACCAAAAACCATATCAAATTCCTCACTGTGTAAATGTTGTAAATAAAAATTATGATGTAATTTGCTCAAAATACTCTCTATTAAGACCATAATAGCAAGTAAATAAAAATCCTTTTATCGTGTATTGTGTTTGAGGTACCAAAAAAATAATTTACACTAGAATTTTACCCAAAAACCTGTTTGATGTTGGACGTAAGCAGAGATTTATCTATTGCAACTATAATTTTCGGGAAATAATCTCTCAGTGTAGCAGCAAAAGTCTATTTCTTGATTTCTGAGAAACATAATTTAAAGAATTTTAAAGAAAAAAACATCCACATCGGATTAGTCATTATTTTAATGTTCTAAAGAAAAATCAGGAAACAATTTTCTCAAAAACTTTCAGACCATAAAGGCAAGTAAATAAAACTTTTATAGTGTACTTTGTAGGAAATACCTAAAAAATTAATTTTACAGTAGAATTCCAGAAAGCAAATGTTAAATGTTGGGCAGACATAACAATAGATTTATCTACGGCAACAGTAATTTTCGGGAAATAATCTCTCAGACTACTAGCAAAATTTCCGAGAACCTTGGAGAATTTTAAATTAAAAACAACCGCGATTCTTCGAAGCATACATAAAAAAAATTACAAACCATAAATTCACAAAGCTCCCTCCCCTGTAAGCTGGCATGAGGCGTGAGCATTTTTCGGCATGAAAGCATGAGAAATATATGAGGCTATCATGTAAACCATACATTAAAGTCATAAACAGGAACAGATTCACTCCTCTTAAAGACAAAGGAATACCTCTCTGTCGGGAGCCACGAAACTCACTAAAAAATAGAAAGTATAGGAAAGGCAGAAAAAAAAACCTCTTCCTTTCCTATCCCATATTTTATACGAAGAAAGAAAAACCAGAGCATTCATACCCGAAGAGGCGATTTCGCCTTTGTGGTGGAATGTTTATTTCTGTCATAAAATACCGAAAATGTAAGGAGCTTATATTTTAAAGGAGCGGTGAACTTTAGGATTTATTTTTATTTCTGCATTGGACTTTGCTTTGAATATCGGATCGTGAAATTCAATACTGTTGCCATTCGTGAGAATATGTAATGAAGAAATTATCGGTGGAAGGATCCGCAAGAAAAGCTTTTCTTAAATTATTCTTACGTGCTATAAATACATTTCCATTGCAACAGTAATTGTGAAAGAATCTGCTGAAAACGAAATAATAAACAAATTTGTATAAATTTACAGAACGAATGCATTTTCTAAGTGGGAGTGTATAGTATGGATGCGACATGAACAACAAAACATCGATGTTCTGAAACATCGATGTTGACAATACATCGCCCAAAAACCAACGATGTTTTGAAACATTAGTGTATTTAAACATTTCCCCCTTTCTTAAAACTCGTTTAGTAACCTCAAACATTAATGTTTGTCAGGTGGGCGGAGATTTAATTTGTCATTTGTTGTGTTTATTAATTTATAACAAAGATTTTTTTAACTGTCAAAACAACAACAAAATTTAATAAGAACAATTAACAAATCTTTCATTTTCAAATTCAATAACATAAAAGAAAGTGATATTAACTACAATTTGACATAGGTACTATTAACTATAAGTATAAATAGGTAGGAACATAACAATAATTATTTTGTTGGTTATTATAAATTATTTTAAAACTTATGGGGGAGGGAGAAAGATAACAAACTCATTTTTTTATTTGCTGTAAATTGATTACTGACAAATACTTAGTTGCACGGTTATCTTTTTTAATTTTTACTACTGTATTTCTTTCATCAAAAAATAAAACTTCGATAATGTTAAAACATCGATGTTAAACAAACATCGACTCTAAAAAATCGATTGTAAATACATCGATGTATTTATGAAAAGATCGATGTTTTGAAAACATAGACATCGTTGTCGTATCCATAGTCTAAAAGTATGTTCAGTTTACTGATTATGAAAATTACGCTACTTGGTTATTTTTTTTTTAATTTTTATAAAACATCAAGAGCGTAAAAACATCGACAAGTTTGGAATCGATGTTAAAAAAATATCGGCTCCAATACATCGATAATTTTTATAAAACATCGATGTCACATTCCCTAGTGTGTAGTGACAGTTATGGAATGCCGGAATATTAACCCTCCAAGTAGTTTCGACGGGATATTTTGTGCAACAAGACCTTACCAATTGTGCTACTGGAAAAATTCATTATACGGACAATAGTTTTAGACACTGTTTTTTAAAAAAAAGTGCTTTAATTTTCTAATTAGTAACGGGAAGGCCCTCCTTTTGCTTTTATGACATCTGTAACACGTCGAGGCGTACTTTTCACAAGTACTCTGTAAGTCTGGGCAGGAATAGCTCGCTCTACCTCTTGCAAAACTGTGAGAAGAGATTGTTGTGAAGATGGGAGTGCGTGGCAGTGTCGTACTCGTCGCTCCAGTTTGTCCCACAAAAGCTCGATCGGATTGAGATCGGGGCTCTCAGCAGTCCAGTCAAGAAAATTCACCTCATTTTCAGGAAACCAGTCCAACACACGTTTTGCATTATGACATGGAACTCGATCCTAATGGCAAAAACAACCATCATCGCCGTAGTATTGCCATAGTGTAGGCAAGGCCGAATTATCCAAAACGTGTAGGTACACGTCATCGTTCATGGTACCAGGTACATAAAACAATCGGTCGAGTCCTAGTCAGGGTAAACAACGCCACACTAAGATGGATCCTCCACTTAGATGGATATATATATATATATATATATATATCGTCATCCAGATGTTGCTTATTTTTTGATGATCTGCTCGGTTATCTTCTATAGACGAGATATTTCGTCCATCAAAACCTGATAATGATTTACTAATGACGAGATATCTCGTTCACCTCTAGTAGGGGTTAATTGCTGAATGCATTGGAACTGAGCTGTAATTTTGAAGTAAACTGCTGAGAAATAAAACAAACTTTTGTATATATGTACAGAACGAGAAATATAGGGTAAGTCAAAAATTATCCGCATTTTCGCTATAACGTATCTTTAGATTTGTCACACTGCATTCTGCACATGCATGCTTATATTTGATACTACTGTGGACACATTTCCGAAGTTTGACCTTTAACGCGACATTTTTCTTGCTTCTGATTTAATGTAAATATGACCGCTCGGCTAATAGGATACATTATGAAGAATTGTGATCCGAATTTTAGGATCGGAAGGTACGCCAAGGGCTGAAATTCATCGGAGGTTTACAACACAATACAGAGATAGTGCTCTACCACGTAGAAGTGTGTATGAGTGGATGGAGAAGCTTAGAAGAGGCCGGACACGGACAAGCGTGATGCACGAAGAAGAAACATAATGCCCGTCAACCTCCACTACTGACGAGAAGATTCAGAAAGCTCTGGAATTGGTACTTGCAAACCGGCGAGTTACCGCCTACTATGTAACGTGTTCCTTGCAGATTAGACGGACAAAGAAGAGGAAGCAGTGCATAAATGGGTTGGACTACCAAACAAAAACCTTCTTTTTTGGAGGAAATACATAAGCTTGCGGACTGCTGTACCAGGTGCTTCGAAAAGGAGGAAGACTATATAAGAAAATGACGAACTTGTTCAACCCTTACATTTGTATAAAATATTGATAAATGAACAGTGGATAATTTTGGACTTTCCCTTGTATATTATTAGCACGATAAACCGTATGTGATAACAGCTATGGAATACAGGAATTTTAATTGCTGAATACATTGGAACTGAGGGGTAATTTTGAAGAAATCTTCTGATAAACAAACAACACTTTCAAAATTAAAGAACAAATATATTTTATTAGTTGGAGAACCAGTAGTTTTAATTTGGAAAGGTAGGAAAATAGTTTTCCAAGCATTGTTTGGGATGGTTGCAAATTAATAGATAAGTTATATATGGATTTAACAAAGAGGATTATAATTCACTCATACGTAAACGGTCAATGTGATGATACTATTTTTCTATTTACTGACCACTTACCTCTTAGTCAGTAGAAGGAACGAACTCATAGTTATTTATAAAGAAGCATTTAGTGGGTAAGTGTTGTGAGACATATATATAAAATCTTCCCCGTTGCTAAGCAACTGCACTTGCTTTTCTTTTTAAAAATTTTATCGGCAGCAAGTTTGCATTTTATAGCTTTTGTTCTGATCGTTTTTATTGGGTCAACCGGAAAGTTCTGTGCGTTTTTTAGATAAATACTAACAAGGCAGTACAAAAACATAAGAAAATTTTATTGAATCACATTAGAAGCAAGTTTGCATTTTTATAGTTTTTGTTCTGATCGTTTGTATAGTATTTTAAATTTCAACTTCTTTATTTAAGGTTGTTTTTTTAGTTTGACGGGAGTATCATTCATCTGGTTGCCCTTTTCATGTTTTTCTGTTTCTGCTATAACCTGGTACTTTGAAGGTTCTTGTGGAAAGGCAAATAAATTTATTTTAAAAGTTGACTCCATTATTCTTGAATTGGTCAAACATTTTAAAGACATGAACCGCTGAATTGATGTCATTAGAATCGTTCTTCGGTACCATCAAATATTTTTTAATTAATTTTTATTTATTCGAAAACGGAGGTAACATTGTCACCCATCTGGAATCTAAGCTCACCTCTAGAACAGTAAGCCATTCCTCCGAATCAAGCAACGCATTAATCTAACATCAGTCTTGCGTCACTTAAAGCCCGGTGCACACATCCGGTTTTTCAACGTGCGGTGCCGTTGCCGCAAGTGCGGTCTGAGATACATTAGATCCAATGGAGCAGTGCACACATGTCTCCAGCGCCGCTGGGGCGACGCACGTCCAACTTGCGTGCAATTTGTACAGCAGTTCCCCACGTCGCCGCACATGAGTCTCCGTTCTGAAGTACCTTGTTTTCATAAGTAAATGTAACATAATAGTATTTAATAAATGGTTGTATCCAGTAACGTCTATTTTGTTTCAAAATATGCTTTTTTTACACCAAGTAAGCGAAATAAACACGTTTTTTTCCATGGAATATTCATCGCATATGGAGCTAAATGAGTTTGTGCGACATTTCACGGTTATGTGTGCATAGTTGGGCTTCGTTGCCGCAGTGGCACCGCATGTTGAAAAGCCGAATGTGTGCACCGGGCCTTAATTGGCTAATATACGTATGCGTATCGACATGTTTCTGAACCGAACTCATGTAAGTATTGTTTGCGATATTCTGCTGCAATGTGTGGCCGGACTAAGGACAACCACAAGTATCCAAACGCTCACAAGCTAAATGCGATCATGATACCAACTGAGTAGTAGGGATGCGACATCGATGTCGATGTTTTGAAAACATCGATGTTTTACAAAAAACATCGATGTATTGGAGTCGATGTTTTTATAACATCGATGTTTTTACTCGTCGATGTTTTTACGTTTTCGATGTTTTAAGTAACAAAGTACCATTATAAAAATTAAAAAAAAAACAAGTAACAAAATTTTATAATCGGTAAATTGAACAAACTTTTAGACCTAAGTGGTTAAGAGTCTGAAAAGAACGGGGATAAAAGGGTGAACGGTGCCCCTAGCAACGAGACAAATGACAACCAACAACCAATGCGAGTGCTTGGAATGTTCCGAAGAAGTGTTATTAACGAGAGCGGCTTATAAAAAACATCGATGTTTTGAAAACATACATATCGCATCCCTAGTTTCAGTTCGTGTTTTGTTCTTGTTGTGGACTCGTGAGTCTTCTTTTTATAGAGCTGAAGCTTCTAATGTTTATGTTTCTCTTGGGGATGTGAAGTTTTCAGTGCGGTCTTTATAAGTTTTGTAAAATAACGATTCGAGTGCAAGTGACGATTCAGTTATGCCTCCCAAAAGTACCATTTGGAAATATTTCTCCAAAACCTCGGACAAATTGGCGCAATGCACTATTTGCCTGAAGTCCCTGAAAACATCTGGAAATACTACGAATTTGACTGGACATCTGAAAGCAAAACATGGTAATATTTATTCGCAGTATCGGGAGTCATCAAAGAACTCCAAGGTAAAAGGCAAACTACACAATACAGATGCTACAGCCATTCCAAGTACTTCGTTAATTGAAGAGGAGCATGAAGAAGAAACTTTAAGTTCATATTCTACTGTTGTGGTTGACCATGATGTTCCTATTCCTAGGTTCCATCAAAAAACCTTGAAAGATACTTTCACCGACGTAACTTCTTTTAAAGATGGTGGTGATAAGCACAGCAGAGTTTCACAAGCTATTCTGTACATGATTTGCAGAGATTCGCAGCCTATTTTGATAATTGAAGACGAGGGTTTTAAACACTTGTTGAAAGTAACTGTGCCATTGTATAGTGTTAAAACACGAAGAACTATTGATACATTGATCGATCACAAATACGAAACAGTGGCACTGATTTTAAAAGAGCGATTGAGTAATGTGTCAAATGTGTGTCTCACAATGGATATTTGGACTGAAACGCACCAGACCAGAAGCTTTCTTGGTGTAACAGCTCATTTTATTGAAAATTGGGTGTTCGAATCTGTTATTCTCGGTGTTCATGAGTTGCATGAAAGTCAAACAGCTCAAAATCTGGCTGATCAACTTACGAAAACATGCTCTGAATGAGGGTTGACACCAGAGAAAATTACAGCTGTTGTTACAGATGGGGGAAGTAACATCGTCAGTGCAGTGGGAAAAGCGTTTGGGGGAAAAAAGCACAGCTTCTGTTTTGCTCACTTTCTGAATTTAATGGCACAAAAATCGTATGAATCCCTACCAGATGTTGCTTCAATTATAGATAAAGTGAAAAGCATTGTGAAATGGTTCAAGCATAGCGTGGTAGGCAGTAATGAACTTCGTAAGAAAACAGAACTTACGCTGATTCAGAGTGTAACAACAAGATGGAATTCTTTCTACATGTTGGAAAGATTCCTTCAGTTGAGGGAGGTTGTTGCAAGTATTGTAAACTTCAACAAATCGGCTCCACCAATGCTTTCAGCTACGGACATGGAGTTTTTACAAGAATTTTGTACATTGTTCAAAAGTATATAATTCGCAACAACACAAGCATCAGGAGAAAAATTCGTAACAGCAAGCTGTGTCATACCAATTGTAAAAATGATGCAAAATAAAATAAATGCAGTGTCATGCTGTTCAGAGCTAGGGATAAAGCTGAAGGGAAGTGTTCTAGCTCAATGCAATAAGAGATTTGGTAGCATTGAGAACAGTCAATTTTTCGCAATGGCATCCTTATTGGATCCACGTTTCAAAAACCTTCACTTCCAAGACAAGGCTGAATTAAGAATCTGGATCAGGAAGCTTAACAACGAGATCAAGGAAGAGAGTGCATCGTCGGATTCTGAGGGCGGACGATTGTCTCCAGAGCCACCTTCTTCTCGAGGTAAATATATTTATTAAGATTGTGCCAAATGAATTTAAAACTTAAAAATTGTATTTATATACATATATATATATAAATATATATAACTATATATAATTACAAGAATTCTGTAATGTTTAAAGTTGCAACTAAGTATTTATCAGTGATGGCGACATCTGTCACATCAGAAAGAGTTTTTTCCATAACTGGTGGGATAGTTACTGAAAAAAGAAGCCGACTTAAGGGGGAGAAAGTTAACAAACTTCTTTTTTTACAAACTGTAAATAAGAAATATTGGGACTTATAATAACTATAGGGAGTAACTATTTATGGTAAATATTATAATGTTTTTTATTTACAAAAAAATTATTATTTACAGGAAACAAAATATAAGTTTGTTATGTTTTTTCCCATCAGTTGATAAATAATTAATAATAACTAACAATAATTATTTTTATGTACCAACCCACCTACACTTAAAATTAGTTGTACCGATTTCAAACTGAAATATTATTTTGTTTTGTATTATTCAAACTGAAAATAAAAGATTTGTTAGTTGTTCGAATTATTTTTTTTAACTTTGTTTTGACAGTTAAAAAAAATCTTAACTATAAGTTAATAACCACGGCCACTAACAAATTAAATCCCCCCGGGTGTACATTAATGTTAGAGATTACTAAACCAGGTTAAAAAAATAGGAAAAAAGTTTAAACACACCTCGATGGTTTTGGGCGATGTATTATTAACATCGATGTTTTAGTATTGAACAACGATGTTTTGTTGTCGATGTCGCATCCCTAGTACCTACCTAATTATAGTTTAAACACTTATGTCAAATTGTTGTAAATATTACTTTTTTATATATTATTCCATTTGAAAATAAAAGATTTTTAATTGTTCTTATTAAATTTTTTTACTTTGTTTTGACAGTTAAAAAAAATCTTAGTTATAAATTAATAAACACAGCAAATGACAAATTAAATCCCCCCCCCCCGGGAGAACATTAATGTTTGAGGTTGCTAAACAAGTTTTAATAAATGGGAGAAAAAAAGTGTAAATACACACTGATGTTTAAAAACATCGATGTTTTTTGGGCGATGTATTTTCAACGTCGATGTTTTAATTTTGAACATCTATGTTTCAAAACATCGATGTTTTGCTATCGATGTCGCATCCCTACTGAGTAGTAGACAGACATCGGAAGTGAAATATAACTAAACTGAACAGTGCTATTGAGAGGAACTTCCAAAAGTGTAACCGACATGCAAACTAATAATCACGTGATTGCCCCGTGCAGAATTGACTTGGTTGGTCAATTTGTCTTCGTATCGCCGAGTTTGGTGGTATAAAATCTTATGACATGGTAGGTATGTGAGTGCACATTTCTACAAGTGGCGATAAAAATAGTGAAATCACCAAAGTCTACTACTATGAGAAGCGGACCAATCAGATGATTAATCCCTTAATGGGCGTTTTCTCCTTTCCCATGGACCAATCAAGTGAACTCTGCTTTCCACTCATCCGACGAAAGACATATAAAGGTCCCGTTGCTATTAGTTTGGGTCGCGTGGTCCTGGGCATATAGGCGGCTGAGTGGTTATTTGGTTAGGAGGCTGTGATAAAAGTTATGGAATACTGGAATTTTCTACCGGAATTAAATGGAATTGAGTTCCGATAATTTTTTGACAAGGCCGAGTGTTTGTTTATTAATTTACAGAGGGATCGAAACATCAGACGGACGAAACGGCAAATCGAAGGACCCATTAAGATATTTAGCAATATTAGTTAACCTTCTGCGAGTGTTAAGTGTATCCCTAGAGCGATAATGCTTTTACATAACGAAACTTTCAATTGGTCAGAAATGAGGTGGATAACTAAATTGATATTGGTAGGTGTGTGGAAGGCTTTTAGTCTATATAGACGTATTTCTAGTTCTCAGAGTGCCAGGAATTCTGATGAAGGAACGAAGGTGTATTTGAACTGATTTATAATGTCTTCGAAAAAGTTAGTGAGCAAAGGTATTGGGCACTCTAATTTTCAATTTACTAAGTTACGAATTACTGCTGCATTGGTCAATTTGTTAAGTATCCATTGTAATATTTAGATATATCATATTAAAAGCTGATATTTCAACACACCTGATGATATGCCTCGTCATCAGAAAAACTAACATGGTCTTGATCACGTCATCATCAAAAAACGGAATTATTTTCATCATTCAGAAAACAATCGGCAACCTTGAAGACGAGATATCTCTTCATTAGCAAAATTGGTCAAATATTGATAGACGAGATATCTTGGCAAAACCATTTGGAAGGTTAATAATACGGTCACTACGGATAAACAAAATCTAAGACTCGAACAATAGAGACGAATGTTGACAACGTCGTAACCGAAAGCCCCAAAGCACTCAACAATCTTGAATCTGCAGACGTTACAAGATATCTAACGCCTTTGAAACTACCAATTACTTAATAAACTGAAGAGTGAAGGGTAAGTAGGTAGGTAGTGAATTAACGTCAGACTGGAGCAACATAACGTTTTATTGTTAACAGTCCGGGATCAATCCCGAATGGAAAGATACAATGACAACGGCTCGTAATATTGTATTAAGGTCAGATGACGAAAGCATCATCTGAGCTGGAACCCCCTTCTAAACTTAAACAACAAACCCTCGGACTCAAAATCAGCACTCGAAGCCATACATAATGGTAAAACAACAATAACGCAAGAAATTAATACTCTTCTCCATTTACTGAATATACCTTGCACTCTCCAGTGGATCCCAGCTCATGTTGGAATTGAGGGGAACGAATGTGCAGATGCCCTTGCAAAGGAAGCACGAGACAAAGATCAACATCGAGTAGACACCTGTGCAGATGCGAATGCCGTCGCCAGGCGAAGGTTCTACAACCAACATTTTAGAAGGCCAACAATCCCCGATCTAAACTGCCCACGAAACCTCTCCTCTGCAATAGCTAGGCTACGTACTGGACATTTCATAGGCATGAATATTTCACGAACTAATATCGATAAGAAAAATAATCCAAATTTAAAAAAGAAGACACTTATTTTTTCGGTTTTTAGTACAAAAGCGTGTTTTTTCTCTCCTTTCAATTTTCTCAGCTGCCTTTTCCAAAAACTTAAATCTCTTAATTCTTAGAAAATACAATTTTTAGCATTGCAGTAAAA
The DNA here is from genome assembly GCA_947359465.1 of Metellina segmentata. Taxonomy (NCBI): domain Eukaryota; kingdom Metazoa; phylum Arthropoda; class Arachnida; order Araneae; family Tetragnathidae; genus Metellina; species Metellina segmentata. The sequence goes on from OX375874.1 coordinate 105,088,384, forward strand.
TGTGTAAAATATGCATGTGTATAAGACGGATTTTAAAAAAAATACAACAATCAACAGAAATTCTACATGTTTTTATTAAAAATTTCAGCGAATTTGAAATCTGAGGAAATTTTTAATTAACATCACACAAAATCAACACAATTGGCTATTAACGAGGGTATGGGATTGATTCCCTAATTGAGAGATCCGAGGTAATTTTTAATTAACGTCGTACTATAGCAACTCAACGGGCTCTTGACTATGGTCCGGGATCAATCGCCTAAGGAAAGTATCCGAGAAAATTGGGTAATTTTTCATTAACGTTCTCAAGCACTACAACTACCTATTAACTAGGGTCGAAGTTTTATCCAATAAGGGAAATATACGTGTACAACCACGGTCAAATGATAGCATAACACCTCAGCTGGCACCCCACCCTCCAACAAATTATCACGTCACAACAATTGGATCTCTTCGCAATTCCAAATTCACAATAATGAGGCCATCACGGCGTTATCCGTGGTGTTGGTTTGCGAAGGAAACCAAATGGAAATGCGTAACAAACAAGCAGTGGTTTACAAACGTTCACAATGAACACACCTAACCCCACAAAGTAAAGCAAGGGCAACGCCGTGCTCGCCACGCAGTGGCTAGTTAAATTATGTTTTCTTTATTGCTCTTATCCAAGTTTCTATCTTTGCGATCGTTGAAGATAGAATAAAAATTTCAGCAGATTTTGAATCTGTGGAAAATTTTACACCACATCGATACCTTTAATGTGATTTTCTTTAAAAAATTTATTATTAATTAAAAAAATTAAATAATAAATCTGTTTTTGTATCAATCTGTTGTAGAATTTTACGCTGATTTGAAATGCGTTGAAATTTTCACTCTATCTTCAACGATCGCAAAGATAGAAACTTGGATAAGAGGAATAAAAAAAACATAATTTAATGCTTACGAAAGGGACCCTAAAAGAATTGAATTACATTAATAAAAAATATATAATTTAATGCTTACAAAAAACGGGACCTCGCTAGCCTCGGTAAACGCGTGTTGAAACGCTTAATGTGAACGTGGCCTTTGTGAAAAAAGAAGTCGGCTTAAGGTGTGAAGAAAGTCAATTAACTTCTTTTTTTTTTTACAAACTGTAAATATAACACAAATATTAAAGTATGTAATAAATATAGGCCCCCATATTTTTTTTACAGTAAATAAAAAATAAAATTCGTTACGTCCCCCCCTTCTATAAGTTGAAAAAAAATTAATAATAACTGACAATAATTATTGTTATGCACCTACCTAATTACACTTTTTGTTAATTGTTCTTAAAAAACTTTTTGACTTTTTTTTATGTTAAAAAAATCTTAGGTATAAATTAATAAACACAAAGGACATATTAAATCCGCCCCCCCCCCTCCCCGGTGCAAACGTTAAGCTTTGAGGTTACTAAACCAGTCTTAAGAAATGGGGGAAAAGTTTAAATACACTGATGTTTAAAAACATCAATGTTTTAAAACATCGATGGTTTGGGGGAGACAGTCAACGTCGATATTTTAATTTTAAACATATATGTTTTATTGTCAATGTCATATCCCTAATAGAGAGAGATAAGAGTTAACCTTTTTCTTCTCCACGAACAGTTTTGTAGTAATAAGTTTTTCCTCCAATAGCCGAGACGTACGAACACTATATCCCTTCAAGAAAACACTCAGCAACAACAAACAGGTACAAAATAGTGCAAAAAAATAACAAACATTTACAAAATAGTACAGAATGAACATCTTAATAATATGTTGCAGATGCCATGACAACAGGGCCAGTGGGTCAGGTAGAGCGCAAAGGGACAAGAAAAGGCGATAAAAAAAATTCATAAAACTGGTGACCCTGTTGAAAGTAACTTTTCACATATCAAATTAAAATGCAAAAATCCCTAAAATGTAACATTCTGAAACCAAGAAAAATGTAAGACATAATTTATTCATGTTTGTTTTTCAAGTACACTTACACTTTTTCTATTAAGAGTTATTAAAGTTTGAGTATTTTAATCAGTGTTGCTTTGACTTCTAATTTCATTTGTAGAACTGTACATATACAAAAAACGTTTTAATTTTCCGGATATTAAAGCTCTATGTTACTAGTAACTATGTTTATTAACCAAATGTTATTTTTATTTGTGCAACACTTTTTTATCTAAATGTCATGTTCATTATATGGTGTGTGTGTGTCAGCCTTATAAACCTAATAGCCACTGCGTGGCTAGCACTACGTTGCCCGTGCTTTACTTTGTGGGGTTAGGTGTGTTCATTGTGAACGTTTGTAAACCACTGGTGTTTGCTACGCATTTCCATTTGGTTTCCTTTGCAAACCAACACCACGGATAACGCCGTGATGGCCTCGTTATTGTGAAATTGGAATTGCGAAGAGATCCAATTGGTGTGACGTGATAATTTGTTGGAGGGTGGGGTGCCAGCTGAGGTGTTATGCTATAATTTGACCGTGGTTGTACACGTATATTTCCCTTATTGGCTAAAACTTCGACCCTGATTAATAAGTAGTTGTAGTGCTTGAGAACGTTAATTAAAAATTACCCAATTTTCTCGGATACTTTCCTTAGGCGATTGATCCCGGACCGTAGTCAAGAGCTCGTTAAGTTGCTATAGTACGACGTTAATTAAAAATTACCTCGGATCTCTCAATTAGGGAATTAATCCCATACCCTCGTTAATAGCCAATTATGTTGATTTTGTGTGATGTTAATTAAAAATTTCCTCAGATTTCAAATTCGCTGAAATTTTTAATAAAAACATGTAGAATTTCTGTTGATTGTTGTATTTTTTTTTAAATCTGTCTTATACACATGCATATTTTACACATTTTACTGCAATGCCAAAAGTTGTATTTTCTAAGAATTTTATAGATTTAAGTTTTTGGGGAAAAGGCAGTTGAGAAAATTGAATGGAGAGAGAAAACACGCTTTTTTACTAAAAACCGAAAAAATTAGTGTCTTCTTTTTTTTTAATTTTACAACTTGAATGTGTGGTGTATCTTATTTAACCACAATGAAATGTGTTGATTTTTGCAATACAGTATATTTTAACCCCAAATTACTTAAATAATAGTAAGACAGAAAAATTAGAAATATTTTTGTAAGTTGAGGTAATGTTGAATAAAATAGATTAATAGACCAAAATAAAAGGTAATTCTTTTTTATTTTGAGTACAAAGTGAATTATTTTATTCCTTACCTGAATTTTTAAAATTAGCAATGTTTGTAGATGTGAAATGCAACTTTAGAAACAATTAAATGAAATGAAATAAGTGTGTGCCATGTGCGAAAGGAAAACAAATTATAAAAATTAGCATTTTATATTTGATTGTTTTCCGACGAGTTAGTATACATGTACACTTATTAAAATAACCATATGTGGCAAGAAATTGAAGTAATATCTATTTATAAAAAGTAAAAAGGTATTAAATTCTGTCGAACACTTGACCGTGGGAGAAACACGGTTTAATGAGACGGAGTCGTATGACTTAAGTGATTGTGCCTTGTTGATGCTTACAGTGCAACTTAAACGAACTGGGAATTGAAGTTTTTTAAATTGGAATGGTATATCAGAAGTGATGATTGGTATTGTGTGTGTGTGTAGGAATGAATACGTTCTAACTTGAAGCATGTGTAGTGACGATGGTGGCTTCAATAATATTTGGCATGAGTTTCTTGACAGAGTGTTGTGCCATTGCACAGTGAAAGTGGATTCAGATTTGTGAGAAGCATAATCGGTGCTCCAATATGTGCGAGAGTACTCCAGATTGTTCCAATGTGTAAATGAACCGCAGGGGTTGTAACCTGTTGGGTGTGGGCCACAGGGGTTTGGACAACTGTTTGGCTTGTTAGCATAATGATTAAATGACGGAATGAACGCCAAAGAAAAGAGCAACATGAGTGATTGATTGCCAAACTTTAAGGCATCCCACAGAACGGCAGCGATTGCTATATGTGTTTTGGAAGTGACAGATACACGTAAGTCTTGAAAACCAATCCTACAAAAGTTGCAAACACTTTTTACAGCACTTGCATGCAACTCCTCTAACCCTTCACAATGCTGGCTTCTTATACAACTCCCTTTTTTATATTTGTCGACACGAAACTGTTATTGGCTGTTACTTATTTTATTTGCATAGTTCCATCTAACTCTGCAGCAAATCGCAGCCTCTCAAATTTAGATTAGCTTCCAGATATTAACGTTTTTCACGATGTGCTTAACTTTTTCCAGCGAGTGTAGACAATTATAAAATGAAGTACTACGTGTGTTGTCTGTTCGGCGAGTCCTGACGAATCTATAGTACAGGCACGTGTCAACAGGGGGGGGGGGCCTCCTGTCTCTCAGGAGAAGGGGCGAAAGACATATTTAGCCCCTCCACACTAACAAAAACATTATTAACATTTTAACTTCAAAAGTAACATTAAACAGCACAGTTAAATCAAATTTGGACTAATTTCATTTCCTGTTAATCGATGCAGGCCCAGATCTAGAGGAGTGAAAACTTGGCATTTGCTCTGGACAGCCGATTTCGTGGGTGAGGCCCAAAATTAGTGTAAAAAAATGTATAATGTATAAAAACAAATAAAAAATTATAGTACATGAAGATTTTCGTACATTGCCAACACTCTGCATGTACTCAAGATAGTTGGGCGACCCTTCGACGACACAGACAAATTACTGCAAACCATTTAATTAAAACAAAACAACTACCGCAGTCATTACCGCAGTACATCTCCACACACACATGCCTCAATATCCATATCCATAAACACAAAAAACTTTTTACGAAGGTTTTATCAGAAAGGTTTATAACTTTTCTCCAGCGCGTTGTTGAATAGATTTATTTAAAATCGTTTAAATGATAGTTTTGGACATTTTTTTGTAAAAAAATGCACAGGGAGGAGGGGGGGGGGGTTGCCCTTTGTATAAACTACGCAGTTAGCAGTCTCCCTTCCATTAATATATATATATATATATATAGATATATATATATATATATAGAGAGAGAGAGAGAAAGAAGCACAGAGGGGGCAGCGCGCATTATGAGAGCTTCGATATATTCCCCACAATTGGTAATAAATAAATGGGGCAACACAAAATTAGATTTTGAAAGTAACGAATTTGAAAGTTTTGTAACACATAAATGTATGAAATGTTTATCAAGAAACTTCGAACAAAATTTATTGGTGTAGTAAAAGTTTATATTTAACTAAAAGGGAAAAAAAGTTGTTTCAAAGATCCAAAGTACCAAAAGATTAAATTCTTCCTCTGAATATGTGGAGATAGGTGGCCCAGCATACCGATACTTTATCACTTTGTTTTACGGCTTTAAAGTGGTTCTACCCCCAAAATGAATGTACGTGGTGCTCGCACTTGAATGCTACGGGATGATTATCTCATTTTCGAATCCTCTAAATTGTAGGGCTCGACCAAGTCTTTGACGGCATGTCTTGAGAAAAGCGATTTATTTTTATGACCGACTGTCGGATTGTATGTTAGGGTTTTATTGCCCTAAGTCCCAATCTGTACAAGAAGCGCCTGACCAACTGACGGAAATGTAGTTTGAAGATAAGGGCATTCCGTAAAGCGCAACAAATCTGCCATTGCTTATTTTGATGATTTACAATATAGGGTCTTTTAAATTGTCGGCTTTCTTATTTGAAGTAAATACGAGAAAACTGCCTGCAAGTGAACTGTTCTGAATTTTTCCCCCATGGATTATTTAATCTTACGGATTTCCTTGACGAGTGAGGTTCCGAGAATAATGTTTTGAAAGTGAACACTTGAATTTGTGAAGTAACTAAGTGACGGAAACGTGAGAACAGTGCATTATTAAGACTTGTTGCTTTGCAAATAATCACTCCTGTCGTAAGTGATTTCGCTTATTTTTACTTTAACTCTTAATGCACCCTAAACTGATAGCCGCATCAGTAAAAAAACCATCTCCATTTTGTTCCCAGTACAATTTTGAATAAACCATGTTAATCTCGTAATATTCTGATCTGTACTCAATCGACAAACCATCTTGAGAACCGAGTGAAAAAATCCAGTTTTAAATCCTGCGACTGCGGCGGTGGTAACTCTTTTTAATATAGAGAGATTCTTAAATATTTCTAACTTAAAACAGCAGTAATACCCAATTATTGAAAAACGGGTTTCCAATAATAAAAATACCTATTCCAAGTTAACAAAAACATTCTTATTTTCATACTAGCAAAATACCCGACCTTACTCGGTTTGAATTGGTTTACTCTTTATTGAAGAGATAATCAAAATATATAATGACTTACGTTTTTTGTAGAATAAAAATTTATTTTAACACCTTTCGCCATCTTTATATTTTCTACAACTTACTTTGGACACAAATCCTACACATGCATATCCACTCATGTAATACATTTCACATACATCGCACAATTGCTGTATGACAAAGCTACAAAATGACGAAAGGTGATACTAAGGTTACTACTATAAAAGACGATTTATAGGAAGATTTGGAATTCCCTTTCTAAAGTTATTTTCAAGTTCAACTCAATTAATTAAAATTACGATTTACGGCGAGTGCTCTCGCACTCATAGTCAACAAAACAATATTTTTTTACTTGTGGCACTCTTGCCTCCGGTATGCGACATTGTGAAATTTTGAAATCTTCTACTGTCATTATTACAACGAATTTTTTAATGTTGGAAAAAGTTCCAGTTTGGATTAATAAACATTATTATCTTTCAATAAAGGCATTATTCTTTAAATAACGGCATTATTCTTTAAATAACGGCATAATTCTTTCAATAATAGCATAACTACACTTAAAATTTACTGAAAATTTATACTGACTTACCTAACATTTTCAAGTCTAATACTTTGCGGTGCTGTTGGGTGTGATGAGAAGGAAAACACATTTATTAAAATAATAAATATTTAAAACAGAAAACAGTAAAATAGAACAAAATAAAAGATGCCGGAAAAATTGTTCTAAAGATATTAATTTGTGATTCATTTTTATCTCTTGATCTTGCACAGTTGCCACAATTTACAACTAAAAGTGGGCAAAATTTAGAAATGTGAAATTAATTCAGAGCGAAAGAAACAGAAAATATCACTGCTCACGCGATCTTGTTCATTCTCGTTTCGTTGAAAAATATCGTCTGTCTCAAATATTCCGAAATCGTTTTCATTGCGCTAAGAACAAAAGTAAGACTCGAAATAAATGAAGTATCAGAGCTGAAATTTCATTTAAAAATATAATTTTTTGAAGAATAATTACTTTTTCAGCAGTACTGGTAAAACAATCGAAGTAATCGTAATATTCAATAGACATTCCAATTTTTCCAAAACTACCAAATTATGGTTGATTTAAGTATACTTACTCAGGTGTTTTAGCATGAAACTCTTCTAAATATAACAATAAAGAAATTTTTAATATTGCATTCACTAAGTTAATAAATAATGTATAAAATAAAATACACTGCAATCCAACATCTGGAATACAATTCATGTGAAGCGTACACAAACACACAAACACAAAATCGAGCATAGAACAGAAAGACGGACAGACAGACTTTCGCAACCAATTCCAGTCACTAAATCAAGATAAGTACTCACTGTATGCAAATTTCCATGAAAATATCTTAAACCGCGTGGACGTGTATAGGGCACAACATACAGACAGACAGACAGACAGACAGACACCAAACGAGAAAAAAGCGGATTCGGCATCAGAAGGGTCCAAAACGGATAGAAAACTTGAAATAAGTCGAAAATATTGAATGTACAAACAAACACTCCATTCTTATTTATATAGATAAGTACTATGAACAAAATTTGCGGTCGCTAAGCAGTAAAAATTAATTTTTGATAAATGTTAGACAATAATAAATCTAATAAATTGGCTACCTGAACCATTATATTCCAAACTTTCGTCCGATATATTGTGCTTTTTTAAACCAAATTTTCAAATACATTTTATATTTTAATTATTGTTATTAGTTTTTTAAATTAATGTTTAACTTATATGATTGGTTTTTAAAAATATTGCCTACTGTGCTTGATTGAAACCGAATTTTTAAATATAGATTCTGTTTTAAAAAATTTTGAGCACTCATAGGCGGCAGAGTCAGAATCGAGATAATTTTTACCCATGTGCTTCAAGCAAATCAAATATAAATCTAAAAAGTTCAGAAAAATCGAGACGTTTAAGAAAAAATCGACGTTTTAATTTCTAATTTAAATGTATTGTAAGTTTTAAAATTCACCTTAAAGTCATTTAGTAAATATTGTATTAAGGAAAAAAATAGGATTTTTAAAAATCGAGTGTTAATTGATGAATATCTTTTTATGTAAATTAATTAACTGTTTATAATTTACTAGGGAGCCTGCCCCCTGCTCACTAACGCTCGCCAACCCCCGGAGGATAGCTTCGCAATCCTCATTGGTTCGCTGCGCGAACCTATGCTCGCTTCGCTCGCCTCAATGAAGACATGTGTCCTAGCAGAAGGGATTGTTTACAAAATATGTTACCAAAAAAAATGTTTTTCAAATCTAAATTTGCTGTATTACAGAAAAAATATATACAGTATCTCTAAAATCAGAATTCAAATGAAAACTTTGTGCAAATTTTGACTCTAAATGTGAGCGTTGCTTTGGAAATTGAATACCCAGCATGTTGTTTGTGTGTACATTTTCCCAGCACTAAAACTACCCACACTTTTCCATTGAGTTTGTTGCCGAAAGTTGTAGTGCAAGCGTCTTGTTGATCTATGATTGTTGGCCCTGAAAAGGACCGTTTTTTAATGGCCCTGGTAATGGTAATGGAAATTTTAGTTAACGTCGTACTAGAGCAACACAACGGGCTATTGACGACGGTCCGGAATCAGTCCCTTAGGGAAAAGATTCGAGGACAACACCTCGTAATTTTGAACCACGGTTTAAATGGTCCTGAAAAGATCCTCCGCTTTCTTTGATTTCTATTATAAACTAACAGCAACAGCTCATTAATATTTCCTTTTTTTTTTTCAATAAAATTTCCTCCGATAACGCTATAAATTCAATCGATGCGCGAGACCTCGCGATAAACAAACAATCGTACAGTGTTGCCAAAACGCGATTATAAATAACGTCTTTTTTGCGTGCCACGTAAGAGAATTATATATATAGATTATAGCATTTGCATTTGGGCTGTTAAGGAGACAGAAATTTTTTATACATGTATTCTCAAAGGAAAAAGAAATATTTAAAGTTGTTTTATTTCATATTTTTTGTTTAAGATATCAGGGTGTGTCACAAAAACATATTATTTTATGTATTTAATATATATTTGTAGCTGTGGTAAAACATTTAAAATAGAAAAAAAAAACTTGTAATAAAAAGATTCCTTTACGAGTCAACAGATGGCAGCAAGAGGGTATATGAAAATGTCGTCTTGTTTCGCGTGGTCCGATATAGTTCTCGCAGTTGGCGATACAGCCGGTTTTCGCCAACTCGCCAAGGAGTGCTGAAAGCGTGAGGGATTCCGCGAATGCCTCCCGGGCATGGTCCCGGAACTTCGCCAAAGCCCGTTGTTTTGTTGATGGCCCGGGATCAATCTCAACGGAAAGGATCCGAGGTAAGGTAATTTTTAGTTAACGTCGTACTAGAGCAACACAACAGGCTATTGACGACAGTCCGGGATCAGTCCCTTAAGGGAAAGAGCCGAGGACAACACCTCGTAATTTTGAACCACGGTCATGTGAAGAAGTCCCACCTGAGCTGACACCCCACTCTCCAAACTTCCATACTATGCCAACGTTAGGACTTTTGAGGCCACGACGGATTTAACGTGCACCAGGCCCATTCGTACACAACGGTCTTTTGTTGGATCCGATACTCTTCCAACCGGGCTGCTTGGCACCAATTAACACATAAATACTAGGCATATGTAAATTGAACATAACTTGAAATATTTATAGCCGCGGGACTGAAACTCTATTTGTATTTTCCATCTATTAGCCTCGTAATAGTCTCAACGTATATGTATATCTTCAATAATTAATTAAATGTGCTGTAATTTTAAAAGTCGTTTTAATTGTCTTCAAGCCACTCTCCACGTAAATTATACTCACGACGTTACAACGCCTTGGACATATACAAGATTCTGTTTTAACCTACTCTGGAATTGCACATTTTACCATTTCTGGGTATGTTGAGTCCAATTGAAAAAAAATTGATACTATAAATTGAAAAGGATTATACACTATCAACTGTATGTTATAAATTATATTAAATTTCTCAACACAATTTTATGCAAGCCAATCAAACGATTTTATTTACAAAATCTACAGTTAATTTCTACACAAGTACTAATTTAAAGTTATTTACATAAAAATTCACACCTAGAATTAATTCATAGCATGCTGTAATTATATCATCAGTCTATCTCAGCACTGACTTCAGATATAAAATCCGGGTAATGTTTTAAAGAGAAATTATTGTATATATACATATATAGTAACAAAAAATGCTTTTTTTTTTGGAAGCAACATGGAAATAAGACGTGTCTTACCAAAATGATATAAAATATTATACCAAAAATTGTTTTAATAACAAAAAATTACACATTTTGTTCCAATGTAACTGGGGGATTCTGGATTTTTACTATATTAAAAATGTCAAACCCCTTATTTCCCTTTCGCTGACTTTATATTCGCTTTTGATTATATTTCCCTTCGACACAAGTTAGGATGCATCCCCAGATTTTAGAGATGATTTCGAACTTTTTCTCTCGATACCTTGTGATATCCGTGTACCACAAGGTTTTCTATTCGTCAAGACTGTGCTACGTGATTTGCACCGTCTTCTACTGTTTAGTTCGTCAACGAGGTCGATGTAGGTAGTAGTATCATGAGAACTTTGCGACACGGGCAATTGGTTTCTAGCTCTTAACGTATGTTTTGGATCTTTCTTCTAGGAAGAAAATTTTCCGCACATGGATGCAAGTTTAGCGGCTGTGTTCGAAGTATTCTTTGGATTGCGTACAACAGGAGTGCGAAAATGAGATCTGCCTGAAATAGATATCAATTTACTAGGCGCTTATTTTGGAGTTGCCATTAACGATCTTTTCGAGGGCATGCCAGCGGTCACATTGGTTTGCAATTGCAGCAAATTATTTTTGAAACGCTCCAGTTTGACATTTTCTTTCTGTAGTTCTTCCGCTTGATGACCAGCTCTCGGAAATATTCTCCACAGAAAAGGTACAGCGTTTTCCGTTTCATTAGCTTTCCTTCCCTGTTTTTGAATCCGATTGGATCCATGGCTTTTTGGTCAAAAGTTAGAAATAAATCAAACAGATGCTGACATTTATGGATTTTCAACAAGATGAAACCAACAGAACCTCTGCTTCGTATCCTTCCAGAACCTCGTCGGTTCGCTTAGAAGACGAACAGGATTGAAGCTCTGGCTTCTGCGAATCAGAAATGCAAGATTTAGACAAGTTATTTCAACTCCGCCTTTAGAGTATCTATAAACATTTTTAGGTTTTCTTTTTACCTCTTTATACATCGTTCCAATCCCTCTTCAATAGAATTCACAGATGAAACTTTGGAATCCGTGTGGTGCGATAAAAACTTAGCATCTTCCCTTTCATTTATTTTCAATCTTCAACAGAACTGTTCCCACAAAACTGTCATTTTTGCCAACAATGTCTTCTTTTGGGTTTCTAAATCAGCCTTCCTTTTTTGAGCTTTCAAAATCATTTCTTCTAAAGTCTTGAAAGTTTTATTAGAAAGAGAAATATTCTCTCTGATACATACAAATTCTCTCTGCTATATACTCTTTCAAACCGTTTCTGGCTCTAAAGCCGTTTCTTCAAGAACTGTTGTCAAATTTGACTTCAAGCGGCAGAATTTAGTATAACCTCTTTTTTTTTTCGTCACAGAAATCTATTGTTCAAGCTCAAGAATGTAGTTTTCCGTCGGAACTCCGGTGATGGATGAAAATTTATGTTCGCTAAAGTTTAAAACAGGACAATATTTTAACTCGATATTTTTCAAATCCTGGTAAAGTTTCACCCTTCTGGTTTTTAATTTTGTCAACAAATCCAATTCGTGATGTAACATTTCTTCTTTTTTAATTAAACAGCCTTGTATTTCCACCGGTGTCACTTGCAAAACATTTGATATGTCTTCAATTTCCTTTGTATAATTCAAGATAAGATCTTTCATATCTTCACAAAAATGATATCCATCTTCGGAAATATCTTGAAGGAGGTTTAGAACATGATTCCACATGGTTCTAGCTCTCTGCTCTTGTTTATCATCCTCCAGACCAAGTTCGTTCCAAAGGCGGCTCACGTTCAACATGCAGACTTTTATATTTCTCAGGTAACCTCTAATACTGCCTTATTCCTCGTCATCAGAATTTATATTGCTTGTAAGAGTTAGTATATGGACAGTTAAGCTGCGTAAAACTCAGATCTAGAACCTTCCTGAAAAAAAAAATTAATTAATAACATGTATTATGTGTGTGCTTTTATCTTTTTAATCACTCACTCAATCAGAACTACAAGATTTAAGTCAGTTTGAAATATTTTTTAACGCATTTTTTATTACGTTTTTTTTAGGGTGCAATCTGAATGGCTTGGGACTTTATTGCGCAAGAGCCATATTTGGTCAAGCTGCGCCTGACATAAAACATAGAATATCAATTTGGACGTATGGTGTAACATTTTGGGAATGGTAGCGTCGTCTACTAGAGGAGATCGTTCGCAGAGGTCTGGGATAATATATTTATTTTGAACAAGTATTTACAACCTCGTCGGATATACATGTAGCATATATATGCTGTCAAAGTCCAGGTGACTGAATTTTCCAAATATGATTAATTTTCCTTGGCCTACTGTCCTTACTAGTGCGAACAAAATCTCTAGCTCGGGTGAGCATCTCCAAGGGTTATCGCACGTGTGAGATATTTTCAGTTCAGTTGAACTCTCTAAAGTGGCACTCTGTTGAGTGATTCCCAGCTCCTATGAGCCTAGCAACGTGTTCTATGTCGGCTCCAAATCAGCAGGATCAGCAGCTCAGGTTTGAGCTTTCCTCACGTCTGATAGACGAAAACCCAGTACGGGAAATTTCTCAGAATCAACGAACAACCTTCGTGATTTCTGCAGGCTATGCTAGCCTTTTTTTCCAGTGCTCGAGACGAGCACTTCTCCAGAAAACGGGGTATCTGAAACAGTAAACGGATGTTTCCTTGGCCGGATCAGTTAGATCCCTCGGGTCTGTTGACCTCTCTTCGAAACTTTTCTCCCATCTCTCTCGATTCCGAAAGTTCCAGGGGGTTGTTGTCCCCCCCCCCCTCTCGTTTCATTCTACACACTTGTCCTCTCGCTCTTGGCTGTTTCCAAATCGGGCTGTCCATTGGCAGTTAATTTTCCCCTACCGGACTTCATTAGCCAGGCGGCGGCAAAAAGGTCTCTGTGGCCTTCTCTGATCCTGGAAGCGGCGGAAATGAACTTCTTTCCTGCGTCTTGCCGGGCATCAAAGACGTCTCGCTTCTCCCTTCCTGTGAAATCCAATCTCTAGACCCACGGCCAGCTCGTTAACTTTCGGCCCGCCGTTATGGGTTCATGCGCGGCGTGACTTCTCGGCATCTAGTCTTTCCCTCCTTTCAACTTTTCCGCCGAGCGCTTCCCTTGCTTCCCTCACAATGGTATTGTAATTTACGTCGTACTAATAGGCTATACAGGGTGGTCCCGAATTCATGGTACAAACTTTAATGGTAGGTACAGGACATTGTAACAATGATTTATTGTATAGGAATGTATAGTCGCAAGTGACGCGGTGAGGCGAAAACAGGGGAAATAACGGCCGAAAGGAAAAACAAAGATTTTATTGAAAGCGTTGTTGACAAGTGTCATGTTTACAGTAATTGTTCAAAATTGCGTCCACCAGTATCGATACATGCTTGACAGCGTCGGTGGAGCGATTGGCGTACACGTTCAAAGATGCCTGGTATTTCACGCACACCTGCAGCAGCTACAGATAAGCGAGCGACGAGATCCTCATCTGAGTCAACTGGAGTCTCATAAACAAGATGCTTTAGATGTCCCCATAAAAAGTAATCGAGGCTCGATAAATCGGGAGATCGGGGTGGCCAAGGGACTGGTCCACCACGCCCAATCCATCGAGTACCAAACGTGGCATTCAGGTAATTCCGTACATCAATGCTGAAGTGTGCTGGCGCCCCATCGTGCTGAAACCACATGCGGTTACGAATGGCGATCGGAACATCATGCAGCAGTTGTGGTAACACTTCTTTCAGAAAAATAAGATAGCTTCCGCCAGTGAGCCGCGTGGGTAGTAAGTATGGGCCAATCAAAAAGTCGTTCACAATACCAGCCCACACATTAATACTGAAACGTTGTTGAAACGCATGTCGATGCGTTGCATGTGGATTATCGGTTGCCCACACATGGGAATTGTGCGCATTAAAGACACCCTCGCGTGAAAATGTCGCTTCATCTGTAAATAGCACATAATCTACGAAATCCGGCTGCAACGCACATTGCTGCGTCACCCACAGGCAGAAGTTCACGCGGCGAGGATAATCTGCCGGATTCAATGCTTGTACTTTCTGAAAATGGAAGGGGTGTAAGCGATTTTCGTTTAACACTCTGCATACAGTCTGATGACTCACACCTACGTCACGCGCAACAGTTCTTGTGCTTGACTCGGGTCTATCAGCCACAATGTTCAAGATGCTTTCTTCCAGCCTTGGAGTGCGTACAGCTCTTACTCGACCAGCGCCATGTCTGTTGACGTCGAACGCACCTGTTTTACAAAGTTGACGATGTAACCGTTGAAAAATTCTATGATCCGGCATTCGTCGATCAGGATACTCCGCGCGATACATTCGTAACGCAGCTCTGCCGTTACCATTTGCACGGCCGTACATGTAATGCATGTCTGCTTTTTCTGCATACGTAAAGTCACCCATCGTCTACGGCAGCACAATTGTGAATGGCGCTTTTCCCTACTGCGATGCATCATGTTCAACAGCGGCTAGACATCTACTGCCCTCTACCGGCAATGATACCAACCGATCACTCCATTTCTCTTTCCTTTTATTTCCCCTGTTTACGCCTCACCGCGTCACTTGCGGCTATACATTCCTATACAATAAATCATTGTTACAATGTCCTGTACCTACCATTAAAGTTTGTACCATGAATACGGGACCACCCTGTATAACTTTGCAAGGGCATTGGATTGTGTGCAAACTGATCAGTTTAAAGAAATCAGTTTAATTAAATCAGTGTTAATTGGGGAATAATAGCACTTTTCTGTTACAGGAATTGGCATCACTGTTGAAGGGTTTTTGTATTGCAGCTACACTCTACGTTTATGAGTGGTGGCAACGGCCTTGACGATTTGTTTTGGCGCACTTTTAAAGTCGCCAAGGAAATAATTATAAAAAAAAATATTTTTCTTTAAAAAACATTTTTCTTTTCACAACGGAAAATTAAAACTTGAAAACACATTTGAAAACGTTTTGAAAATAATATTATTTTTTAATTAACAAAAAGAAAATACATTACAAAACCCGATTGTGTTCCAACAGAACTAAACTTCGAATATTGGGTAAGAATATATATATACGCTGAAACTTATCAATTAAACTAAATACAGTGGGCATGTTAAAAAAGAAAAAGATTTATAAAATAAAAAAAGCAAGAAATAATACAACCTGATAAGGTAAGAACTCTTGCGTGGAAAAATAATTAACCTTTTAACTGTCTTGCCCGAGATAATCTCTGGCACAGCACTGGTGTTCGAAAATGTCACGCCCGAGTATAACTCGGGGTAATTTTTTTTTGAGTGCATCGTATTATTATACCCGAATATATATCGGGAGACGTTTATTTCGGCTTTATCTCTTTGTCAAACCCGACTGTATCTCGGTAAAATTTAATGTGCGCTCAATTCAATAGATGGCAGCCCTTTATTGAAGGTTTCAAAGGTTAGAGGTTAGAAGTTCTTTGGTTCAAAGCGCGCGGGATCTTTTTGTTGTAAAATGGCATCCAGTTCTTTGAAACGTTATATAGATGATTTAGATTCTTCAACTGAAGATGAAGATTTTGAAGGCATCGATACTAGTGACGCAGGTGAAACTGAGGAGAGTGACATTGAAAGTAGCAGTGAATCAACGGATAGCGGTGATGATGATATAGGAAATGCGAGAGACTGGTGTGAAATAACTGCTTCTGGCCGATCAGGGCCCCCGCGGTTCCCCTTTCCTGTAAACATAAACTACACTCCTTTAGATATTTTAGAAATATTTCTGGATTCAAATCTAATGGATATAATTGTCAAAGAAACAAACAACTATGCAGAACAAGAAAGAAAAGCAAATCGGGCAAAGATATCAAAGTGCTCCCGCAGTAAAAAATCGATCCCTACAAATGACAGAGAAATGAAGCTATTCTTTGGGCTAATAATTCTTCAAGGTATTTTCCAAAAACCAAATCAGGCTATGTACTGGTCTCATCGAAAGATTTTGCATACTCCAGTTTACTCAAAAGTAATGCCCGTAAATCGTTTTATTTTGCTTTTTCGATATTTTCATTTTTGCAATAATGAAGCTGAAAAAAAAAAGATGATTTTCCAAATCCAAAACTTTGGAAGCTGTATAATGTAATAGAAAATTTACAGGAAAAATTTTGTAATTTTTACATACCACGATTTGGAATCAAATTTTTTATGCTTTGTGAGGCGGAAACAGGGTATATTTGTGACTTCATTATCTATACAGGAAATAGTACTGTCTTCAATCAATTGTATACAAATTATGGACTTTCTACAAAAGTCGTCATGCACCTATTGCATCGATTTCTTGGATATGGTTATTGTGTGACTGTAGATAACTATTACATGTCACCCGAGCTTGCAGATTTACTTATAGCCCAAAAAAACAGATATTTATGGCACAGTAAGGATAAACAGACGAGATTTACCTACAGAATTCGCTAAAAGAAAATTACAAAAAGGTCAAATCATAGCTTTTCAAAGAGGTAAGATTTTGGCTATAAGGTGGAAAAATAAGAAGGATATGTGTTTGATGAGCAGTATACATGATACTTCCATGGTCAGCCTCAAAAAAAAATGAAGATATACTCAAGCCATAGATTGTTTCGGACTACAATCTAACTATGGGTGGTGTAGATCGCTGTGATCAGGAAATATCCTTTCATCCAACAATCCGAAAACGTCAGAAAAAATATTGTAAAAATATATTTTTACATTTACTAGACAAGGTACTCTGGAACTCGTATTTGCTCTATAAAAATGTAGTTGGGAAATGTATTACATTTTTAGAATTTCGAATCCAAGTTGTAGAAGAGCTTTTACATAAATATGATGATGCAGCTTCTGGACAAAAGAACGTTGGCAGACCACCTACAATAGATAACCCTGCCCGTCTTACTGAACGACATTTTATATCCCATATTCCTCCAACTCCTATGAAACGTGAGCCTACAAGACAGTGCAAAGTGTGTTGTTCGAAAAAGGATAAAAATGGTAAAAAGATAAGGAAGGAAAAACGATTCTGGTGTAGTGATTGTGGAGATGGTTTGTGCTTGGAAAAGTGTTTCCAGTTGTACCACACAAGACTCAATTACTGAACTACTGATAGGTATTCACTTTTATTTATTATTGTTATTATTTTTTTTTAATTTTTTTTTTATTTTAGAATTTTTTTTTTTTTTTTTTTTTTTAGAAAATAATGCTCCACTAGAAGCGAACTTTACAACTGCCATTGTTGAGTGGCAGCCGCCTCAAGCAAATATGCAGTGGCTACAAAACTTTAAAAAATTTACTCATGTACTTCAAAATAAAAAATTTTAACTACTAAGTATATTTTATTTTGTACTAAACATTTGATTTTTGCAATAAAAAAATTTGACAATTTGTGTACCCAAATCATCAAAATAACTTGACAGTTAAAGGGTTAAAAACGAAAATGGCAAAAAACCAAAACTCGTAATCTTTTCGTGAAAACTAATATTATAAAAATTCCACAACTGTTGAAGTACAAATAAATGGATCAATGTTATGACAGAAAAAGATTTAAAAGGACCAATGCAATCAAAGAATATTTTAAAATCAAAATAACCAATGGGAGCAAAGAAAAAAAAATCAAACGAACAAATGAAATCAAACGACTTTAACGAATTTTGGAAGAACTTTCTAGAATATTCAAAATGAAAATAAAAGTTTCCGTTTGCCGAGGTTGCCTTGAAAACCACAACAACCGTAACGACAGATGGGTTGCCTTAATTTATCGTAACTCGCTACTAGAAATGCGCCAAAAAAAATCACCAAGCCGTTGCCATCACTCATAAACGTAGAGTGTAGCTCTACCCAAAGATTAAAAATATATCGGGGGATAATACTAGAGACTGTTCATGATGGCAGCCTGAGTGAAACTGTTTTTGCTCACTTTTAGTTCGTCATTTCTGAGGTTTATAGATTCGCATATTGCACTGCGCTCGTAGTTCACTTTAGTGCTTTTTATTTGGTACCGCGGAAACCCAGTTGGGTAATAATAATTTGGTAATTTTTAGTTCACGTCGTACTAGAGCAACACAACGGGTTATTGACGACTGTCCGGGATCAGTCCCTTAAGGGAAAGATCCGAAGACAACACCTCGTAATTTTGAACCATTGTCAGATGACGAAGCAATACCTGATCTGGCACCCCACTCTCCTAACTCCACACCAACCCAACGTGAGGACTTTCGGCCACGTCAGATTTAAGGATCACCAGCCACCTCTACACCATACGCTTAAAAACATCCATGCCCGGACCCGGATTCGAACCAGGAATCTTCCGATCTAGAGGCTTACACCTTAACCACTATACCGGTTGGTCGGCGGTGTTGTCCTCGGATATTTCCCATTGGACTTGATCCTGGACCGTCGTCAGCAGCCCGTTGTTTTGCTGGGCTATTGACACAAACTTGCTATTGGTGATGGCCCGGGATCTATCTCAACTGGTAGGATCCGAGTACACCACCCAATTTTGAACCACGGTCAGATGATGAGGTCATATCCGAGCTGGCACCACACACCATGCTAACGGGAGGATATTTGAAGCGACGACGGTTTTAATGTGCGCCAGGCCCCTTCGTACACGACGGATTGTTTTGGATCCGATGCTCTTCCAACTGGGGGCTACCACGGCCCCCAGTTTTTACATAAATACATTTATTCCAATGCAGCATGCGGTGTGGGACATTGTCCTAGCGCCTTTTGTCACGGCTGTTAAAGCGATGGTCATTTGTGAAGGAGCAGCTAATGAGCTACGATCATTACCCCTCAAAGGACAGCACAATTACAACCGTGCTCTGACCCCGGAACCTTCGGATCCAGAGGTCGACACCCTAACCACTCGACCGGCTCACATAAATACTTGTCTGATCTAAATTGAACAATACTTTAAGTATTTATGATTTACAACTTTTATTAGAATATAGTACCAACAAAATTGTTTTCTAAAACCTCACTATTGTGCCTCTATGACGAGAAGGCCGTTGACCTTGTATAAGTGAATATATTGCCCATTTACAAATGCAAAAACATTTGAGAAATCAAGAAACATTCCATTCACTAAGCGTGTTTCTCAAATCTAACCTTCATGCAAAGGAAAATATAGTTAGTGTACTCATCAATTTAAAGAATAGCGTATTCCGGTCTAGAATATCTAAAAAATTCATTCGTACGATAAAAAGGAAGCCAGATGAACTCTCCGTGTTCATATCAGCATTAGTTTTCAATTCAGATATTTGTTTATGTATACATTATAATTATGAATGCAATATTTTACGAAGTTTCCCTCCGAGTATATAATTTTGCACTAAACTCTCTCAAACATCTTAAAAAAAATTCTAATACAGTCACTTTCTGGACGAGGTTTTATTTTTAGGCTACCTCCATTGAAATTAGAAATACACTGGATACTAAAATTCAATTTGAATCCACTTGCAAGGATTATCAACTAAACCGCATCTTTATTAAATGACCATCATGGAAATATAAAATTATATTTTAAACAAAATTTCTGACTTTAATTCCAAAGTACGTTAAGTGAAAATTAAAAATGAATGGAATACATTTGATTTTCAAAATGGATTGATGACCCAACGTGAAAAATTATATTAAATTTCTGAAATCCACAATGATATGAAAACCAATAACACAATTTTATTTACAAAAGCTAAAAAATCTTATTTTTTTAATTAACAATTCAGAGTTCTTTACATAATAATTCATCGATGCAATTAATTAATAGATTGTTCTTATTACAATAATGTCAGTCTATTTCAACAATAACTCAGATCAAGTCTGGGTAAACTTTAAAACAGGAATTCTTGTGTACTTCAGTAACAATAACAGCTCTATTACTAAAAGCAGCAGCGAAATAAAATATCCCCTACCAAAAAGATGCAACAAAAAGAAAAATCGTTTTGCTACAACAGTTTATACTGTAACTTTCTAACATAAATTGAGAAACCGTATTTTTATTCTATGAAAAATGCCAAACCACCTATTTTTCTTTAGCTGGAGTAAGATTCGGCATTAGTTTGGATGTATTCCCAGGTTTTCGAGAGGACTTTGAACTTTTTCTTTCGCTACCTTTTAATATTCGTGTACCACCTCGTCTTCTAGTCGCCAATACTGTGCTACGTGATTTGCATCTTTTAGTACTGTTTAGTTCGTCAACGAAATCTGCATAGGTAGTATCCTGTAATGATTGTGGAACGGGCGATCGGTTTCTAGCTCTTAACGCACGTTTCGGTTCTTCCTTCTGGGAAGGAAACATTCCAAGTTCAAGAATGTCGTTTTCCGTTGGAACTCCAGTGGTCGATGAAAATATGTGTTCGCTAAAGTTTAAAACCTGGCAATATTTTAACTCAATATTTTCTTAATCCTGGTAAAGTTTCACCCTTCTGGTTTTTAATTTTGTCAGCGAGTCCAATTCTTTACGTAACATTTCTTCTTTTTTAATTAAACAGCCTTGTATTTCCACCGGTGTCACTTGCAAAACATTCGATATATCTTCAATTTCTTTTGTATAGTTCATTATACGTTTTTTCACATCTTCAAAAAAATTATATTCCGCATCGGAAATATCTTGAAGGAGGTTTAGAACATGATTCCACGTGGTTCTAGCTCTCTGCTCTTGTTGATCATCCTCCAGACCAAGTTCGGTCCAAATTCGGCGCAAGTTCAACATGCAAATTTCTATACTTTGTATTCCTTCCCTTTTTATCTTACTCAAGTCACCCCTAATACCGCCTTGTTCCTCGTCATCAGAATTCTTACTGCTTGTGAGAGTTAGTGTATGGACATCGAATTTATTTTAAGCTGTGATAAGATCAGGTCTGGAACCTTCCTGAAAAAAAGTTGAAATTAATAAAATTGCAAGTTTTTATCTTTTAGGCCCGGAGCACACATCCGGTTTTTTCAACGTGCGTCACCGAAGCCCAACTATGCACACATTACCGTGAAATGCCGCAAGTACTCATTTCGCGCCATTTGCAATAAATATTCTATAGAAGAAAACGTGTTTATTTCGCTTACTTTATGTAAAAAAGGTATATTTTGAAACTAAAGACGTTACTGGATACAAACATTTATTAATTATTATTTATATTCCATTTATTTATGAAAACTAGGTACTTCAGATGAAGCGTGTGCGGCGAGCTGCAGCGCAGTGGGAAAAAGTGGTACAAATTACACGCAAGTTTGACGTGCGTAGCCGCAACGACGCCAAAGGAATATGTGCACTACTCCATTGGATCTAATGTACATCAGACCGCACTTGCGTTGCGGTACGTTGAAAAACGGGATGTGTGCACCGGACCTTAATCACTCACTGAATCAGAACTACAAGATTTAAGCTAGTAAGAAATATTTTTTATAATGCATTTCAATATGCTTCTTTTTAGGATGCAAGCTGAATGGCCATATTTGACCAAGCTGCGCCTAACACAAGACAGCATATCAATTTAGGTTGTATGACTTTGCAAACACATGATATTGTTTGTAAACTGAGCAGTTTAAATATTTTGTTAAGTCATTGAACAATGATTGTGCTACTTTTTCAACTTCATGCAGTGTTAAGTGGTGCGTATGTGAATAATAGCACAATGTTACCTCTAAAATTTAAAAATAAAAATAAAATTATTCACACTGTTTACCAGACATTTGTTAAAATTACAAATTTGGACTAAAACTTGCGAAAATTTACCATGACAGTACTTGCAAAGAGAACTTCTCCATGCACCAAGTCTGTGTGATGACGAATTTCGCTATGTGAAAAGGGTCAATTTATTTTGCGGTGGTTGTCTTAATTTTAGTGTTTGCTGCAAATGCTGGTTTATGGACGATGTAATTTATCGATATAGATCTTATAAGGATAAGGACAGCAATTAAAAATCATAATGTATTTCCAACATTAAGTGTGCCAATCAGACAAACTTTAATACTTTTCTTCAAGCATCCTCCATGGAAAGTTTGATACGATTCGTTATAACTGCAACATACACATAACTGCACACTCGGCCATGTCCTTAACTTAAGGTCTACCATACCCACTTTGTAAAGGGTTATGATAAACAGTAAGTTAAGGAAAACCCAAAATTCTTTTAATTCATTTTACATAACCTATTTTTTAGTGATAGTTAAGCACACATATTTTAAAGCACAATAATCAATAAAAAAAATTTCCAAATATATTTTCTATTACTGTTTTAATAATAAACGATACACTTTTAATGAAACCTACTTCTGTCAATTTTCAATATTTTTGTATAAAATTTGCGTACACTATAACGATATTGTAGAAAAGACCTAGGGAGAGATTATCTAAAATTTATTTAAGAGTTTTCATATTAAAAAAATATTTTACTCGTTATGTGTTAAATTTCTTTAATATTTCCAATTGTTTATGTTTATTAATTAGTACAAGATGACACGAATTTTGATTTTTAGCACCAGGGGCGTATTTATGACCTATATTTGAATACGTTAACTCAAATTAGAAACTTTTATATCATTACATTCTTTACAAAACGGTTAAAGTCTTAATTTAATTTGATAGTCGTCACTGCCCTGAGAAATTGACAAAAATAGAAAGTTTGCCAATTTACTACAAATTTAAACTGCCCTGGTATCTAGAAACGGGAAGACAGCGTTAAAAAATAATCATAATGAAGAACTTTTAACAAAAAACTAGCAAGACAAAACGGCGTAGTCCGTAACACTTCTTTTCGTGTGACTATAATTGTTACTGAAAACAGAAGAAAAGATACTGAAATATGAAGAAAAACAATTTTAAGAATAAGTCTCAACTCCACCCGACATGACACGAGTTGCAATTGAAAAATTATTTAAATGAATCACATTTAAGGTATCGATCTGGTGTACAATTTGTCGCAGGTATAAAATCAGTTGAAATTTTCACTATATTTAACGATCGCGAAGATAGAAAGACCTCAAATTATCTTTGCCGTGACAAAGTTGAAATCGCTATCAACGTAAATCGAAACGCGCCATCATGAATAGAGGATCTGTGACGTCAGCTTCGCGAGTGACGTAACAATGGGATATAGATTAATAAATTTATTTAAAATATTCTAGATTAAATTTTTTAAATTTGGTCATTCAATCACCTTTAGGTCTACCTGTGTGCCAAATTTCAGGACAGTAAGTGGTTTATTAGTCGGAAGACACCAGACCTAGACGCAAAACACTTCCTTTTACTGTCGTTTACAAAGGGGCTGGCGCACGTTAAATCTGTCGGGGCCTCAAACGTCCTTGTGTTGGCGTGGTGTGGATGGTTGGATAGGGAGGTGCCAGTTTAGGTGTTGCCTCGTCACCTGACCGTGGTTCAAAAATACGTTTTGTCCTCGAATCTTTTTCTTCGAGGGTTGTTCCCGAACCATCGCCAATAGCATGTTGTATTACTCTAGTAATTACGTTAATTATAATGATCTACCTAAACAAATAGGCGTTTGGCGACGAAACTCTCGGCTACTAATTTTTCAATAGGCAATACTTGTTTTTGTGTTAGCAATTCGGTGCCGTAGTTTTAGGACGCAAAATACACTCCTGAATCTTTTCACAAGAAATACATATTATACTATATTTCTTTAATACTTTTAGTCAGAAGTTTACTGCATTTAATTTTGTATAACTATTTTTAGTGAAAATCTTGTGTGGTTTCCTAAACTTCAAGAATAGTTTTTATCAAAACTAGCACTGTAACTGGTATGAAAATGAACCATACCTGTAAATTACTTAAGCTCACAGAAACTTTTTTTTTTAAATCATCCAATTTGACAATTTTCCCACTACTAATTTCTAGCTCATGTTCGTCATTAACAAATTGTTATTTCCAAACAGATAAAAAAAAAGTTTTCATTGTTTACGAAAGATGAAATATTTTTTGACTACATTAAAACACATCTTTAAACGTGTAGCAACATGCGATTTTTCTAACTGCTCTTCAAAGTTGCAAATCCTTAAAGTGCCTGAAACTTACAAAATATTATATTTTAAGCCATAATATTTTTGATAAATTAGTTTTCTGGAAAGTTCCGAAAGATTCAATTACATACTCCTGATAAATGGGTGAGACTACTTAATTAGTCAAATTTCATAGTTAATATGATTATGAATGATCTTTAGACAATACACATATTCTACTTATTAAAAAACTCTCCTTAAAATTTGACCTTGTTTGGTTTAAAATAATACTGTCAATTTTATGATCGATGGCTTTATTATTGGAAGTTAATTTATTAAGCATTGTTAGGATTGCATAAATTTGAATTCCTTACGATTAAAACTTTACGGGGTCGATTTTATGGTGGAAAGCTTGGACTAGTGTAATAAAAGTGATACTATTGCTGAAATCCTTACCTCTTTCGTATGTACGCAGTGGCAGGCAAGGAATTTACGGGACTCGAATTGTGCTTGAAACGATTACCTATATATATCGCCTAATAATGTTAGCAGGAATAGGAGTATCTTCTCTTAATAAATCTATTTGGTCAACAGCTCTTTTCGTCAGCTAAAATTATGGTAATTTTTGGTAATTTTTTTTGTTAACGTCGTACTAGAGCAACACAACGGGCTATTGACGACGGTCCGGGATCAGTCCCTTAAGGGAAAGATCCGAGGACAACACCTCGTAATTTTGAACCACGGTCAGATGACGAAGCAACACCTGAGCTGGCACCCCACTCTCCAAATCTAAAATTATGATCCAAAGACATAATCTAATACCATACTCTAGTTAGCCGACCAACCGGTATAGTGGTTAAGGTGTTAGCCTCTAGATCGGAAGGTTCCTGGTTCGAATCCGCGTCCGGGCATGGATGTTTGTAAGAGTATGGTGTAGAGGCGGCTGCTGCACCTTAAATCTGTCTTGGCCGAAAGTATTCACGTTGGGTTGGTGTGGAAGTTTGGAGAGTGAGGTGCCAGCTCAGGTGTTGCTTCGTCGTCTGACCGTGGTTCAAAATTACGAGGCGTTGTCCTCGGATCTTTCCCTTAAGGGACTGATCCCGGACCGTCGTCAATAGCCCGTTGTGTTGCTCTAGTGCGACAACTAAAATTACCATTACCATTACCTCACTTTGGGTTGGCGTGGAAGTTTTTGAGAGTGGGGTGCAGCTCAGGTGTTGTCCTCGGATCTTTCCCTTAAGGGACTGATCCTGGACCGTCGTCAATAGCCCGTTGTGTTGCTCTAGTACGACGTTGACTAAAATTACCATTACCATATTACCATACTGTAGTTCGAAATTACGTGGTATTGTCCAAGGTAAGGCAATTTTTACCTTTTGTCTACGGCTATAGATATAACAAGTGCGATTCGTGTAACTTTCAAGGTACAACTCCTGTATGGGTCGTAGTCTAAATACTTTCTTGGCGCGATTCATTTAACCTTCAAGCTAAACTGATGTACTGGCCGTTGTCTAAATTCTTTCTTGGCGTGATTCTTATAACTTTCAAGGTACAACTGATGTACCGGGAGTAGTCAAAAGATCAATTAACGTCGTACTAGAGCAACACAACGGGCTATTGACGTTGGTTCGGGATCAATCCCCTAAGGAAAAGATGCGAGGTATTGTCCAAAGATGGTTATATTGCTAAGGGATATTTATATTGCTAAGGGAAAGATCCGAGGTATTGTCCTCGGATGTTTCCCTTCGAGGGTTGATACCGGAACTTCGCCAATAGTCCATTTTGTTGCTCCAGTGTAACAGTAATTAAATACCTACCTAATACCGTACTCATATTTTGGTGATTACGTAGGTGCTTTAATTAACGTCACACGACTGGAGCAACAGTAGACTATTGGAGACGATCGGGAATCAATCAAGAAGGGGAAATCCGAAAAATACTCAGCTCGCATTTGGGGATTTAAATTAGGTATTTTTTTTTAATGTAAGTCACACTGGAGCAAAACAATGGGCGATGGTCCGGGATCTATTCCGAAGGACGGTCCGGGATCTATCCGAGGACAACAGTACGTAATTTTGAACCACGTCAGATGATAAGGCAACACCTGAGTTCCAACCTTCCAACACTCCAATCCTCCACACCATGCCAACGTGGAGACATTTGAGGCCCCGACAGATTTAACGTGCAACAGCCTCTTTGTATACGGCGTTCTATGTTTGTAATCGAACTCGCAACCCTCCAGTTGCTAATCCGTTACTCTTCCAACCAGGCGATTAGTTAAATCAATTTCTGTAGGTAATGGTAATTTTAGTTAACGTCGTACTAGAGCAACGCAACGGGCTATTGACGATGGTCAGAGATCAGTCCCTTAAGGAAATGATCCGAGGACAACACCTCATAATTTTGAACCACGGTCAGATGACGAAGCAACACCTGAGCTGGCACCCCACTCACCAAACTTCCACACCAATCCAACGTAAGGACTTTCGATCACGACAGATTTAAGGTGCACCAGCCGCCTCTATACCATACGCTTACAAACATCCGGACCCGGATTCGAACCAGGAACCTTCCGGTCTAAAGGCTAACACCTTAACCACTATACCGGTTGGTCGGCAAATTTCTGTAGGAAATGTTGACGAAACTAACTTCTCAGAGTGGCTAGACTATATTGTCATGAGATTGGATTTTGGGCATTTATCTGACTCTTTTATTTAATATACTGGTAACTACGAGATATAAGACTGGTTTTGCGCAGTCTGAATTAGTCCAAATTAATAAAATAAAGTTCTACCTGAACAACACAAAGGAATGTGTCTATTTAAGAAAATTTGAATGTAAAAATAGATTTCAAAGCAATTATTAGACTTGAATATAAGTATGTTATGCGGTTCTCTAACGACACTACCACTTTAAAACTGAATTCAAATTACTCTGGTGTTGTCCTTGAATTTTTCCCTTAGGGGATTGATCCCGGACCTTTGTCCATAGCCTGTTGTGTTGCTCTAGTACGACTGCAATTATAAATTACCAATTAAACCAGAGCTGTGATAGCCTGATTGAAAGGATAGCGGATTGGGGGGTTGCGAGTTCAAAACTAGGTCCAAAAAATTACCGTCGTGTATGCTGGCCCTGGTGCAGGTTAAATCTGTCACGTCCTCAAGTGTCCTCATGTTGATGTGGTGTGGTATTTCGGAGAGTGGGTCTGCAGCTCAGGTTTTGAATTTGTCATGAAACGATTCAAAAATACAAAACCTTGTCTGTGGATATTCCCTTCGGAATTGATCCCGGACCGTCGCTAATAGTTCAATGCAACGTTAATTAAATACTTACCTACCTACCTTGCTCTTTCCCTTGGGAATTGATTACGGACCATCACCAATATTCCGTTATCGTGCTCCAATGCAGCGTTAATATATGCTTACATTTGCTCTCTCCCTTAGGAATTGATCTCGGACTGTCGCCAATTGACCGTTTTGTTGCTCCCGTACGACGTTAACTGACTAGAATTCAATGAAATTATAAACATTCAGCACATTTACAACCCAACTTCCCCGCTATATATCAAAGTGCAGGTACGTGTGTTTTTGCAGCAAAGGGCTAGCCGTCTTGTTTTAGCGATTGCCTCACACACTAAAGCTTCAGATTATAACTAAACTTTTCAAGCGTTAAAAATGGCGATACGACTGAATTCCACGGCGGATTACATGGATTTGATTTTACATTACTATCAATTGGAAGGGTGAGCACATTTTTATCAATTGTGATATACTTAAAAATGCAAATGTAAAATATTACAAATTTTAAGTATTGCAAATGTGCAATACTTAAAAAATAAGAGCTTTGTATCGCGTTCTGTTTATAAGAAATGTGATAGAACCTTGAATATTCGAGGGAGTGTGGCCTTTTGCATGTTATGCTGTATAGGTGAGGTGCCAATTAGACATTTACCCAATTACTCTTACTGATTGGTAGTTGGCTATTACAAAGCTATTATGTTTTTTTTTTCTCACGTGGGACAGCGAAACGATTTTTTTCGATACGTCGAAGAGATAAATATTCCTTTCAATTAGGACCAGTTGAAAGAGCAACGGATTAGCAATCTGAGGGTTGCGAGTTTAAAACTAGGTCTTGGCAAAGACCGTCGAATACAAAGGGTGCTGGTGCACGTTAAATCTATTGTGCCGTTGAATGTTCTCAATCTGGCAATGTGCGGAAATGTGTAAAGTGGGGCACCAGCTTTGTTTTTTTTTCGTCATCTGATCTAGGTTCATAATTACGAGGCATTGTCCTTGGATCCCTTCGTGGTTGATCAAATACCTTCACCAATAACCCGTTATGTTAATTAAATGCCCGCCGTCATCATGCAGGATTTTTCCCATATCTATAATGGATCAGATTTTTCATTGAATTGCATACAGTTTTATCGTCTAAAATGGGGACTCCTCGTCTTATTTACATTTTACTTGTACCATTTTTGTAAAATTTTACCATCACGATTAATTTTTGTGTATCTCATTTGGTTTTATTCATTCCATTCCCTTTTAATGTTGGTCTAGTTGTTATATTTTACCCAATATCTTTTAAATCCATGTATATTTTACCCAATATCTTTTAAATCCATGTTTTCGCATAGTGTGTATGTAGGAATTTTAATTACGTTCCTTTAGAGCGACATAAGTCGATACCAATATTTTGTTCAAGCATCAAAATAACATAAAACACGTCCCTCCCCCTTTTTTAACGTTAGGTGCAATGCCTCCACCTAGCGGGAAAAAATTAGGTGCACAGTTGTATTTTCATGTGCACAGTGCACCCGGGTATTTCGAGCCCTGTGTTACCCAATATCTTTTATACCCATGAATATATTACCCAATATCTTTTATACCCATGAATATATTACCCAATATCTTTTATACCCATGAATATATTACCCAATATATTTTATACCCATGAATATATTACCCAATATATTTTAAACCCATGAATATATTACCCAATATATTTTAAACCCATGTATATATTACCCAATATCTTTTAAACCCATGTATATATTACCCAATATCTTTTAAACCAATGTTCTAAATTTTAATGTCTTGTGATTGACGTACCTTGTCCTTTTCTGGACCCTGCAACATTAAACATAATCAACCAAACCCTATTTCCCAATGGGGTGCAGTCGTGGCACAGTTGGTATGTCCACTCGGCTATCAACCTTAAAGTTGTAGGCAGCGCAGGTTGGATTAATGTCAGGCGCATTACTCCCTGGGTGTATTTTTCTCTTGTTTCAGAGAAACTTTCATTATATATGTGTGTGTATTACTTGATATTTCTTGTCTTTGTGTCTGACATGGCCAAATCCGCCATAAAACCCCAAACCCAACCATTCACATTGGTATCGATCCCGAATCCACGACAAAAGCCCGTTGTGTTGCTCCAGTGTCTGATTAAACAAAACCGTTAACTACAAAACGAATATTATTTTTCTTTCTTTCAGGGCAGATCAGATTAAAGCCTTGCTCGACTGGATGTACGCGGCGAAGACGTTCTTCACCGACTATCAACCATGCTACAACGTATCTCAGTTCCGGGATTTCCATCTCTACGGCTTCATTCTCCTGGTGAAGGTCCTCATCCTCTCCCACGGGGTGGTGTCGATACTGCCCCGGTGGGTCACGCTGACTCTCTTTCCGGCCCTCTTGGCCTACCACACCTTCCTGATCACCGCCGAAACGGTCACGTGCAACTTCAGCATGTGGAACTTCGCTTTTGTCTGGACGTTACTGTGGCAGTTTCCGTACCTGAACCTCACCGGGAAACACCTGGTATACATAGGGGGCGTCACCATCGGGGTCTTGGTGCTGGAATTGGTGTACTACGTCGCGTTCCAATTCGTGATCGACGTCTTCATCGTGCTGACCACCTTGTGGTTCGTGGCGAAGTCGTTCGTGAACCGCAGGTTCAACATAACGTTCGTCATCGCCGCCTGCGCCATCTTCTACTTCCACCAGGGCCGCGGGCCGCAGATCCCCGAGATCTTCTACATCTTCCTGTTCCTCATGCTGATGGGGGTCTACGGAGGATACGCCTCCACAAGGGGGAACAGCGAAGAAATGTTCTTCTACTTCTCCACCGTCCTGGGCATCACGCTCCTCCTGAGCTACAACGTCATCGCGTACGGATTCACCGGAGTGGAGTATTCGAAAGCTGGCAAGGAACTTCCGTTCAAGCGGCTTCCAGTCTACGACCAACGGCCTTTCGTCGAACGGAAGGAAGTCCGCGAGGACCCTTTGGAAGACTACCGGTATTACCCGGATGCTCTGTTAAAAGCCATGGCGCCTGTGGATGAAAATTTAGTAGACCAGGCTTTGTTGAAAGAGACTTACAACGCAATCCATGTCATTAAACCGAGGATTATTCGAAAGGATCCATTTACTACTACTACTCCGAGGCCTGACGAACCACCTGTTACGGAGGTCGCGAAGCGTGAGGTTGAATCGCTTGTCTTAACGCCAGACGCTTATGGTTTGCCCAACTTGTCGGCTGGCATGCTCGTCAAGTACCGAACCAATGAAACGGTGCCGACGATGTTGTATTAATGAGATTCTAGTTTTAATGTTCTATTTATTGGATTTTAACAAAATAAAAGTTTTCTATCGCTTTTTTTAAATCTGGTTTGGGGACTCTTTTAACACACGTAATTATAATTTTAAGACTGCTAGCTTAGAAGTGAAAGTTTCAACTTTTTGTTGTAGCTTTTTAGACAGTTTTTTTTACACGAAAGTTTGGTTTATTGAGAAACTCAATATAGCGAGTGGTGTTGATTCAGTGAGACGTTATTTTAAATACCTGTCAACCCTCTCTTTTTCAACTGTTTTTGACTAAATATTGCACAAGTAAGCAGACAAAGTAAACAAGCATTTAAATTAACAAATAATTCCCCATTGTTTTCAGCCTGACAGAAAATTACTAGACGTTTCATTTCATAATGCAGTAACAGTTCTGTGGAAATTAGAATTGTTTATAAAAAGAAAATAACGGCTAAAATGTTAAGCTGATAATTTGCCCTTGACAGTAGTATAAATATAATTTCGAATAACCTCAGACTTCAAATCGTAACCAAGGCATAAAACAATATGAAACTCGTCTATAAGTTATTTTAGGATAAATTCTATTTAAATCGATATCCACGTTAAGAATTTGATTTGTGGTTCAAACTACGTTGTGTTGTCCTCGGAGGTTGCAATTCGGAATTGATCCCCAACCATCAATACCCCGTCGTATTTGTTCCAGTATAACATTAAAATATCTACCTACCAGAACTATCGATTAAGGTTATTTTATTACACATCAAATACCATTTGGTATTTTTTAAACTAACATCACACAAGGAACACAATGGATTATTAGTGACCAAATCAATACGAAACGGAGACATCCGATGCTAACACCACGTAATTTTGAACCACTGTCAGATGCAACACCTGAACAGGGATCTTGATCAGAAGGTTCGCGTAAGTGCATGGATGTTTGTATGCGTATGGTGTAGAGCCGGCTGGTGCACCTTAAATCTGTCGTGGCCGAAAGTCCTCATATTGGGTTGGTGTGGAAGTTTGGAGATTGGGGTGCCAGCTCAGGTGTTGCCTCATCATCTGACCATGGTGAAAATTACGAGGTGTTGTCCTCGGTTCTTTCCCTTAAGGGATTGATCCCGGACCGTCGTCAATAGCCCGTTGTGTTGCTCTAGTACGACGTTAATTGAAAATTATCATTCTAGATCAGTAGGTTCATGGTTTGAATCCGGGTAAGTGCATGGATGTTTGTAAGCGTATGGTGTAGAGCCGGCTGGTGCACCTTAAATCTGTCGTGGCCGAAAGTCCTCATGTTGGGTTGGTGTGGAAGTTCGGAGATTGGGGTGCCAGCTCAGGTGTTGCTTCGTCATCTGACCGTGGTTCAAAATTACGAGGTGTTGTCCTCGGATCTTTCCCTTAAGGGACTGATCCCGGACCGTCGTCAATAGCCCGTTGTGTCGCTCTAGTACGACGTTAACTAAAATTACCATTACCATTACCCAACTGGGTTTCCGCGGTATTATTCAAGTTTGTCTGATTGGCACACTTAATGTTGGAAATGCATTATGATTTTTAATTGCTGTCCTTATCCTTATAAGATCTATATCGATAAATTACCTCGTCCATAAACCAGCATTTGCAGCAAACACTAAAATTAAGACAACCACCGCAAAATAAATTGACCCTTTTCACATAGCGAAATTCGTCATCACACAGACTTGGTGCATGGAGAAGTTCTCTTTGCAAGTACTGTCATGGTAAATTTTCGTAAGTTTTTGTCCAAATTTGTAATTTTAACAAATGTCTGGTAAACAGTGTGAATAACTTTATTTTTATTTTTAAATTTTAGAGGTAACATTGTGCTATTATTCACATACGCACCACTTAACACTGCATGAAGTTGAAAAAGTAGCACAATCATTGTTCAATGACTTAACAAAATATTTAAACTGCTCAGTTTACAAACAATATCATGTGTTTGCAAAGTCATACAACCTAAATTGATATGGTGTCTTGTGTTAGGCGCAGCTTGGTCAAATATGGCCATTCAGCTTGCATCCTAAAAAGAAGCATATTGAAATGCATTATAAAAAATATTTCTTACTAGCTTAAATCTTGTAGTTCTGATTCAGTGAGTGATTAAGGTCCCGTGCACACATCCCGTTTTTCAACGTACCGCAACGCAAGTACGGTCTGATGTACATTAGATCCAATGGAGTAGTGCAGACATTCCTTTGGCGTCGTTGCGGCGACGCACGTCCAACTTGCGTGTAATTTGTACCACTTTTCCCCACTGCGCTGCAGCTCGCCGCACACGCTTCATCTGAAGTACCTAGTTTTCATAAATAAATGGAATATAAATAATAATTAATAAATGTTTGTATCCAGTAACGTCTTTAGTTTCAAAATATACCTTTTTTACATAAAGTAAGCGAAATAAACACGTTTTCTTCTATAGAATATTTATTGCAAATGGCGCGAAATGAGTACTTGCGGCATTTCACGGTAATGTGTGCATAGTTGGGCTTCGGTGCCGCACGTTGAAAAAACCGGATGTGTGCTCCGGGCCTAAAAGATAAAAACTTGCAATTTTATTAATTTCAACTTTTTTTCAGGAAGGTTCCAGACCTGATCTTATCACAGCTTAAAATAAATTCGATGTCCATACACTAACTCTCACAAGCAGTATGAATTCTGATGACGAGGAACAAGGCGGTATTAGGGGTGACTTGAGTAAGATAAAAAGGGAAGGAATACAAAGTATAGAAATTTGCATGTTGAACTTGCGCCGAATTTGGACCGAACTTGGTCTGGAGGATGATCAACAAGATCAGAGAGCTAGAACCACGTGGAATCATGTTCTAAACCTCCTTCAAGATATTTCCGATGCGGAATATAATTTTTTTGAAGATGTGAAAAAACGTATAATGAACTATACAAAAGAAATTGAAGATATATCGAATGTTTTGCAAGTGACACCCGTGGAAATACAAGGCTGTTTAATTAAAAAAGAAGAAATGTTACGTCAAGAATTGGACTCGCTGACAAAATTAAAAACCAGAAGGGTGAAACTTTACCAGGATTAAAAAAATATTGAGTTAAAATATTGCCAGGTTTTAAACTTTAGCGAACACATTTTCATCGACCACTGGAGTTCCAACGGAAAACGACATTCTTGAACTTGAACAACAGATTTCTGTGATGAAAGAAGAAAAAGAAAGGCGCTATACTAAATTCTGTCACCTGAAGTCAGATTTGACAACAATTCTAGAAGAAACGGCTTTGGATCCAGAAACTGTGATTGAAAGAGAAATTGTATACGGCAGAGAGAATGTTCCTCTTTCTAATGAAACTTTCAAGACTTTAGAAGAAATGATTTTGAAAGCTCAAAAAAGAAAGGTTGAGTTAGAAACCCAGAAGAAGACATTATTGGGAAAATTGACCGTTTTGTTTGAAAGATTGAAAATAAATGAAGGTGAAAAAGACAAGTTTTTGTTGAGCCACACGGATTGCAAAGTTACGACTTTGAATTCGATTGAGGAGGAATTTGTGTGTGAGCGATGTGAAAATATAAAAAAGGAAAACCTAAAAATGTTCATGGATACTCTAAAGGCGGAGTTGGAACAACTGTGGTCTAAATCCTGTATTTCCGATTCCCAGAAGCCAGAGCTCTATTCCTGTTCTTCTGAGCCAACCGACGAGGTTCTGGAAGAATACGAAGCAGAGGTTGAAAAGTGGAATTCCTACTTGGGTTCTGTTGGTCACATCTTGGAGAAAATCCGTAAGCGTCAGCTTCTGTTTGATTTGTTACTAATTTTTGACCAAAAAGCCAGGGATCCAAACAGATTCAAAAACAGGAAAGGAAGTCTCTTGAAAGAGGAAAAGGAGAGAAACAAGCTGGAGAAGGACCTTCCCGCTCTGGAAACCGACATCCTCCATGACATTGAGGAGTATGAAACGGAAAACGCTGTACCTTTTCTTTACTGGGGTTAAGACTTCCGAGAGCTAGTCAACAGGCAGTGGTCCGAGCGTATCCAACAGAAAGATGGTGCCAAACTAGAGCGTCACAAAAGGAATTTGTTGCAGCCGCAAAGCGATGTGACCGCTGGCACGCCCTCGAAACGATTGTTAATGGCAACTCCAAAAACAGCGCTGAGCAAATTGATATCTATGGTAGGCAGACCTCATTTTCGCACACCTATTGCACGCAATCCAAAGAATACACCCAACACGGCCGCAAAAATTGCATCCTCGTGCGGAATGTTTCCTTCCCAGAAGGAAGAACCGAAACGTGCGTTAAGAGCTAGAAACCGATCGTCCGTTCCACAATCATTACAGGATACTACCTATGCCGATTTCGTTGACGAACTAAACAGTACTAAAAGATGCAAATCACGCACCACAGTATTGGCGACTAGAAGACCAGGTGGTACACGAATATTAAAAGGTAGCGAAAGAAAAAGTTCAAAGTCCTCTCGAAAACCTGGGAATACATCCAAACTAATGCCGAATCTTACTCCAGCTAAAGAAAAATAGGTGGTTTGGCATTTTTCATAGAATAAAAATACGGTTTCTCAATTTATGTTAGAAAGTTAAAGTATAAACTGTTGTAGCAAAACGATTTTTTCTTTTTGTTGCATCTTTTTGGTAGGGGATATTTTATTTCGCTGCTGCTTTTAGTAATAGAGCTTTTATTGTTACTGAAGTACACAAGAATTCCTGTTTTAAAGTTTACCCAGACTTGATCTGAATTATTGTTGAAATAGACTGACATTATTGTAATAAGAACAAGCTATTAATTAATTGCATAGATGAATTTTTATGTAAAGAACTCTGAATTGTTAATTAAAAAAATTAAGATTTTTTAGCTTTTGTAAATAAAATTGTGTTATTGGTTTTCATATCATTGTGGATTTCAGAAATTTAATATAATTTTTCACGTTGGGTCATCAATCCATTTTGAAAATCAAATGTATTCCATTCATTTTTAATTTTCACTTAACGTACTTTGGAATTAAAGTCAGAAATTTTGTTTAAAATATAATTTTATATTTCCATGATGCTCATTTAATAAAGATGCGGTTTAGTTGATAATCCTTGCAAGTGGATTCAAATTGAATTTTAGTATCTAGTGTATTTCTAATTTCAATGGAGGTAGCCTAAAAATAAAACCTGGTCCAGAAAGTGACTGTATTAGAATTTTTTTTAAGATGTTTGAGAGAGTTTAGTGCAAAATTACTCGGAGGGAAACTTCGTAAAATATTGCATTCATAATTATAATGTATACATAAACAAATATCTGAATTGAAAACTAAAGAATTGTTTTCATTCGTCACATTTTCGTTACTTTCATTTTTAGAATTTAACACGAATTGATAACGAATGTAAATGCTGATATGAACACGGAGAGTTCATCTGGCTTCCTTTTTATCGTACGAATGAATTTTTTAGATATTCTAGACCGGAATACGCTATTCTTTAAATTGATGAGTACACTAACTAGATTTTCCTTTGCATGAAGGTTAGATTTGAGAAACACGCTTAGTGAAAGGAATGTTTCTTGATTTCTCAAATGTTTTTGCATTTGTAAATAGGCAATATATTCACTTATGCAAGGTCAACGGCCTTCTCGTCATAGAGGCACAATAGTGAGGTTATAGAAAACAATTTTGTTGGTACTATATTCTAATAAAAGTTGTAAATCATAAATACTTAAAGTATTGTTCAATTTAGATCAGACAAGTATTTATGTGAGCCGACCAACCGGTCGAGTGGTTAGGGTGTCGACCTCTGGATACGAAGGTTCCGGGGTCAGAGCACGGTTGTAATTGTGCTGTCCTCTGAGGGGTAATGATCGTAGCTCATTAGCTGCTCCTTCACAAATGTCCTACGAGTTTTATCAAAATTATCATGGGGATCTGATCGAGATTGCCTTTTAAAAATATATAGAGCCCTAATACGATCAAAATTAGATTACGGCTGCGTGGTGTATGGGTCAGCAAGAAAATCTGTTCTTCAAACTCTGAACACCGTCCACCACACAGCTTTGCGTATATGTTCTGGTGCCTTCAGAACTTCGCCCATAAGCAGTTTATATGTAGACTCGTCTGAACCTTCCCTGGACTTAAGACGACAGTTGTTATCATTGGAATACTATTTTAGAATTACCTCAACCCCTCATCACCCATTGCATACCATTCATCACAGTCCTTATTTAAAACGCCTATATCAAGCTAAAACATCTTCATCACTACATTCCACTTAAGAATGCTGGAAGCGATGAACGGATCCGAACTTTCTTCACTTGACGTCACCCAGAAAAAACTGTATTATTTCTCTCCTTGGTTTAATCATGATTTTGAATTTCAAAACCATTTCCAAAATTTCTCAACAAATCAGATACCTCTGATATCATCTACAAACAGCTATTTCAAAACCATATAGAAAAATACTCTAATTTTATTCATATTTATACGGACGGATCTAAAAAGGCAAACTTCGTTGGAGCTGCGTTCACTATTAATCACTCTGTTCATAGTTTTAAACTTCATTCTTCATGTTCTGTTTTTACTTCTGAAATCATGGCCATATATAAAGCATTGGAATATATATCTGATCATTGTCATAAAAACTGTATCATTTTCACTGATTCATTAAGCGTTTTACAATCATTGAAACATCCTGATCATGACAGTCATCCCATTGTTTTAGAGTCACTGAAAATAATTTATCATCTCTCATCCAAACATTTTAACCTGGTATTTTGTTGGATTCCATCTCACGTTGGGATATCGGGAAATGAGATTGTCGACAAAGCTGCCAAATCGGCCGCAAATAGTTTTAACCATACTATCCCTTTCCGTGACTTAAAATATTTTATTTACAAGTTTTTAGAGGAAAAATGGCAGAACGAATGGCATGAACAATCTGAGAATAAACTTTACGCTATCAAACCAAGTGTATCCGACTGGAAATCGCTACCTTTAAGAAGGCAGCAGGTAATAATGACACGCCTCCGTATTGGACATACTAGGATCACCCATAGACACCTCCTCCTCGGAGAAGATCATCCCATTTGCAATTACTGCATATGCCCACTAACAGTGAAACACATTTTAACAGAATGTTCTCATTTTAATAGTTGACGGCTTAAACATTTTAATTCATATACCTTGGTTTTAGAAGACATAATTGGTGAGTATCCTCATCCAAATATTTTTAACTTTTTACATGACATTGGGTTTATATATCACGTATAATTTTATATAGTTCTCATTTTATTATGACATCACTCATTCTATTTTATTATTAGACTATATATACTAGACTTTTTATCTTGAGTTTGGCATAATATGTCCCAAGAGGACTCAATGCCATAAAACCAAATCCAATCCAATCCTTCACAAATGACCATCGCTTTAACAGCCGTGACAAAAGGCGTTAGGACAATGTCCCACACCGCATGCTGCATTGGAATAAATGTATTTATGTAAAAACTGGGGGCCGTGGTAGCCCCCAGTTGGAAGAGCATCGGATCCAAAACAATCCGTCGTGTACGAAGGGGCCTGGAGCACATTAAAACCGTCATCGCTTCAAATATCCTCCCGTTAGCATGGTGTGGATTGTGTGGTGCCAGCTCAGATATGACCTCATCATCTGACCGTGGTTCAAAATTGGGTGATGTACTCGGATCCTTCCAGTTGAGATAGATCCCGGGCCATCACCAATAGCAGGTTTGTGTCAATAGCCCAGCAAAACAACGGGCTGCTGGCGACGGTCCAGGATCAAGTCCAATGGGAAATATGCGAGGACAACACCGCCGACCAACCGGTATGGTGGTTAAGGTGTTAGCCTCTAGATCGGAAGGTTCCTGGTTCGAATCCGGGTCCGGGCATGGATGTTTGTAAGCGTATGGTGTAGAGGTGGCTGGTGATCCTTAAATCTGTCGTGGCCGAAAGTCCTCACGTTGGGTTGGCGTGGAAGTTTGGAGAGTGGGGTGCCAGCTCAGGTGTTGCTTCGTCATCTGACCATGGTTCAAAATTACGAGGTGTTGTCCTCGGATCTTTCCCTTAAGGGACTGATCCCGGACAGTCGTCAATAGCCCGTTGTGTTGCTCTAGTACGACGTTAACTAAAAATTACCATTACCGAGGATAACTCCACGGAATTTTGAACCCTGGTCGGTTGCAGAGATCACACCTCAGCTGGCACCTTAATCTAAATTTCCACGCCATCGTGAAGACAGTTGAGGCCAAGACTCATTTAACGTGCATCAGCCCGCCTTGTACACAAAGGCTTTTGGTTGGATTTGAACTCGCATCCCTCAGTTTGCTAGTCTGCTTTCCCAACTGGGTTTTTGCCGACCAACCGGTATAGTGGTTAAGGTGTTAGAGCCTCTAGATCGGAAGGTTCCTGGTTCGAATCCAGGTCTGAGCTAGGATGTTTGTAAGCGTATGGTGTAGAGGCGGCTGGTGCACCTTAAATCTGTCGTGGCCGAAAGTCCTCACGTTGGGTTGGCGTGGAAGTTTGGAGAGTGGGGTGCCAGCTCAGGTGTTGCTCCGTCATCTGACCGTGGTTCAAAATTACGAGGTGTTGTCGTCGGATCTTTCCCTTAAGGGACTGATCCCGGACCGTCGTCAATAGCCCGTTGTGTCGCTCTAGTACGACGTTAACTAAATAT
This sequence comes from Metellina segmentata, assembly GCA_947359465.1. Lineage (NCBI taxonomy): Eukaryota > Metazoa > Arthropoda > Arachnida > Araneae > Tetragnathidae > Metellina > Metellina segmentata. The sequence continues at coordinate 105,128,167 of OX375874.1, forward strand.
TACCAAATTATTATTACCCAACTGGGTGTCCGCGGTACCAAATAAAAAGCACTAAAGTGAACTACGAGCGCAGTGCAATCTGCGAATCTATAAACCTCAGAAATGACGAACTAAAAGTGAGCAAAAACAGTTTCACTCAGGCTGCCATCATGAACAGTCTCTAGTATTATCCCCCGATATATTTTTAATCTTTGGGTAGAGCTACACTCTAAGTTTATGAGTGATAGCAACGGCTTGGTGATTTTTTTTGGCGCATTTCTAGTAGCGAGTTACGATAAATTAAGGCAACCCATCTGTCGTCACGGTTGTTGTGGTTTTCAAGGCAAAATCGGCAAACGGAAACTTTTATTTTCATTTTGAATATTCTAGAAAGTTCTTCCAAAATTCGTTAAAGTCGTTTGATTTCATTTGTTCGTTTGATTTTTTTTTTCTTTGCTCCCATTGGTAATTTTGATTTTAAAATATTCTTTGATTGCATTGGTCCTTTTAAATCTTTTTCTGTCATAACATTGATCCATTTATTTGTACTTCAACAGTTGTGGAATTTTTATAATATTAGTTTTCACGAAAAGATTACAAGTTTTGTTTTTTTGCCATTTTCGTTTTTAACCCTTTAACTGTCAAGTTATTTTGATGATTTGGGTACACAAATTGTCAAATTTTTTTATTGCAAAAATCAAATATTTAGTACAAAATAAAATATACTTAGTAGTTAAAAATTTATATTTTGAAGTACATGAGTAAATTTTTTAAAGTTTTGTAGCCACTGCATATTTGCTTGAGGCGGCTGCCACTCAACAATGGCAGTTGTAAAGTTCGCTTCTAGTAGAGCATTATTTTCTAAAAATGAAAAAAAAAATTATTTTCTAAAATTAAAAAAAATTTAAAAAAAAATTAATAATAATAATAAATAAAAGTGAATACCTATCAGTAGTTCAGTAATTCAGTCTTGTGTGGTACAACTGGAAACACTTTTCCAAGCACAAACCAACTCCACAATCACTACACCAGAATCGTTTTTCCTTCCTTATCTTTTTCCCATTTTTATCCTTTTTCGAACAACACACTTTGCACTGTCTTGTAGGCTCACGTTTCATAGGAGTTGGAGGAATATGGGATATAAAATGTCGTTCAGTAAGACGGGCAGGGTTATCTATTGTAGGTGGTCAGTCAACATTCTTTTGTCCAGAAGCTGCATCATCATATTTATGTAAAACCTCTTCTACAACTTGGATTCGAAATTCTAAAAATGTAATACATTTCCCAACTACATTTTTATAGAGCAAATACGAGTTCCAGAGTACCTTGTCTAGTAAATGTAAAAATATATTTTTATAATATTTTTTCTGACGTTTTCGGATTGTTGGATGAAAGGATATTTCCTGATCACAGCGATCTACACCACCCATAGTTAGATTGTAGTCAGAAACAATCTTCGGCTTGAGTATATCTTCATTTTTTTTATTTTTGAGGCTGACCATGGAAGTATCATGAATACTGCTCATCAAACACACATCCTTCTTATCTTTCCACCTTATAGCCAAAATCTTACCTCTTTGAAAAGCTATGATTTGACCTTTTTGTAATTTTCTTTTAGCGAATTCTGTAGGTAAATCTCGTCTGTTTATCCTTACTGTGCCATAAATATCTGTTTTTTTGGGCTATAAGTAAATCTGCAAGCTCGGGTGACATGTAATAGTTATCTACAGTCACACAATAACCATATCCAAGAAATCGATGCAATAGGTGCATGACGACTTTTGTAGAAAGTCCATAATTTGTATACAATTGATTGAAGACAGTACTATTTCCTGTATAGATAATGAAGTCACAAATATACCCTGTTTCCGCCTCACAAAGCATAAAAAATTTGATTCTAAATCGTGCACGTTTGATAGGAATATATTGTTTCCAAGATAACCTTCCTTTATAAGGCATCAAGCTTTCATCAACCGATACATCTCTTTCCGGTATGTAAAAATTACAAAATTTTTCCCGTAAATTTTCTATTACATTATACAGTTTCCAAAGTTTTGGATTTGGAAAATCATCTTTTTTTTTTCAGCTTCTTTATTGCAAAAATGTAAATATCGAAAAAGCAAAATAAAACGATTTACGGGCATTACTTTTGAGTAAACTGGAGTATGCAAAATCCTTCGATGAGACCAGTACATAGCCTGATTCGGTTTTTGAACAATACCTTGAAAAATTATTAGCCCAAAGAATAGCTTCATTTCTCTGTCATTTGTAGGGATCCATTTTTTACTGTGGGAGCACCTTGATATCTTTGCCCGATTTGCTTTTCTTTCTTGTTCTGCATATTTGTTTGTTTCTTTGACAATTATATCCATTAGATTTGAATCCAGAAACATTTCTAAAATATCTAAAGGAGTGTAGTTTATGTTTACAGGAAAAGGGAACCGCGAGGGCCCTGATCGGCCAGAAGCAGTTATTTCACACCAGTCTCTCGCATTTCCTATATCATCATCACCGCTATCCGTTGATTCACTGCTACTTTCAATGTCACTCTCCTCAGTTTCACCTGCGTCACTAGTATCGATGCCTTCAAAATCTTCATCTTCAGTTGAAGAATCTAAATCATCTATATAACGTTTCAAAGAACTGGATGCCATTTTACAACAAAAAGATCCCGCGCGCTTTGAACCAAACAACTTCTAACCTCTAACCTTTGAAACCTTCAATAAAGGGCTGCCATCTATTGAATTGAGCGCACATTAACGTTTACCGAGATACAGTCGGGTTTGACAAAGAGATAAAGCCAAAATAAACGTCTCCCGATATATATTCGGGTATAACAATACGATGCACTCAAAAAAAAATTACCCCGAGTAATACTCGGGCGTGACATTTTCGAACACCAGTGCTGTACCCGAGATTATCTCGGGCATGACAGTTAAAAGGTTAATTATTTTTCCACGCAAGAGTTCTTACCTTATCAGGTTGTATTATTTCTTGCTTTTTTTATTTTATAAATCTTTTTCTTTTTTAACATGCCCACTGTATTTAGTTTAATTGATAAGTTTCAGCGTATATATATATTCTTACCCAATATTCGAAGTTTAGTTCTGTTGGAACACAATCGGGTTTTGTAATGTATTTTCTTTTTGTTAATTAAAAAAAACATTATTTTCAAAACGTTTTCAAATGTGTTTTCAAGTTTTAATTTTCCGTTGTGAAAAGAAAAATGTTTTTTAAAGAAAAATATTTTTTTTAATAATTATTTCCTTTGCGATTTTAGAAGTGCGCCAAAAAAAATCGTCAAGGCCGTTGCCACCACTCATAAACGTAGAGTGTAGCTGTTCCAATCTTTGTGTCTGTTCTTGTGCATGTAAATTTTATGTTTTAACGTCTAAACTAAACTCGTAAACAGTTAAAGCGAGACTCATGCCCATTGCAATACTAACTTGCTTTTTTCAGTTCCAGTTGTAGCCAGTACGGATTAAGAAATGCCCCGATAAAACTATTTTCTATGTTAGACAACACTTCGGCTATAACTTAAATACTGAATCTCTAAGAGTAAGGCGTTATTTACTGTTAGGCTTGCCTTTCAACAGTTTACAAGATTACGGTTATTTACAGGTAAAATTGGTGAGGACGTATGTATAGCACAAATATGATTTGGTACGAGAAAAATGTTTAATTTTAACATTCACGACATAAACATTTCAGTCATTTTGTTATGTTAATTTTTTAAGGATTTATCACTTTTCGTTCTCCTGTACAAGAACAAGATTTTCTTGTTGCGTTAAGAATAGGAATGCGACCATATTAAATATGGTATATACAGGGGTTGGACAAAAAAAATATGGCAAAACTTCGTGAAATGCATGCTTGAAAAGAAATGTTTTGTAATTTCATCATGGTCAGAGCTAATGGACTTCGAACGTGGGCAAATTATTGGAGCTCGTCTGGTGGGTGCTTCCGTGAGCTAGGTAGCGGAAGTGTTTAGTGTTTCAAGAGGTACTGTATCTAAGATTTATTCTGCATATTTTAAAAGTCGAAAAACATCATCCGCTAAATCACAGCGCGGATGAAAGTGTGTTGAGTGATCGTGACAGACGATTATTAAGGAGGATTGTGACTAAAAATAAGAAGACCACAGCTGCAAAAGTTACTGCTGAAATGAATGTCGTCCTCACAAACCCTGTGAGTACTAAAACAGTAAGAAAGGAGCTTCATAAGCAGGGTATTTCTGGCCGAGCTGCAATACAAAAACCCTTCATCAGTGATGCCAATTCCTGTAACAGAAAAGTGCTATTATTCCCCAATTAACACTGATTGTTCTACTTTTTCAACTTCATGCATTGTTCAATGACGTAACAAAATCTTTAAACTGATCAGTTTGCACACAATCCAATGCGCTTGCAAAGTTATATAGCCTATTAGTACGACGTAAATTACAATAGCCATTGTAAGGGAAGCAAGGCAAGCGCTCGGCGGAAAAGTTGAAAGGAGGGAAATACTAGATGCCGAGAGGTCACGCCGCGCATGAACCCATAACGGCGGGCCGAAAGTGGGCTGGCTGTGGGTCTAGAGATTGGATTTCACAGGAAGGTAGAAGCGAGATGTCTTTGATGCCCGGCAAGACGCAGGGGCAGAAGTTCATTTCCGCCGCTTCCAGGATCAGAGAAGACCACAGAGACCTTTTTGCCGCCGCCTGGCTAATGAAGTGCGGAAGGGGAAAATTAACTGCCAATGGACAGCCCGATTTGGAAACAGCCAAGTGCGAGAGGACAAGTGTGTAGAATGAAACGAGAGGGGGGGACAACAACCCCCTGGAACTTTCGGAATCGAGAGAGATGGGAGAAAAGTTTCGAAGAGAGGTCAACAGACCCGAGGGATCTAACTGATCCGGCCAAGGAAACATCCGTTTACTGTTTCAGATACCCCGTTTTCTGGAGAAGTGCTCGTCTCGAGCACTGGAAAAAAAGGCTAGCATAGCCTGCAGAAATCACGAATGTTGTTCGTTGATTCTGAGAAATTTCTCGTACTGGGTTTTCGTCTATCAGACGTGAGGAAAGCTCAAACCTGAGCTGCTGATCCTGCTGATTTGGAGCCGACATAGAACACGTTGCTAGGCTCATAGGAGCTGGGAATCACTCAACAGAGTGCCACTTTAGAGAGTTCAACTGAACTGATAATATCTCACACGTGCGATAACCCTTGGAGATGCTCACCCGAGCTAGAGATTTTGTTCGCACTAGTAAGGACTGTAGGCCAAGGACAATTAATCATATTAGGAAATTTCAGTCACCTGGACTTTGACAGCATATATATGCTACCTGTATATCCGACAAGGTTGTAAATACTTGTTCAAAATAAATACATTATCCCAGACCTCTGCGAACGATCTCCTCTAGTAGACGACGCTACCATTCCCAAAATGTTACACCATACGTCCAAATTGATATTCTATGTTTTATGTCAGGCGCAGCTTGACCAAATATGGCTCTTGCGCAATAAAGTCCCAAGCCATTCAGATTGCACCCTAAAAAACGTAATAAAAAATGCGTTAAAAAATATTTCATACTGACTTAAATCTTGTAGTTCTGATTGAGTGAGTGATTAAAAAGATAAAAGCACACACATAATACATGTTATTAATTAATTTTTTTTTCAGGAAGGTTCTAGATCTGAGTTTTACGCAGCTTAACTGTCCATATACTAACTCTTACAAGCAATATAAATTCTGATGACGAGGAATAAGGCAGTATTAGAGGTTACCTGAGAAATATAAAAGTCTGCATGTTGAACGTGAGCCGCCTTTGGAACGAACTTGGTCTGGAGGATGATAAACAAGAGCAGAGAGCTAGAACCATGTGGAATCATGTTCTAAACCTCCTTCAAGATATTTCCGATGCGGAATATAATTTTTTTGAAGATGTGAAAAAACGTATAATGAACTATACAAAAGAAATTGAAGATATATCGAATGTTTTGCAAGTGACACCGGTGGAAATACAAGGCTGTTTAATTAAAAAAGAAGAAATGTTACGTCACGAATTGGATTTGTTGACAAAATTAAAAACCAGAAGGGTGAAACTTTACCAGGATTTGAAAAATATCGAGTTAAAATATTGTCCGGTTTTAAACTTTAGCGAACATAAATGTTCATCCATCACCGGAGTTCCGACGGAAACTACATTCTTGAGCTTGAACAATAGATTTCTGTGACGAAAAAAAAGAAAGAGGTTATACTAAATTCTGCCGCTTGAAGTCAAATTTGACAACAGTTCTTGAAGAAACGGCTTTAGAGCCAGAAACGGTTTGAAAGAGTATAAGCAGAGAGAATTTGTATGTATCAGAGAGAATATTTCTCTTTCTAATAAAACTTTCAAGACTTTAGAAGAAATGATTTTGAAAGCTCAAAAAAGGAAGGCTGATTTAGAAACCCAAAAGAAGACATTGTTGGCAAAAATGACAGTTTTGTGGGAACAGTTCTGTTGAAGATTGAAAATAAATGAAAGGGAAAATGCTAAGTTTTTATCGCACCACACGGATTCCAAAGTTTCATCTATGAATTCTATTGAAGAGGGATTGGAACGATGTATAAAGAGGTAAAAGGAAAACCTAAAAATGTTTATAGATACTCTAAAGGCGGAGTTGAAATAACTTGTCTAAATCTTGCATTTCTGATTCGCAGAAGCCCGAGCTTCAATCCTGTTCATCTTCTAAGCGAACCGACGAGGTTCTGGAAGGATACGAAGCAGAGGTTCTGTTGGTTACATCTTGTAGAAAATCCATAAATGTCAGCATCTGTTTGATTTATTTCTAACTTTTGACCAAAAAGCCATGGATCCAATCGGATTCAAAAACAGGGAAGGAAAGCTAATGAAACGGAAAACGCTGTACCTTTTCTGTGGAGAATATTTCCGAGAGCTGGTCATCAAGCGGAAGAACCACAGAAAGAAAGTGTCAAACTGGAGCGTTTCAAAAAGAATTTGCTGCAATTGCAAACCGATGTGACCGCTGGCATGCCCTCGAAAAGATCGTTAATGGCAACTCCAAAAACAGCGCCTAGTAAATTGATATCTATTTCAGGCAGATCTCATTTTCGCACTCCTGTTGTACGCAATCCAAAGAATACTTCGAACACAGCCGCTAAACTTGCATCCATGTGCGGAAAATTTTCTTCCTAGAAGAAAGATCCAAAACATACGTTAAGAGCTAGAAACCAATTGCCCGTGTCGCAGAGTTCTCATGATACTACTACCTACATCGACTTCGTTGACGAACTAAACAGTAGAAGACGGTGCAAATCACGTAGCACAGTATTGACGAATAGAAAACCTGGTTATACACGGATATCACAAGGTATCGAGAGAAAAAGTTCGAAATAATCTCTAAAATCTGGGAATGCATCCTAACTTCTGTCGAAGCTTAATTCAGCGAAAGGGAAATAAGGGGTTTGACATTTTTAATATAGTAAAAATCCAGAATCCCTCAGTTACATTGGAACAAAATGTGTAATTTTTTGTTATTAAAACAATTTTTGGTATAATATTTTATATCATTTTGCTAAGACACGTCTTATTTCCATGTTGCTTTCACCAAAAAAAGCATTTTTTGTTACTATATATGTATACATACAATAATTTCTCTTTAAAACATTACCCGGATTTTATATCTGAAGTCAGTGCTGAGATAGACTGATGATATAATTACAGCATGCTATGAATTAATTCTAGGTGTGAATTTTTATGTAAATAACTTTAAATTAGTAATTGGTGTAGAAATTAACTGTAGATTTTGTAAATAAAATCGTTTGATTGGCTTGCAAAAAATTGTGTTGAGAAATTTAATATAATTTATTACATACAGTTGATAGTGTATAATCCTTTTCAGTTTATAGAATCAATTTTTTTTCAATTGGACTCAAAATACCCAGGAATGGTAAAATGTACAATTCCAGAGTAGGTTAAAACAGAATCTTGTATATGTCCAAGACGTTGTAACGTCGTGAGTATAATTTACGTGGAGAGTGGCTTGAAGACAATTAAAACGACTTTTAAAATTACAGCCACATTTAATTAATTATTGAAGATATACATATACGTTGAGACTATTTCGAGGCTAATAGATGGAAAATACAAATAGAGTTTCAGTCCCGCGGCTTCATAGGAGCAGAGTCGTTCTGCGTCCGTTCACGTTCATGCGTTCCACGATTCTTTCTTTTCCTCGAGAGCAGACTCCACACGTTCTTCAGAAAACGGTACAGGTCAAAGACAAGGGGATACCCCCATCCGGTCATAAATTCACAGACCACCATGAAAGCTGTGGTCAGAGAGACTGAAACACGCTTAGTGAATAGAATGTTTCCTGCTTGATTTCTCAAATGATTTTGGACTTGAAAGTACACAAAATATACTCTGACCCACGGTCGAAAGCCTTCTAAATATAGAGGGGCGATAGTGCAGTTTTGAAAACAATTTTGTTGGTACTATAATCTAATAAAGATTGTAAATCATAAATATTTCAAGTTATGTTCAATTTACATATGCCTAGTATTTATGTGTAAATTGGTGCCAAGCAGCCCGGTTGGAAGAGTATCGGATCCAACAAAAGACCGTCGTGTACGAATGGGCCTGGTGCACGTTAAATCCGTCGTGGCCTCAAAAGTCCTAACGTTGGCATAGTATGGAAGTTTGGAGAGTGGGGTGGCAGCTCAGGTGGGACCTCTTCACCTGACCGTGGTTCAAAATTACGAGGTGTTGTCCTCGGATCTTTCCCTTAAGGGACTGATCCCGGACTGTCGTCAATAGCCTGTTGTGTTGCTCTAGTACGACGTTAACTAAAAATTACCTTACATCGGATCCTTTCCGTTGAGATTGATCCCGGGCCATCAACAAAACAACGGGCTTTGGCGAAGTTCCGGGACCATGCCTGGGAGGCATTCGCGGAATCCCTCACGCTTTCAGCACTCCTTGGCGAGTTGGCAAAAGCCGGCTGTATCGCCAACTCCGAGAACTATTTCGGACCACGCGTTGCTGCCATCTGTTGACTCGTAAAGGAATTTTTTTACAAGTTTTTTTTTTCTATTTTAAATGTTTTTCCACAGCTACAAATATAAATTAAATACATAAAATAATATGTTTTAGTGACACACCCTGATATCTTAAACAATAAATATGAAATAAAACAACTTTAAACATATTTTTTTTCCTTTGAGAATACATGTATAAAAAATTTCTGTCTCCTTAACAGCCCAAATGCAAATGTTATAATCTATATATATAATTCTCTTACGTGGCACGCAAAAAAGACGTTATTTGTAATCGCGTTTTGGCAACACTGTACGATTGTTTGTTTATCGCGAAGTCTCGCGAAAAAAAAAAGGAAATTTTAATGAGCTGTTGCAGTTAGTTTATAATAGAAATCAAAGAAAGCGGAGGATCTTTTCAGGGCCATTTAAAAAACGGTCCTTTTCAGGGCCAACAATCATAGATCAACAAGACGCTTGCACTACAACTTTCGGCAACAAACTCAATGAAAAAGTGTGGGTAGTTTGAGTGCTGGGAAAATGTACACACAAACAACATGCTGGGTATTCAATTTCCAAAGCAACGCTCACATTTCGAGTCAAAATTTGCACAAAGTTTTCATTTGAATTCTGATTTTACAGATACTTAATTTTTACTGCTTAGCGACCGCAAATTTTGTTCATACTACTTATATGAAAATAAGAATGTTTTTGTTAATTTGGAATAGGTATTTTTATTATTGGAAACCCGTTTTTCAATAATTGGGTATTGCTGTTGTTTTAAGTTAGAAATATTTAAGAATCTCTCTATATTAAAAAGAGTTACCACCGCCGCAGTCGCAGGATTTAAAACTGGGTTTTTCACTCGGTTCTCAAGATGGTTTGTCGATTGAGTACAAATCAGAATATTACGAGATTAACATGGTTTATTCAAAATTGTACTGGGAAAAAAATGGAGATGGTTTTTTTACTGATGCGGCTATCAGTTTAGGGTGCATTAAGAGTTAAAGTAAAAAAAAAAGCGAAATCACTTACGATAGGAGTGATTATTTGCAAAGCAACAAGTATTAATAATGCACTGTTCTCATGTTTCCGTCACTTAGTTACTTCACAAATTCAAGTGTTCACTTTCAAAACATTATTCTCGGAACCTCACTCGTCAAGGAAATCCGTAAGATTAAATAATCCATGGGGGAAAAATTCAGAACAGTTCACTTGCAGGCAGTTTTCTCGTATTTACTTCAAATAAGAAAGCCGACAATTTAAAAGACCCTATATTGTAAATCATCAAAATAAGCAATGGCAGATTTGTTGCGCTTTACGGAATGCCCTTATCTTCAAACTACATTTCCGTTAGTTGGTCAGGCGCTTCTTGTACAGATTGGGACCTAGGGCAATAAAACCCTAACATACAATCCGACAGTCGGTCATAAAAATAAATCGCTTTTCTCAAGACATGCTGTCAAAGACTTGGTCGAGCCCTACAATTTAGAGGATTCCAAAATGAGTTAATCATCCCGTAGCATTCAAGTGCGAGCACCACGTGCATTCATTTTGGGGGTAGAACCACTTTAAAGCCGTAAAACAAAGTGATAAAGTATCGGTATGCTGGGCCACCTATATCCACATATTCAGAGGAAGAATTTAATCTTTTGGTACTTTGGATCTTTGAAACAACTCTTTTTCACTTTTAGTTAAATATAAACTTTTACTACACAAATAAAATTTGTTCGAAGTTTCTTGATAAACTTTTCATACATTTATGTGTTACAAAACTTTGAAATTCGTTACTTTCAAAATCTAATTTTGTGTTGCCCCTTGCCCCTTCATTTATTACCCATTTTGGGGAATATATCAAAGCTCTCATAATGCGCGCTGCCCCCTCTGTGCTTCTTTCTTTCTCTCTCTCTCTCTCTCTCTATATATATATATATATATATATATAAATATATATATATATATATATATATATATATATATATATATATATATATATATATTAATGGAAGGGAGGCTGCTAACTGCGTAGTTTATACAAAGGGCGCCCCCCCCCCTCCCTGTGCATTTTTTTACAAAAAAATTTCCAAAACTATCATTTAAACAATTTTAAATAAATCTATTCTACAACGCGCTGGAGAAAAGTTATAAACTTTCTGATAAAACCTTCGTAAAAAGTTTTTTATGTTTATGGATATGGATATTGAGGCATGTGTGTGTTGAGATCGGTATATGGTTGCAGAAAGAATGCACTTCGGGAACAGGAACAACAAGAACTTTAATAAACAATAATAGGTTAGTTACATGGTTCGTCTCGCCTTCAGTACGAGTGCGTCTGCTGGTGTTAGTATTCAAAGACCGACTTTATATACAACTCTGCGCTACGGCAGAGTGGAGCGCCATCTACTGGGTGAATACTACAGAGTATCCCTCCAGTGACGAAGGAACGATAAACATAAGTAATAATACAGCACAGATAAGCAAGACAAAATAAGAAAATGAGTACACATACAATTGAAGATATTTACAATTTTAAATAGTAATGTAGCTATTCACAATTCAATGAAGTACACACAATGAGGGAAAAAATGTTAGTTATTTCTCCATGATAAGTCTATCGGGGAAATGTACACACCGTCCCGATCGTGTAATTACAGGTGTTTTAGATTGTGGCTTAGGTGTGACCGATTTAAGTTTGTCAATGTGGGAAGATAGCTTTGGGGATTCCATGGTATCCGAAAAATAAAAAGCTGGCTTTACTCTGTCGATGGAAACAGTGTTTTTCTTACCATTTAACTCAATGACAAAATTTTTGTCTGTACGGTTAACAACCAGATGTGGTCCAGAATAAGAAGGTGTGAGAGGAGGTCGAACTTTGTCGATTCTTAAAAATAATTTAAATGTTCAGCTCCGGGTCACCATGTTGAGATCGGTATATGGTTGCAGAAAGAATGCACTTCGGGAACAGGAACAACAAGAACTTTAATAAACAATAATAGGTTAGTTACATGGTTCGTCTCGCCTTCAGTACGATTGCGTCTGCTGGTGTTAGTATTCAAAGACCGACTTTATATACAACTCTGCGCTACGGCAGAGTGGAGCGCCATCTACTGGGTGAATACTACATATGTGTGGAGATGTACTGCGGTAATGACTGCGGTAGTTGTTTTGTTTAAATTAAATGGTTTGCAGTAATTTGTCAATGTCGTCGAAGTGTCGCCCAACTATCTTGAGTACATGCAGGGTGTTGACAATGTACGAAAATCTTCATGTACTGTAATTTTTTATTTGTTTTCATACATTATACATATTTTTACACTAATTTTGGGCCTCACCCACGAAATCGGTTGTCCAGAGCAAATGCCAAGTTTTCACTCCTCTAGATCTGGGCCTGCATCTATTGACAGGAAATAAAATTAGTTCCAAATTTGATTCAACGGTGCTGTTTAATGTTACTTTTGAAGTTAAAATGTTAATAATGTTCTTGATAGTGTGGAGGGGCTAAATATGGATTTCGCCCCTTCTCCTAAGTGACGGGAGGGACCAAGTACCCTCTGCCCCCCCCCCCTGTTGGCAAATGCCTGTATGCCCTCCTCTAGATCTGGGTCAGCATCTATTGACAGGAAATGATATTAGTCCAAATTTGCTTCAACGGTACTGTTTAATGTTATTTTTGAAGTTAAAATGTTAATTATGTTCCTTGATATTGTGGAGGGGCGAAATATGGCTTTCGCCCCTTCTCCTCAGAGACAGGAGGGGCCAACCCTCCCCCCCCCCTGTTGACACGTGCCTGTACTATAGATTCGTCAGGACACGCCGAACAGACAACACACGTAGTACTTCATTTTATAATTGTCTACACTCGCTGGAAAAAGTTAAACACATCGTGAAAAACGTTAATATCTGGAAGCTAATCTAAATTTGAGAGGCTGCAATTTGCTGCAGAGTTAGATGGAACTATGCAAATGGATTATGTAACAGCCAATCACAGTTTCGTGTCGACAAATATAAAAAAGGGAGTCGTATAAGAAGCCAGCATTGTGAAGGGTTAGAGGAGTTGCATGTAAGTGCTGTAAAAAGTGTTTGCAACTTTTGTAGGATTGGTTTTCAAGACTTACGTGTATCTGTCACTTCCAAAACACATATAGCAAGCGCTGCCGTTCTGTGGGATGCCTTAAATTTTGGCAATCAATCACTCATGTTGCTCTTTTCTTTGGCGTTCATTCCGTCATTTCATCATTATGCTAACAAGCCAAACAGTTGTCCAAACCCCTGTGGCCCACACCCAACAGGTTACAACCCCTGCGGTTCATCGATATATTGCTGTTACAGCAAAGCACTCATCATGCATGGCTGTGCCAAAGGGCAAATCTTTCAGAAATAAATAAAGATGTGAATGTCATCAAAAAGCAAGTCTTGCGAGAATTGCCCCATACTTTTTAAATTTTCAAATCTATAGACATTACACATGACAGAAATGAGTCCTTATAACACACAACACAGTTTTTTTACACATTGGAACCATCTGGAGTACTCTCGCACATATTGGAGCACCGATTATGCTTCTCACAAATCTGAATCCACCTTCACTGTGCAATGGCACAACACTCTGTCAAGAAACTCATGCCAAATATTATTGAAGGCACCATCGTCACTACACATGCTGCAAGTTAGAACGTATTCATTCCTACACACACACACAATACCAATCATCACTTCTGATATACCATTCCAATTTAAAAAACTTCAATTCCCAGTTCGTTTAAGTTGCACTGTAAGCATCAACAAGGCACAATCACTTAAAGTCATACGACTCCGTCTCATTAAACCGTGTTTCTCCCACGGTCAAGTGTTCGACAGAATTTAATACCTTTTTACTTTTTATATATAGATATTACTTCAATTTCTTGCCACATATGGTTATTTTAATAAGTGTACATGTATACTAACTCGTCGGAAAACAATCAAATATAAAATGCTAATTTTTATAATTTGTTTTCCTTTCGCACATGGCACACACTTATTTCATTTCATTTAATTGTTTCTAAAGTTGCATTTCACATCTACAAACATTGCTAATTTTAAAAATTCAGGTAAGGAATAAAATAATTCACTTTGTACTCAAAATAAAAAAGAATTACCTTTTATTTTGGTCTATTAATCTATTTTATTCAACATTACCTCAACTTACAAAAATATTTCTAATTTTTCTGTCTTACTATTATTTAAGTAACTAGGGGGCTCCGCCCCCTGCTCGCTTATGCTCGCCAACCCCCGGGGATTGCTGCGCAATCCCATTTGGTTTGCTTCGCAAACCAACACTCCTTTCACAGATGTCATTTGGTTTGCTTCGCAAACCAACATTCCTTTCACAGAGTGAAACTATCTGAATAATTCGTACATGACGTCACAGCGAGGGCTTCGCGCCCTGCTCGCTTACGCTCGCCGACCCCGGGGATTGCTACGCAATCCCGTTTGGTTTGCTTTCTCAAACCAATACTTCTTTCGCAATTGATTTCACTTTTTTTTGCTTTAACACTTAATGCACCCTAAACTAATAGCCGCATCAGTAATTAATCTTCTGTATCTTGTTCCCTGTACAATTTTAAGTAAACAGTGTTAATATCAAAACTTTACGATTGTACTTTGTCGGTAAACTGTCTTGAGAACAGAGGGAAAAAAGCGAGCCTTTTTCCTCGCCAAATAAAAAGAAATCGTTTTTATGGCAATTGTTGCTACGATAAATTTGATATCTGGCAAACCCGATAGTAGAAAATGCAACCCACTGCTGTTTGCGGAACCAGCTATGCGAACTGAAAAATACGAAATTTGTGTCACCAACTTTTGATTGCATCGAATTTATTTATGAACTAATTTTAAAAATAATTGTACCGTAAGAAAGAGTACATTGTGAGGTATACTGCAATATTTTTAAAATTAAAAACTAACAGTAATACTATATAGATATGACCATTTTAGTTTTGTATCGGAAGTTACGATCTGAAAGTTCCGAAAATTGTATGACCTACTTTTAATTGCATCGATTTTGTTTATTAACCAATTTGAAAAATAATTGTACCATAAGAAAGAGTGTAATGTAGTGTATTCAGTGATGTTCTCAAATTTAAAAAATAATGGTTTTTGCCGTAGACATAACGGTTTTAACAAAACGTAGCGAAAATATCCGAAGATTCCGAATTTTGTATCACGAACTTTTGATCGCATCCAATTTAATTATTAACCGATTTCAAAAATAATAGTACCGTAAGAAAGAGTATATTCTGAGGTATACTGCGATATTTTAAAAATTAAAAACTAATAGTAATTAGATATAGATACGGCAGTTTTAAAAAAAAGTAACAAAAATGTCCCGATTTTTCCCGAATTTCAAAAAAATATTATCAAGAACCACATTTAAATTTCAAAAAAAACTCGACGAGCTGCAAAAATTTACGTTGAGAGGTACTCTTAAAAAAAAACTCAAGACTAAAGACTGAAATTTTGAATGTGTTTTGCTCACTCGCGGAAGAAATTTCACTTCTTCAACTTTAACACTTAATAAAACCTAAACTAATAGCTGAATCGGAAAAAAATCTTAATAATTATCCAGGGAATACGATGAAGAACAAAGCATGTTAATTTCATATTTTTCCGATCAGTACTTTCTCGGGAAACCGTCTAAGAATGGAGCTAAACAACAAAAATTTCAATTCTTCGGCGGCGGCGGCGGCGGTAACTTTTTTTTAATATAGAGAGATTTGGGGTTAAAATATACTGTATTGCCCAAATCAACACATTTCATTGTTGTGTTAAAAATAAGATACACCACGCATTCAAGTTGTAAAATTTAAAAACGAAGACACTAATTTTTTCGGTTTTTAGTACCAAAGCGTGTTTTCTCTCTGCTTTCAATTTTATCAACTGCCTTTTCCAAAAACTTAAATCTCTTAATTCTTAGAAAATACAATTTTTGGCATTGCAGTAAAATGTGTAAAATATGCATGTGTATAAGACGGATTTAAAAAAAAAATACAACAATCAACAGAAATTCTACATGTTTTTATTAAAAATTTCAGCGAATTTGAAATCTGAGGAAATTTTTAATTAACATCACACAAAATCAACACAATTGGCTATTAATGAGGGTATGGGATTAATTCCCTAATTGAGAGATCCGAGGTAATTTTTAATTAACGTCGTACTATAGCAACTCAACGGGCTCTTGACTACGGTCCGGGATCAATAGCCAAAGGAAAGTATCCGAAAAAATTGGGTAATTTTTAATTAACGTTCTCAAGCATTACAACTACCTATTAATCAGGGTCGAAGTTTTAGCCAATAAGGGAAATATACGTGTACAACCACGGTCAAATTATAGCATAACACCTCAGCTGGCATTTGGCTTCCATTTGGTTTGCAAAGCAAACCAAATGGAAATGCGTAGCAAACACCAGTGGTTTACAAACGTTCACAATGAACACACCTAACCCCCACAAAGTAAAGCACGGGCAACGCCGTTCTAGCCACGCAGTGGCTAGTTTCTAACTTAAAACAACAGTAATACCCAATTATTGAAAAACGGGTTTCCAATAATAAAAATACCTATTCCAAGTTAACAAAAACATTCTTATTTTCATATAAGTATAGATTTTGTTTTAAAAAATTATGAGCACTCATAGGCGGCAGAGTCAGAATCGAGATAATTTTTACCCATGTGCTTCAAGCAAATCAAGTATAAATCTAAAAAGTTCAGAAAAATCGAGACGTTTACGAAAAAATCGACGTTTTAATTTCTAATTTAAATGTATTGTAAGTTTTAAAATTCACCTTAAAGTCATTTAGTAAATATTGTATAAATAAAAAAATTATGATTTTTAAAAATCGAGTGTTAATTGATGAATATCTTTTTATGTAAATTAATTAACTGTTTATAATTTACTAGGGGGCCTGCCCCCTGCTCACTAACTCTCGCAAACCCCCGGAGGATTGCTTCGCAATCCTCATTGGTTCGCTGCGCGAACCTATGCTCGCTTCGCTCGCCTCAATGAAGACATGTGTCCTAGCAGAAGGGATTGTTTACAAAATATGTTACCAAAAAAATGTTTTTCAAATCTAAATTTGCTGTATTACAGAAAAAATATATACAGTATCTCTACAATCAGAATTCAAATGAAAACTTTGTGCAAATTTTGACTCGAAATGTGAGCGTTGCTTTGGAAATTGAATACCCAGCATGTTGTTTGTGTGTACATTTTCCCAGCACTCAAACTACCCACACTTTTTCATTGAGTTTGTTGCCGAAAGTTGTAGTGCAAGCGTCTTGTTGATCTATGATTGTTGGCCCTGAAAAGGACCGTTTTTTAAATGGCCCTGAAAAGATCCTCCGCTTTCTTTGATTTCTATTATAAACTAACTGTAACAGCTCATTAAAATTTCCTTTTTTTTTTCAATAAAATTTCATCCGATAACGCTATAAATTCAATCGCTGCGCGAGACTTCGCGATAAACAAACAATCGTACAGTGTTGCCAAAACGCTATTACAAATAACGTCTTTTTTGCGTGCCACGTAAGAGAATTATATATATAGATTATTAATAATTAATAAATATTAATATAATTAATTTATTCTTCCCATTTTTTTCAGGGGTACTTTTCGGGAGGATCCCCCCCCCCAATTCAACAACCTTAGTTACGCCTATGCTCGGCCCTCCTCTATTCAAAACGTTGGCACGTCCCTGCTATAGTACTTCTAATAATGAAATTTGGCACATAGGTAGTGTGAATATTTTAGAATTTTATGTAGTGTGAATATTTTACAATTTTATGTATTGTGAATATTTTACAATTTTATAGTCCATCACAAATTTTAAAATTTAATCCAGAACATTTTAAAATTAATGTAATGAGATATTTAATTATTGTTGTGTTCCTCCGAATAGCAAGTGTTCAATTGGTATTGACTAAATACGTATTTACAGTGCGTATGTAGCTGCCCCATTAATGGATATACTTTATAAAAATTTATTGCTTTATTAAAAGCATATTAACTTTTAGTTAGCGTAAACTTTTAGTTTGGATTATCATAATGTAAAATATAAGTATATATTTTTTTGTGTTTCCTCCATTTTTGGAACTGGATCACAGTTGTGCAATATGTTGTTTGTTATTGCTTCTGTTTTAGAGTACGATACTTTGGATTATCATTTTTAAAGCATATTAACTTTTTGTTTGGATTATTTGGATATGTTTTTAAAAAGCAGAGACCTGTTTCATCAATTTATTGTCACTATGTATTCGGAGATTGAATCGGAGAAGGTGTTGTACATACGACTGAATGAGATCACTCAGAGTGGAACGGTATGCACATTTGAGAAATGCGTTGATGAACGGTGGAAATGCTGCGATAAAAAAACTGAAGTACACAGAAATAACTAAACTTCCAAAAAGATATAAAAACCAAAAGTAAAAGTTTATGCTTTTGTAAATTTATATGTTGCATAAATTATTAAAATTAAGTATTGCTATGCTTTCCAAAAGACAACCAAACACAGAAACAAACAAAAATAGCATAAAAAGATGAACAAATAACATCATTTCGTAATAACAGTATTTTTTTAATTTACAGCCCCCAATATGCAAAAAAGGCAGTGATATAAGAAGCCAGCATTGTGAAGGGTTAGAGCATTGGTGTCATTAACAAAATAATGTTTATATCCAAGACAGCATTTTTAGCATATTTCTAAAAACAAAACCGTGATTGGTCGTTACGTAATACATTTTAATACTTCCTTATTTCTGTAAAGTGTATTGTAAGACGAATATGAAAAAGTTACTTATGTTTAACTACACCTACTAGTCTGAACCGACTTCAGTTCGTATCGTAGCGTGTAAAAGTAGCCTCGCGATAGGATTTTGAGCTGCGACGTGGGCTTTGTATAAAGTCGATGTTGGTCTAAGTCCACTATAGCGACAACGCAGTAAAATTATGACAATGTTATGCAAACATTACTGATATTTTCGTGAGGCAAAATGTAGCAGTGTCGCCTAAAGGGAGAAGCTGATACTAAACAAAAGCATAAAAACAGCATTTCTTTTGGTCGTATAACAAAACATTGTGGGGCGTAAATTAAAAGAGGCCGTTTTAGCGAAATGCCATAATTTAGTTATTATTTTATGCAATTTTTTGTTTGTTTCTGCGTTTTAGTGTGTTTTGCAAAGAATAGGAATAATTAAGAATAACAATACTTAATTTTGATAATTTATGCAACAAAATATGTACAAAATTATCACCTTTAACTTTTGGTTTTGATATCTTTTTGGAAGTTTAGCGATTTATGTGTGTTTTCGTTTTGCAACATTTCCATTCTTCATCAATGCATCTCTCAAATGTGCATACTGTTCCATTCTGAGTGATTTGATTCAGTCGTATCTACAACACCTTCTCCGATTTAATCTCGGAATACATGGCGACAATAAATTGATAGAACATGTGTTTGCTTCTCAGTAAAATGTTAAAATTCGAAGAACACATCATCATCCTGTGAGCGTAGAGGTACATAGAAGAAATGTTCTTAGTTTGCATAAATGATTAAAATCCAAGATTGGACTGAGTGCAGTAAAGACCTTTTAAATTCTGTTGACATTTTTAGGAAACCAAATAAAACAAAAATAATATCGCTTTTCTTTCCATCAGACATAAAAAAATGATAAAAATTTACTATACAAAAGCGGAATTACTATACAGAAACAAACAAAAGATAGCATAAATAAAACAAACCAGAAATTGCACAAAAGATAAAAAAAAATATCGCTAGACTTTGAAAAAAATATCCAAATAATCCAAACTGAAAGTGAATATGGTTAAAAAATCAAAATCCAAAGTATCGTAGTCTAAAAAAGAAACAATAACAAACGTATTGCACAACCGTTATCCAGTTGGAAAAATGAAGTAAGCACAATAAAAAAATACAAATATAAAATATTAAAAGTTAACGCTAACTAAAAGTTAATATGCTTTTAAAAAGGCAATAAATTTCATAAAGGATATTCAGTAATACTAAAAGTGAATATGCTTAAAAAATCAAAATCCAAAGTATCGTAGTCTAAAAAAGAAACAATAACAAACGTATTGCACAACCTTTATCCAGTTGCAAAAATTAAGTAAGCACAGTAAAAAAATTAAAATATAATAGTTGACGCTAACTAAAAGTTAATATGCTTTAAAAAAGGCAATAAATTTCATAAAGGATATTCAGTAATAGGGCGGCTACACGCTCGCAAAAAATACGGATTCATTCAATACCGATCATGACTGTTGCCATTCGGAGGAAAGGGAATAATAATTAAACATCGAATTAAATTATTTTTAAAATTTTCAAGATTAAATTTTAAAAATCGGGCTGGTCTATAAAATTGCTAAAACATTCGTACTTCATGTGTGCCAAATTTCATTAGTGTGAATGCCATAAATTCGTCAGGGCACCATTTCATGAACATACACACACAAAAGAAAACTTTACTTTATAATAGTAGCGATATAAAGTATGTTTAAGGATTAAACTATGGAAAATGCCTCAAAAAAATTCAAAATGTCTCTGTTCAAACATAAACAGTGTAACAGGAATATGTGTAAGGTGGGGGAGGGGCTTGTCATTTCAGCTGGCAACGGGGCCCACCTATTGATGTGGGGTGCCTGCTAGAGACCACAAAGGGAGAAATGAACGCCTTACTTCTATCAGGAGACCTGACGAGGTCAGTAACCAACACTTAAGCTTTTTTGTTAGTTTTTATGTGTTAACATTTATCAATACTAAATTTTGGTTCAAAATTAATGATATGAACGAAAATTTATTAACTAATTAATGTGGGGTCAATAAGAATATATATTTGAGATTATCACAGCAAGAGCGGCCTAACCCACCCAATATACACAATGGTAATAAACTCGATTTTCTTGGCCCCATTTTTTACAATTTTTTTATCCTTAATTGGATTTGAGGTTCTAAAATTTATTTTCCATCGATCAACATTAAGTTATTTTGCAATTTTAGAATACATCAAGCAGCGCAGCTAAAAAAAAAATAATAATAATAAAAGGTGGTAATAAAATGTTGGGGGTTTTGTGGGTTTGAATTTTCAATAAAATCTATCCGTATCATATTGGGGGGTCATCCGAAAAGCTCTGCGCGTTTTCAAATTGAAGCTAGCTTTGTTATTATTATTTTCCTTCAGCTGATATAGAGTGACCTCGGTTGAAGCAGATTTTTAAATGTGTTCGATTCTGCTTAAAATGCATACTTATAGGTTGAGTTGCGCATAATTATACCCTGAGAAACCTGATGCTTCTCTATCTCTGTCTATCCCCGGGAAATGCTAAACGATACACTAAAACATTTTCCTTTTGTATCCGGAGTGGTCATAGTGTTGTTACAGTTATATAAATTTGTCTTACAGTTCACTATATATAATTCGGTATAATAAATGGAATTAATTGTGGCTATTAATATCTCATCTTGGTTTATTATTATTAAGACAAAGGTAAGGAATCCATTTTTAAGACCGTTTGTGTGTTTGTTCTTTGTTAGATCAGGATAGCTATTTTTGAATCTTTTGTGCCTATAATTTTAAAATTTTTGTGGTATGCCAGTTAATCTGCCCTCTATCCAGTAGGGTTCGTTCAATGAAAAAAAGTCATAATCATTGTTTCCTAGTCCAGATTATTCTGCATTGCTGCTGCTTTAGTTAACGAAAAAGCAACCATTCCATATCCATAAATCCTACGATATGTAAGAATTCACTGTAACTCTATATTTCATCACAAACATATTAATTCTTGCAAAACTCCTGAATGAAATTTCTACAAGAAAATTCAGTGAAGGATGAATATAATTAGTTAGACAAATGTATGAATTGGACTGATCCTTAGTATATATCACTTTTAAAACTACGCAAATTCTCACAGAAAAAAACATCTTTTAACCTTTTATTGTTCCACTTACTTTAAGTCAAATAAAAAAAAATTAGTTTTTGTCATTGACATAAAAGTTTCATTACTGTTGTAATAGTTCCGTTCTTCCGTACCGTAAGCACTACTTTAACATTCTAAACAAAGTTTCAACTCTAGAGCTGCTTAAAATGATAATCATCAGTTAGATGCTTTAAAGGAGCAGAAGGTTGAACCACATTTGTTTAAGCTTTAATTCCCACTTCTGTCACGCGATAGTCTACTTAGTGGCATGGGAATTCTTGAAGTGTTATAATATATACATTAGTTTCTGATAGATTAGTGAGATGACAACATAGAAAAGCACTCGTGTGAATAAAACTTTGCTTAAGAACACAGACTTTAGTACCTACTGATGTTCATACTTGTGTGTAGTATAATTATATTTTTCTGGTTCTATATTCTAAATTTCCTAGAAGCGATTGCAAAATTATATTTTAGTTTCTTTGCATATAGATCCAATAGATTTAGTGCACTAATGCTCTTATTACCGTCATTCGTTACTAAAATATCGTTGTTATGTTCATGTTCTTGGTATTGGGATATTAAGCAATCCAGAATTTATAAAACAATCTAATAAAGTGTTTTCAGTGTCAAGAGATTCCGACTCTTGTTCACCAGCTCCAAGCACACGACCTCAGCCTTTAATTTCCTTTTCAGATACCGTTTGAACCCTCTTGTTTAAATATTACTGTCTGGGAGCAAATTGTAAGTTCCTTAAGATGTCCTTTTCATTTATTGCTTCAGCACCATAGATATATTTTATTTAACCCTGTATGCGGCTGCTACGATATGCGAGGGCTGTTCAATAAAGAATGATCATAAATTAATAAAAAATAATGTTATGTACTAATCCTCCAATGGTCATTCTGAAAGTACTCCGCATTACATGTGTAATGCACTTATCCCACCTCTTTCACAGTCTTAAAATACATGATTTAAGCCACTTTTTGACAGGTCCTTCAAAATCGCCTACGCAACTTTTACCACTGCCTATGATGATGAAAATCGCTTTTTCCGGAGGAGTTTCTTCATATTCGGGAAACGAAAAAATCGCATAGCTACATCAGGACTATATGAAGGATGGGGAACACATATGACATTGGTTTTCGAAAGGTCTGACGATTTTTTTAGGAGAAAACAAAATTTCAATGCAGTCTATTGCACTTCGCGTGTCACGTCCAATTTTGTCGTTGGCGAAAGTAAAACTAGGCTTTCTTGGCCGGCTGCCAAGGCCTCATCAATAACGTCATGACCGTGATATTTACGCTTTCTATTCTCTAACTATCCCGCTACACATTCAATATGAATTTTATTTTTCTTGATTAATTTTTAATCACCTTTAAAAAATTATGATCATTTTTTACTGAACAGCCCTCGTATATCAGCCCTCCAAATCCGATCTTTTTTCCAAATGAAGAAAAGGCAGGAATGAATAATTCAAAGGCCATGCTTAAAATTTAAACCAACAGTCCCTAATGGTAACATTTTTATGTGCACAGAACCCTGTGACCAAACTATTTGTAACCTGACCCTTGGACTGCTTTCGTCATAGCAAACCTTTACGATTTCACTACTTTTGTACCCCATTCTATAGAAATGAGGATTCACCTAACCAATCCTTAGATGTTAGATTAGCAAACGAGGCCATAAGATACAATATCCATCAGCCAAGTCAATTTTTTACAGAGTAAAAAAATGCCTACTAGTCGACATGTGGTTCATCTGTTTTGAAGCTCTTGTCAATGGAAATGTTAAGTCTATTTTACACAACGCGTTTGCCTAAGAAAACAAATTATCTGCAAAGCCAAGTTCTCTAAGTATGTATCACTTTCAAACATTGTTTATAAGTAACAATTATCAATATCTTAGCTTTGTACGAGATGGATACTCATTCATAAGTATGTTAGGTGAGTAGTTAATAACGTCGATTGGTAACGGTCCTCAATCAATACTTATGGCAAAAAATCAATTAAACCCCTCAAAATTTTGAACCATAATCAGTTGAAGTGGTAAACACCTGAGCTGGTACCACAATGTCCTAACTTCCATACCACACCAACATGAGGACATTTGAGGTTGCCACACATTTTACGTACACAAAACCTCCCGTACGCAATATTTTTTGGTTGGATCTAATTCCGAAATCGCAACCCTCCGCTTTCTAGTGTGTTACTCTTCTAAATCAGCTACTTGGACTCATTGTTTTATTGAAGTGTGATTGTAATGAAACGATTTAATACGCTCTAAGAATACGAGAGTCAGTTTGGGGTTGTAGAATGTTTATTATATCTTTAGCCAAACATTCGTTTGTTATCAGACCGAAGCCATCCCCAAAATAGCCTGCTGGACAAGCAGAGTACTTTTCGACATCTGGTCTTCTTAAACTATGCGAGATGCTACCCTTGTGCCCGCAGTAATTTTGATATATATACAAACAATAGGGGTGGACGAGCACAAGGGGGCAACCGCAAGAATCTTCGGATCAAAGACGTCGGACGGCACTATGCAGATGGTAGTTATCCAGCTTTCGGCTTTCCTGGAAGAGAACACAAATTTGCATGAGATAAACCATTGAGTTTGAATCAGTATCTTTTAATTATAATTATTCATTCGATAGTGTTCCTCGGTACTTGGAAGTCCATAAAAGGTACTTAAAACGTATTAAATTTGTCCAATCCTTGAATTTTACTCAGACCTTTTTTTCTTACAATGTTTACCGGCAATCTAAAACTTCTAAATTCGTATATTTGAGTCTTTTTCTCCTTTAAAGTTACACATATTGATTATATTTATTAAAATTTCATTTCATTTCTTCGAATTTGATGAATATTTTTCGCTTAAAATTTAATTTCCTGGACTTTAATCGTCAAGTTTTCATCGCTCGGAGAGGAAAGCTAATCTCTATCAAAACAAGGTACTTTACATTTCGGTGGAAGATCTTGTTTGTTGGTGGTTTGGCTTCTAGGTTCGCGGCGTCAGCGCAATATTTGAGAAAGATGGGCCAAACACAAAAGAAATAGTCGCCAAATTATGTATACATATATACACAAAGAAAGCTTATTGACACAGGAAAGGAATTGACTCTGAGTGGAAGTACTTGAAAAGTCCTTGAATTTGTATAAAGTCAGATTGGGAACTCTTTCCTGACTCACTGTTATTTAAAGTTTGTTATGAACGAGATTTCTTGTCATCATAATATTGCTAATGTTTTGATGACGACAACATGAAAGTCTAATCAGTTCTTCTTGCTTTGACTAGATATCTTGCCATTATGGTCTGGGTAAGATGAGTAATGACTAGATATTTCGTAGTGACACTCACTAGATTTAATAATCTAGATGCTTCAAGCCTCTTCTATAATATTCATTAAGTACTGCTTTAATTCGTGTATAGATTCAATCTAATTCGTCGACTTTGAGGATATACTAATTAACTAACGATAATCGTTTTTTTATTCACATTTGTTTAAATACTATTTATTAATTTTCAGGTTAAAACATAAAATTATTTATAATGTTAAACATATCCTAAAGAGTTTACAAAGGGATTGCATTTTTGACCATCATGAAAGTAAGAAAAAAGCTACTTCAGATAACCGTCAGTTAATGGTAATTATTTAACGCTAGTATCAATTCCAAAGGGAAAGATCCGAGCACAACAACTCTTCATTTTGAACCTTGGCCAGGTAACAAGGTCAACAAGTGAGCTAACACCTAACCCTCCAAACTTCCAAACCGCGTCAACGTAAGTGCATTAAAGGCCTGGACATATATAACGTTCACTAGCCCCTTCGTAGACGATGGTCTTTGGTTGGATAAAGTTTCAAAGTCGCAACCCTCCGATTGCTATTTCGTGACTCTTACTATTTCTCTAACGCGACCCCGTCAGTTAACGAGTGTCTGTCTTAAAGCGACGAGAGATGACATTAAATCCGTGCTTACATCTAAAGCAGAACTTCACTCCATCTTTCACATCTTCACAGGATGCATATGGTATTATTATCTTTTCATGTTTTGTAGTTGGAGGAAAAGAAAATCAGGTGAAGACGTTGTCTTTGCAATTTGATATAGGTGTGGGTATTTGTGACCTGTTTATTGTAGCTATGGCGACCAAATATGACATCTAATTCTCAGGTTCCAAGTTTAAGCTCAGGCTGAAAACAAGAATATGAATAAAATGAAATAAAATAAAATTTTAAGTGATTCACAATGTATCCCTTAAAATTTGAACTGAGCATATGAATATCACGTTATATTAAACTGAAAAGTCAGCATATAAATGTCAATTACCCCATTCAATCGAAGATGTCGTTAAGTATTTATAAATGTGCAATGTAAATATGATTATTAGGTTGTTAATGAAAGTCGCTCAGGGGTTATTGGAGTAAGGTGTCAAAACCGAATGGAAAGATTCGAGGATAACATCTAGTAATTTTGAAGAGAGAGAGACAAAGAAAAAACATTTGAGCGTATACGTCGGAATTTGATCATAACGAGGTTCAAATTCGCAACTTTCGGATTTTTTATCTGTTATCCTACCAACTGTGCTACCACATATTTTCAGTTACTCTTCCGATTCGTGGCACCCAGTGCAGTTTCAGTAATTTTTTACTGTTTTGTTTCTGTTCTTGCAAGTGTTTTATTTTTGATAATCGGTTCGGGGTATATCTCTTGGCCTATCTTATCATTTTCTCTTAGCCAGGTCGTTTCATTAGAAAGCAGTAACTGGAATTTTACTGTTACTTAAGTATTTTTCAATCAATTTTATTCTATTAGTCGTCGTTGTAAGAGAGGTAGGTATTATGATCTGTATTTTAATTTTACTCTAAAAATAATTTTTTTTAATGTGAACTCACCTCAAACCAATAGCCCTGACGTGTCTCATTTTGACCACAGTGTAGTTAATGGACCTTAGGTAATCCTGTAGCCATGACAGTTCACCAATGAAATCTGAAAAAAGAAGTCTTAATATATGCGTGTTCTTCAGGTTCTGATCATAGATGTGAAATATGGTAGATTGAACATTGCGACTCAAAGCTGCTTCAAAACGCATGAACAATCTATGGACAAGTAGTCTGTGCTTCTGTAAAACATTTATTTGGTTTGCCGTTTTGCCATCTCATAGCCTGTCATCGTATAGCTGTATAACATATTACGATAGGGTAGTGTGCGAATCAGCATTTCTATAGTGGTGACAAGGGTAGTTAAATCACCCTAACGTATACTGCCATCAGATGATCCATAAGTGAACGAATCTTACTTTGAACATTAACTTAACACACGCACACATGTCACAGTCATATGTAGGTCTATGTATGCCCTAATTAATTTAGTAATTTCTGAAGGTTCAATGAGAAACATAATTTTTAAAGGGGTGTATGGTCTATTTAAAAAAAAGCATAACACTGAACATTTGGAATCGATTAATTCTGCCTTATAAAAATTAATATAATTGCGTGCAATACATTAAATGTTAAAAATTGAAATTATTTTTAGATTCAAAAAATCCTTGAAATGAAATTTACCATATTTGGAGGTTTGCAGATATTCGACGAAATAACAGGTAAAATTGATACTTTCGTCGTCATGCATTGAATTCAACATCATATCTGCAAGAAAGAAAGATGAGTTGGTTTAAAATTAATTGTTTTATGATGTGTCCTTATGTCTTCCTCTCTGGTATCAACCCCATACCGTCACCAATAACACATTGTTTTGCTCCAGTGCTACCTAAATTCAACTACCTCTCTCTGCTTTCCTTTGAATTGAGTTCAAAAGATTTGGAATGATTCCATCTTTCCAAATAAGAATTTTCATTAAGTCCAGAAGGTCCGAATTGATTATAAGTTAGGTTGGAATTTTTGTAGGTAGTTAAGTAAAGTCGCACTGGATCAGTTGAACGGGCTATTTGTAACGGCCTGGGATCAATCCCAAAAGCAAAGATTCCAAGACCACGTTCAGATCGATAAGCTACGCCTCGAACCACAGTCAGATAACAAAAACAACACCTCAGCTAGCACCCTACTCTCTTTAATTCCTCGCCACGTTTATGTGGGGTCTTTTAAGGCCACGACAGTTTCAACATACCCTAGCCACTGTATACACGATTATCTTTGGCTGCACCTAATTTCGATCTCGGTACACTTCGTTTTCTCATCCGTTACTCAATCAACTGGGCTTCCACTGCTCCCACTCCTCTAGGACTCTGTATGTCAGTATGTGAATTTTATAGGAAACTTCCAACTCAATGTATTATAAAGATTGATAATGTTTAATAGCATCGTTCCATAGAATTCTACTAATGTCCTATATTTTTTATCAAGAAAGAAAATCTTAGTGTGATAAACTTCCTTTTGTTATATACTTCTTTTAATCGGAATATTAAAAGCATTATTTTAGCACTCATTTAAAAAAGTTTAACCCTTTAGTAACGAATTTTTTGAACGATTTCCGTCGTCGTGTGTTCATGTTCTCACATCCCTAAAATGAGGAGCAGTAGAGTCTTTCCAAAGGATTCTGATAACCAGAAAAAACATATAGGATCATTCCAAATTACTTTATTCAATAATATTATACATTAAAATCGTTCCAAGGGTCGTATTAAAAATAAAGGAGCAGTAAAAATATTCTAAATTATATTGTAGTATCGGTGAGGAGACAATAAAATACTCCCAAAGGATTCCTTTGAAAGGAAAGGACCAATAGGATAGTTCCAAGTTATTTTGTTTTACATATTAATACAATAGACACTTTCCTTAAAATTACATACCACGAAAAGGAATAATTATATGATTAAAATGCACCTAAAGGTGAAAGAATCAAAGAATTCGTTCAACTATTCTGTATGGTTATTTAGTTATTAAATGTGCTGAGAAAATAGCAATATTGCTCTAATAGCAATATATCTAGACTCCCAAAAGTTTGACAGCAAATTCTGATACACACCTATATCGGGTATGCATCTAACACCATACGAGTTCCATGCGTCCCACATCATTTCTTCGACATTCTGGCAGTTGGAATAAATCCGATGCAGTTTTTTATAGTATCTCCTATTCTTAGAGGACAGATTCTGGAAGAATAAACAACACACATGTCGTGTATCATTCAAATAATAAGCATTCATAAAACTTGTCAAAATTACGAACCTTCAATTTAGCATATTAACCAACCTACTTTAGAACTTTATGGACACAATGGAGCGTACTTTTAGTGGCTTAAGTCCTTCGTATGTCTTAAATACACTAAAAATGTAGTTTTTAGCCCTATGAGTGGTTTACACTCAAATTTAACTTTGTAAATTGTAGTCTTTGTTCATAACTTCTAATCAATCTGTACCTTTTTTTTATGATAGAAATTTTACGAAGCATTCTGTTTTAAGTAATAGATCAATAGAAACCATCAAAATCATTTTATTAAAAAAGAAATATAGAATGGAAAATTCCAAGAAAACTACGTCTTTTCTTAGTTTAACTAGCTACTGTTTCCTAATCTTAATAATTATCGACAAGACGCTTATATGATCGAGCGTCTACACTGGTTGGAGTCTTGAGGGGAAATTCAAGGACGTTAAAAATCAAAATTGATTTCTCCCTCATATATACGTTAAGGATCGTTGCTTTTGATTCAAGTTATATACATTAGATATCTAATTCTTTAGATATTTTTATTGGCATTTTCCGGACCTGAAATGACCACATGCCAAAGCTTTAACCTTATGCTTGGATAAATTAAATTTTATCTTTTTGCCATCACAAGAATGGATTTGTAAACCACATAGAATTACCATGATGTACCATTCCACGTAGGATGGATTCATACTACCAACCAACTTACATACATCCACATATTCTATGCACAAACCGTTCATAGAATTGCCTCATATTCATTCGAACAGAACAATCATCCATCCTTAAACCCTGATCCTGGTTGTCTCTATGAAGTTACTCGTTATTTGAAGAAAACTTACTAGATATTATTCATTGTCATGATAAAAAAATTGACAGCTTAATGACAAAATTGGATAGGCCTTGCTTTATGAGATATCTTGTCGAAACCACTTGAATTCCCGTTCGATTCCGAAGCCAGCACCCTGATTACTAGACCAATTTGTTGAATCTGCACCACTAAATGTTAGATTTAGAGTATAGTATGTTACCTTCCATGTGGAAGCCAGTCTCTGGATGGGCTCCACGAGCAACCCTTCCATTATCGCCTTCGTTGAATGTAGATTCTTGTGCTTGTGGAGGCGATGTGCAATAAGGATAAAATTTTTAAGCACAGTTGATCGTAACTCCACGGTAGGCGTGTTTAGTAAGGTATCCTGCACCCAGGTGCTCAACTGTTGAATAATAAAAGAGTTTATACAACATGAATTAGGAACAGAGATTTAAAACTTCTAGAAATGCTCTTATGGAAAGATCTACTCACAGAAATGAATCCTCCAAGAAGTTTTGATATATTTGGGGATTTTCGCCAGTCTTTTCGTGCACTGTGTTGCACCTCCTGTAACATTCGAAATTGTATGTTGTTAAAAACGTAATTTCTGTGGAAAAAGAAACTTTCTACAGAATTATAGTCATGCGTAAACAAATTATGAGAAAAGACTAAAAGAAGTTGGGAAAACGACAACCTGGTCTATATTCTCCAGCATCTGGACAAAGCAGAAGTATTATAACGCATCTAATACCCCCGTGAGAAGAACATATTAAATTAAAACAAATGTTTAAGAATCCCCTATTTTCCATCTAATCTAACGAGGGAGTGACTTGACGTCCACATTAACATCAAATGGCTGAAGAACATTGCTTATAGCAAAAGCCAGAGCTACAAAATTACTGGTACGTGTTATTTAACTCGTATTGTGAGACTCATCAGAACTTCATAACTCGCAGAAATTCACTTTTCTTTTTCATATTGCATGCATAGTATGATACTGTATGATAGTATTTATATAATTTATATATAGATATAGACATGTGCAGATGTAATAATGTGTAGATGTGCTTTAACGTTCTAGATAGATAACAACTATTTAAACTGGAACAAAATATTATGACATTAGACAAGTGTGTGTGATGGTGTTTGTTAGCAAGCATTACATTAACCATGTGACCATGATAACAGGAAACGTTATGACCTTGATAGATTGAAGAATTCGCCGTAATGGTATTTTTGCAAAAAAAACTTATAAATATTTTGCTTTCTCTAAATGGACGGTATATACTTTGGTCTACTTAGAATCAAACACTAAATTTCTTGTAATTTCTTTAAAAGCAAAATTTTTGATGAACAACTGTAATGAATTCCTTTATCTCGCGAGTGACATCTTTAAATATTTTCAAGTCGATGAGGGTCAACTGATCCTGAAAATTAAAATATAACATTAATAATATAAGATGCAACGGGATCCATCAGCTACTTTGAATAAAATGCTATAACACAATGCTATTATCCTTTCGATGATATTTCATGTTCATGAACTTCAAAACATCCTTATGCACACAATAACAATAACTCGTATTAATCAAGTTTGAAAGAACTTACTGCGATGTCTTGGGGTCTGTAGCTTAAAAAAGCACCCACTACTGGTGGTATTGGTAGATAGTCCTCCTGAGGATAAACAAAGATATTAATAATTCAACCCATTCATGGAGTGAGGTTTAGAGTACTTTTCTAGCATAACACCCAGTACAAAAATTATAAGTCTTGACAAAAAAAATGCATGTAAAATCTTCAAAATCAGCTTTTTCACTGCACATTATCTATATTTCTATGAAATACTTTGTGAAAGTTTCAGAGCAGATCATGCATGTAACTGCAGCGAGATAAACCTTTTTGCCATTTTTCTGTGTGGGCCATATGTTGTCCCTCAAAAATACTTTGATCATGATGACAATTGATTGAAAGATACTTGATTTATTTACTGAATATGGAATATTAGAAACCGAATGTTTAATATTTTATTTACCACTGCCACAAATATCCCGATAACTTTAAAACTTTTAACCAAATGCAGTTAGTTTTCTTTCCAACCTTGAGGGATAATTTAATATTTATGATACCTAAATCTATACACTTTCCCCTTTTATTCAGCTTCATTCCTTCAACCCTAATGTTGGACGTGTTGACGATGCACCTCGTCATTAACAAAACTGACCACATCTTGATGGACGGGATTACTTGTCATTAGAAAAAATGCCCTGACCTTACGTCATTATCAACGAGGAACACATGGTCAAATTGCAGTAACATGACCAGGTACGCACTTTCTACTTTGAGTTGTATTAGAAATAAAAGTTAACACCAATAAGAACACGAAATACTGCTTTACATTTTTACTTGAATCTTATTCATTTTGAGGGTAGAAACGCGCATATTGTGATGGTGATATTCATCACAAATGGATTAAACCTACTGATGGTTCTCTCGACGAAATGTATCGTCATTAGCAAAAATGACATCCCTTGATGGACAAGATATCTAGTCATTTGTCAAAATGACCAGATCGCGATCAAGTCATTATTTTTTTATCGATAATATCATGATGACGAGTTATCTGAGCAAAAGCAAAATCGGTCAGAACTTGATACACGAGATTTCTCGCAAAAACTACTATGGGGAATTACTGTATCCAGTGTTTTTGTACTCCATTTCTTCTTTCATTTCATTTGAATCCTCTTATTAAAAATCACTGTCTCAACTATAATTGTCACTTCTTTGCCAAAAAATGTTCGGGTTTGATATCAAATCCATACCACAAATACCCAGTACGCCTTCGTTTACGACCTCGGAATTCATATCCAAGTATATTTTATCTTGTCGAGAATTTTTCCTCTCTTTCAAACGCAAAAAGGATTAGTTTTCATATAACTCCTTGCAACTAACGAGCTCTCTGCACGGAACTGTTTCAGCCATTTATGTTAGGAATAATTCGTCAAAATAAGTAACAGATTCTGTTTTATTGTTAAATATTTAGATAAAAATTGTTGTTTACAATGAGTTTACTTACAAAATCTGAGGCTGCGTCGATTTCTCCCACAGAGTCTTCTTCGACGTTGATGGTAAAACTGAAAGAATTAAAATGTTTCAAGCTCTATGACGCTGATCTGTATTAGAGACTATAATCATAAAAACTAATTCAGTTGTAAATCATTGAACAAGACAAAACAGTTTTTTTCCCCCAATGGCAAGGCAGTACAATTGCGAAGACAAATACAAATGCAATACAATACAATACAACACAAAGTACAGAGTTGACCGAGGTCATTTTAGCCTTATACAAGGCCATAAGTTATGGTCACTTGTGAAGGGGCACCCAGTGGGTGGACCATCATTGTTCTTAACATAGGACAGCACAATTTACACCCATCTCCTAACCCCGGATTCGAATCAGGAACCTTCCTATCCAAAGGCCAACACCTTGACCAATAGACCGGTTGGTCGGCAAGGCGAAACAGTAATAACCATGTAATCATTAAAAGAGGTAAAAGTCATTACTTTTCAAGGACTTTCTATTGAGCAGGATCGCATTGGTTTACTTTATGGAAAAGCAAAACTTTTAAGTGAATCAAAAATATTAATAAATAAATAATAATAAACACGTAAAAAAATAAATAAAACAAGCAAGAATTGGTGAATAAAATAAATACGTTAAAATAAATAAATAAGTAAATATTATTGAGTGTGATTTCTGTAGAAAGGCATTACTGTGGTGTTTTGCAGAGGGTTTGCCCAATGAATGTATTCTTCCATGTGAAAATTTTTAATATATAAACGAAAATGTTTTGCTTTCACTGTTTTGGAATTACAAAAACCCCCAAAAGCGGATTTTTTAAAGAATAAAAAGGAATTTTCACCTTCTCAATGCTTCAGAACGAAACCCGTTCGTTGCACTGTGTTTACGTTCTCCAAACGTAAACACGTCCATTTGCTGGGAATAATGTGAACGACGATTCGTCTGACCATATTAGATTCTCCCATTGTTGTTGTGTCCTACTTTTATGCTCGTGACACCATATTCGTCACTTCAGGGCATTGCTTGATGCAATAAATTTTTTTAAATAGCCGTTCTACCATGACAATTTGCCAGATGCAGTTCACGGCGGATAGTTTTTGATGAAACTGCTTCTGTAGATGTGTGTTCATCTCAGATGTTATCTGTGATGCTGTTGTCTTGTGTTTTATTTGCCACAATCCGTTTCAAAACCCTTCTATCTCTATCATTCAGCTTCGATTTTCGACCACTTTTGTGCTTTTTAGATGAAGTTTTTCACTATTTCAAATATACTTAGATTATATGTGATTAGATATTTGTTTCACTGCAGTGCTAAGAATTTAGAATCAGGGAGTTCATTTTCGTCATATTATGCTCTTATATTTTAAGAAAGGAAAAAATGCTAGTCTGACTGCTCGTAAAATTTGTACTGTATAGTACTACATAGTACTGATTCTGTGGGGACGAAACGGCTCATTACTTCAGAAGAGAAGTGGATACTATACAAGAATGTTACAAGGAAAATATTATGGGGTAAATCAAATGAACCTCCCCAAGCAACATCGAGAGGGAAGGGGGGGGCGGCTGCATTCCAAAAAGGTAATGCTTTCTGTATGGTGGAACTATAAAGGAATAGTTTATTATGAAATGTTGCCACAAAATCAGACAATAAATTCGTAAAAATACTATCCTCAAATGGAAGTATTAAAAAGAAATCGAAGCAAAGTGGCCAGAACTGACTTGTCGTCGAGGTGTTGTCTTCCAGCATGACAATACTCGCCCCCACATTTCGCTGAATCTCAGACAAAGACTTATTGAGTATGTCTGGGATGTTTTCTGTCATCGCACATATTCACCAGACCTTGACCTCTCATATTTTCACGTCTTCAGGTCACTTCAAAATTCTTTGAACGGCCTGGAGTTCAATACTTTGGAGACTGTGAAACAACACCTCATTAACTTCTTTACAAATAAGCCTAATAATTTTTTTAAGTAATGTTCCAGCTGACAAAAGAGGCTAAAAATTCATAGAACAAAATGGGGTACATAAAATTTTTCTATGTTTTTGTACTGCTTCGTTGGTATTGATCTAAATAAACGTACAGAACTTTCCGGATGACCCAATATAAAAATTGATGTGGGAATGTATGTATGTATGTTCCAACATAACTCTAGATCGCCTGGAGCAATGTCAACGAAATTTGAAACACATATGACTTACTATCTGAAAAAAGTAATGTGGGGGTAAGACTCCCCTAGGGGTGGTGTTTGAAGTGGGTGACATGTAATCATAAACAAACACGACCGATATTAGTGACGAATCCATAGTTTTCGGGGTTGTTTAGATAAATAGTGACACTCCCGATACCGTATAAGTCCATATTCACCTCCTTTCAGCATGGGAGGTGAGAAGGGGTAAAGATTACATTGTCCAAAATGACCGAGATTAGTGTCGAATCCATAGTTTTCGTGGTCGCTATGGTGATAGGTGACAGTCCCACGATAAATTTTATAGTCGAATAGAACTTTGTAGAACCTTCTGGAAATTCATCATTTGTAAATATCTGCTACTTTATTACAATTGAATGAAATTCAAAATGATCTACCGCATTTTGGATAAATATTTAAATATAAATATACGTGTTTGTTTCTATAATGCACGACATTGGTATCCCAGGGAACGAATTGGTTGACGATTTACCAGTTGACAAGACCTGCTTCTGGAAATATAAATTATATAACCTTCGTCGATGTACCAAGTCTTTCTTCTAGTGCACCGAGTATTAAAAAAAGAGTCAGCCTCTAAACATCTCATCCTACAATGAATGTCAGTAGCCAAGAAATCTTTTACCACTCTACAATAGCTGGAAAATTATTTTTGCACGAACTCCATGCGTTGGTGTTGAACTTATCTAGCACAATAGGATAAGCACCAACCAACCAAAATGCACAACTATAAGAATTTCTATAAATTTGAATATTCAACACTTGGGTAGACATGCTTTCAATACCAACTCTTTAAAAACTTAAAATTCAAACTCTCTCGTTCAATCGGTATTAACGTTTAAAATTCGAAATCATACCTTGCTTGAATCAATTTAATTGATCAAAATTTGAAGATTCATATGTATGAAGTAGATAAACTGTCTGAAACAACAAAACTCGGACCTCTGAGATCTGGGTAAAGTGATTTGAACAGCTTGTTCTGTCCGAAATTTCTAGTTCATCCCACTATTTTCAGCTCTCTTTCTTATCTCCTTTGTGGGAATTAAATTCAATATAGAACATTTCGCAAAAGGAGAGGTCAATTTTTAATCAGACTTTAATCAATACAAGACATTAAAAGCTTTCACAAGCACAGCTATTGGAAGATAATATTAGCAGGTGTAACAGATAAACCTCAAAAACTGTTTGACGATGCAACAAAACTACCGAGAGAAGAGAGTTGACTCTTACTATGCTTGCAGCAGCAAAAACTATCGGGTATAGCTGAGTTGTAAAGCTTTCTTATAAAACAGAATATGATCCATTCAAAACAGTCTGGAAGTAGTTAGTTCTCTAAACTAACAAATATCAATACAAATATTTCAAACAGCATGATATTTCAAAATAAGAAACTACTTTTAAAAAAAATTTTAAATACGAGCATACGTTAGCTCTATATATTCCGTAAAAATGGTTTGCATTCGGAAAACAACTCTAAAACTACATTTTTTATTTCATTTTTGGAACACTTCTTTTCTAGCGATTCTTATCTGCTTTCAATGTTCATGAAAAAAGCTTCGGGTGAATTGAAATTATTACTTGCCCAATTAACTAAGTCTCGATTGAGTAAAGTTTCGTCTTTTTTGGTGGAATCGAAAAACCTCACATGAGAAAGTGTTAAATAACAGATACGTATCGAAAGTAACTGGAAACAATCAGCGAAATTGAAAGTAATGAAAACGCAGTTCGATTAAACCGTATCTACTTCACAGATGAAGCTCAACTCATCACGATAAAAAAAGTACAAAAAAGTGTTCGTGAGCTTCAAAAACAATCGATATTGCTTCTAGAAATGCTTTTCGGTGAATGTGACATTAAATTACTTCTTTTGTATTCATGTTTTGAACTTATTCAATAACATCGTAACCTCACAGTTATCTCTCTATAACTTCTCTTTATAATAACTTTTCAGAAAAAGTCCATGCTTTTAAAGTAATAGTTTTGCTGTTTTTTTCCTGATTGGAAGTTGAATACTTCTACTACTCGGAGAGGTTTATAAACTTGTATAAAAGTGATTTCCCTCACACAAATTCAACTATGAATAAACTGCAAAGAGGATTGAGTAATTAAGTAAATGACTGCTACGGTAAAGGAACAGTTTGGTGTAATGAGAAACCATATATCAACATATAAACGCTACACCATGTGGATTCATCCATAATTGCCTTACTTCAAAAGCGCCAAGTTCTTAAAGCCAGTTATTGTATGCACACACTTGACCGTCATTAAATTTTCTACTAACTCATCTGTAATGGAGTGCTTGAGCTAATCAGAAACGAAAGAATTCCTTCCTATTGTATGGGCATTCAATGGAAGCAGTGCTATCCCAATTGCACGGTCATGTTATGAATTGTTACTGCATTTCATTGGCATTATGAGGGAAATAATTAGCATTACTTCGGCTCGTTAACTCGAATCATTAGGTTCATTTCTACTTCCTACTTTTATCACATTCTTTGTCTCATTAGTTTCGTGAACTGTTGGAGCTCATTTCTTTGCACAATAGAAAGTATTCGTGTGTGAAAATAGTATGGTAACATCGAAAATGTATATCTGGTCTCGCTTTTTCTCAATAATTAGTTGGATATTAAGCTGTGTAACTGTCAGTATATATAGAGAGAGGATTATAATTATCTCACTACTCTACTGGCGGAAGTTTTCAGCTGATAATTAATCAAAAGATACTGAAAATCAGTGATATTTATAAATTTATCACTAAAAGTAGGCATTCATAAAAATACTTATGACAAAATGGAATATTGAATGTTAAATCTTCTACAACTTTGTAATTAGCTTTCAAGGCTTTACTGTGAGTTTATTTTATTTCAAGTTGAGAAGGTATTGGAACTTTACAAACGTTGAGAAGTATTGGAAATGTTACAGACAATCAAAACTATTGTAAACGTTACAAGGGCGTTAAGATGTATGGAAAACATTACATACGTTGAGAAGTATTGGAAACGTTACAGACGTTGAGAAGTACTGGCAACGTTACAGACGTTCAGAAGTATTGGAAACGTTACAGACGTTCAGAAGTATGAGAAGCGTTACAGAAGTTGGAGATGTATGGAAAACATTACATACGTTAAGAAGTATTGTAAACGTTACAGACGCTGAAAAGAATTGGAAACGTCACAGACGTTGGAAAGTATTGGAAACGTTACAGACGTTGAGTAGTATTGGAAATGTTACTGACGTTCAGAATTATGGGAAACATTACAAACGAGAAGTATTGGAAACTTTACAGACGCTAAAAAGTGTTGGAAACGTCACAGACGCTGAGAAATATTAGAAACGTTACAGATTTTGAGAAGTATTGGAAATGTCACAGACGCTGAGAAGTATTAGAAACGTTACATACCGTGAGAAGTATTGAAAAAGTTGTAGACGTTCAGAAGTATTAGTAAACTCTTGTACTAATGAGGGGTCGGAATTACTATTCTGGCATTTGCAAACAAGAACACATTTAATTTTGTTTCACCAGCAGATGTTTGAGTCTCCTACCAATATTATATGTGGGTTTGTCCGCTGCGTTAATAAACGGCCAATTGTAGATGACGCATGACCGATTCCTCCCTGGGTGTATTTCTCTCTTTTGTGTCAGTAAAGATTACGAGTAGGGTACGTGTAAGGTTCATTACGTAGAGTATACGCGTATAAGTCTATTACTTGATGTTGTCTATCTTGTGTTTGACACACTTATATGATTGGGCATTACAATGTATAGCCTTTACTAGTAAAACAGATAGCTTTCTAAGATGCGTTGACGTAATCGATAGGTATCGCATAGGGAGACAAATACGAGTCTTAGAAACATCCTACCTTTTCCTTCCTGTGATATTTACGCTAAAATAAAAACCATAAACGATATATTTGCGATGTCTTTAGTGGTTCGTTAAGTGGCTTTCATTCTAAGCATGGAAACGTAGTTGTAAAGTCTGCATCAGTGTTGGAGGTGGTATTGCAGCCTAGTAAAGACAGTTTCATTTCATTATCTAAGGTTAAAGTTACCTTTTTGTTTCATGGTCTGTAGTGCGGTGTCAACAGTTAAGTTTAAGTACATTTTTTACAGTTTATTTTCTGTTTTTGTAATCACTTTCTGTTTAATCAACAGGTCGGTAACTCCCGACGCATTTTTTTTGTATAATTTTCCCACATCCACGTCACTTGCCCCTGTACCTTAAGTTTTTCACTCCAAATTGTTTTGTCATATTGTATCGAGTTTTTTTTTTCAGTTTCAACCCTCCAAGTGGTTTTGAACAGGCATCTCGTCCATAAAGATCTTAACAATTTTATTAAAGACAAGAAATCTCGTCATCACGATCTGTCCAAACTTACTTCTGACAAGCCGTCTAGTCGTCAAGATATTGCCTATTCAATTATGATGCAGATACGGATCAGTTATCTTCTAATGACAAGATATTTCGTCCATCAAGATCTAATTAGTTTCTTCTAATAGCAAGATCTCTCGTCCATCAAGGTGTGGCCTGTTTTCTTCTAATAACCAGATGGCTTGTCTATCAAGATCTGGTCAGTCATAGCGAAAAGGGAACGAATTTGAGATACTTGCCCACATCACCATACGGTAACGATACAGGTACTCCTGTATCCTTACCCTATGGTGCCGTCATCTACTGTAAGTGTCATGAACAATTAGCTACGGAGACTGTTCATTGTAAACATAACTTTCCCCATTGCATGCCGACCCATACTTCAGTAACAACCTATTATATCACATTGCTTTTAAGAGTTTGAAAGACTTCTTTTTGACTGATCTTTAGCCGTATAAGGTAAGTTGTTATGTTAATTAAAAAGTTTTTGCAGAAATAAATAAGTTTTTTAAATAGACTTTTTTGTCACACTTGTAGTATTTCTTTGTCATTGTGAATTCACAATACCATATTAAGAAAGCTTCGTGTCACGCATTTGACGACCTTTTCCCAAAACATCTGAATCGAAAAAATTTATAAAGCGCATATTTGCAATGTTTTTTGCTAAAAAATCCATCAAAATTCCGAAACAGCTTTAATGTCACTGTAAGAAAGCTTGGTGACTCACATTTGGCAATATCTTCCCAAAATAGGTGATTCGAAATATTTTGTAAAATTGCTTTTTGCGCATATTTGCATTGTATTTTGCCAAAAAATACATCAACATTCCGAAACAGCTTTAGAGACAGTGTTGAAAACCAAAAAGATGTTGGCGAAATTTTTCATTTGACAGTCACCAATGCAATTTTTTAAAAAGTAACTCGTATTAGGTCACTTTCCATTATCTATTCCAGATGACCACCAGGTGGAACTCCTACGACTTTGCTTCGTTTTAATACGACAGATTTATTTTCTTTGTAACTTTCACATAAATATTGTCCACATGAACAGCATCTACAGATTAACAAGCTCCTGACTTAGAAAGAAATTGGATGGGAAACGCTCTCAAAAAAAATATTGCGCATAAAAAAAGCTTCTTGAGCTTTAGCTTATCAAACTTTTTCCGATGAATTACACTCCAGCTGGGATTCCTTCAAATACTACGCCCATAATTCTGCAAAACATTTTTTGTAAAAGGTTTCGGATATAAAAGCTTCGATTATTATAAATTTTCTCTCCTAACTGCGCTTGAGTTTTAATGGAAAGAGAAGACATGCTTCAAAAGTTTATCGACTTCAGAGAGAGAAATGTTGCTATAGCGAGGAGTTGTGCCGATTGTGATTACGGTGTGTATTTTAATGTGGGCGCATGGGAATGTATATTAATACTTATGTCAAGATGGACTTCTTTTTCTTAATTATATCAGAATCTGTTGTGGAAGCTTCTTTGAAAATTGTCTAGCCCGTCTGTATTTATTCTACGAGTGAGATTTTCCATGCAAACAAACTTCAGTTGCAAAAATACTATCTTATGATTGCACATCGGGATTACCTTAAAACATAGTCTATCATCGTTGCTGCATATTTCTTTCGAGTGCTTACATGGATGAGTCGTAAATCACTGGTGTTTAATAATGCTATTTTCAGTGTTTTTACTACTGTTTCCTGTATACAACCTTTTTATTATAAGTGGTGAGATAGTTGCATCTGAGTCTTTACGCTGTTCGTATCGTTCTCTATGCTTGTCTTTTGCGATGTATTTTTATAAATATCAAATGCCTTGTTGGACTTGGAGTTACACTGGTTGCTTCAGTATCACAAGACACAACAGTCATTTTGAGTTTAATGGTGGCTTCACACCTACGGCGACAGCGACAAAATACATGTTTCTTCGCTATTGCGCATGCGTATTACAAACAATTTTATTTTCTCCCGGTTTGTCTCTGTCGCTGTCGCTGCGCTTTCGAGTCTTGGAAGAAGTTCAACTTTTGTCTCTGTCGCCATGCCAACAGCCAATCAGAATAAAGATTGCGACTCTCGATACGTGCGTTTTTGTTGACGTTCCAGCTAAGTTTTCTCTATAGCTTTGGTTTCAGCGAACTATTTCAGTGAAATATACGGAAATACTATGGAAGAAATTTAAATTTCTTTGGTCCGTGAATGTCCATGGATATATGACTTTATAAGAGCCGATTTCAGGGACAGTGAAAAAAAGGAACGTTTTCGCTGTAAAAGGAGTTTTGTTAAATGCGGACGTGATCTGTCAGCCATCTTGTAAGAATAAGAAATAAATAAATATTTTGCTTTCGAAAAAGATTATGCGCATGAGCAAATATATTTTTGTCGCTTGCGGTGTTAAGGCTTTTTTAACAGCGACAGATACAAGCAACAAAGTGTTGCCTGTCTTTGTTGCTGTCGCCGTTGGTTTGAAGCCACCATAACAGTCCAACTGCTTTCGACGAGATATCTCGTCCTTTAAGATATGACCAGTTTTAAAAATGACAAGACAGCTCGGCAAGACAATACTTTTATTGGTAGGTTAAATTGTCACAAACTGTTCCAACTGTTTGGCGTTTAACCTAATTCTTATTGACTAATCAACTATCATATTGAGTTGATGCAAAAGTTCATCCCGTATTTTTGACATGAGTAGAAGAAAATTAAAGTTCTGAGGTTTCTGACTAATGAACTGGTCCAAATTACGAAACTTTCTGAGCAGTTTACGTAACGTGGAATCGTCAACGATACCTTCACCGTAAATAACACATATCTTCTTTTACGTATTCAAAAATTCTTGCCTTTTCGGAAGTTATAAAGATTAAGTCGAAAATGCACTTTTTTTTGCCATTTTAAATCATTAACGAAATTTAGAAAAAGAAAACC
Organism: Metellina segmentata; assembly: GCA_947359465.1. NCBI lineage: Eukaryota > Metazoa > Arthropoda > Arachnida > Araneae > Tetragnathidae > Metellina > Metellina segmentata. Next base: position 105,170,684 of record OX375874.1, read on the forward strand.
AAATAGGGTCAGGCGGGGTTATTGTAAACAAAATTTCTCTGTTCACTTTCCATCCCTTTTCTCAAACTCTTAATGAAGAAATAAACCATCCTTCACCCTAATAAACAGACTTGTCACTATACTACTTTGATATTTCATCCAAATTGAACGAAACTATCGGCAAAGATGTTTACAAGTATCAAGTCTTTTGCAAAGCATGGGGTAACTGTAAATATTCAACTGTAGGTGTATTAAAGTTCCCAGAAGCAAAAGTCAATGATTTTATGTTAGATAGAAACATAGCTGACAGTAGTAAGGGATTGGAGCAACATACATTTTAATAGATTATGGAGGGCAGCAGAAAATGCAGCACACACCAACTTTAAAACCCAAACTTTCTACCACACATTTTTCAACTAAACTTATTGTTATCAGCTGTGGTTCAAAAAAATGCGGGATCACCATATTGCATTCTCAGGGTTGCCACCTTTCAGATTTCAGAGATTGTTTGTGAGTATGTATATTCTCTATACAAATCTACACCATTTGACCAATCCACACCAAATTTGGTACACTTATACTTTAGAACATTGCGGAAAACATAGGCTATTTCTTTCCTGTCTTCAGATCAATATGTAGCCATGAAAATTGGCCCTCGAAGCTCCATTTTCACAATCTAAAGTTTGTTTTTCTGCAATACATGGACATGGACAAGGAAACACGTTCTTCAGGGTTTGTGTATGACTTAACACAGGGAAATGTCGCGGTCATATTTTAGTTGTCGCGGTAGGGAGCACGTTCTACAGAGTGTGTGTATTTGAGTTGACACAGGGAAATACAGTGGTCATATTTCAGCTGTATCGGTCATATTTGAAACACGAGCAACGACGGGTTATTCAGCTAGTTATTTAATAAAATCTCACTGAAGCAACACAACTAGCTATTGAACTAGATCAAACTCGAAGAAAAAAATCCGTGTCTCGTAATTTTTAACCATGGTCAGATGACGAGATCAATCCCACTCTCCAAACTTCCACACCACGCCAACGGGCACCATCCCCCTTCGTACACGACTGTCTTTAGTTGGATTTTTAAACTCGCAACCCTCTGGTTGATAATCCGTTTCTTTTCAAACCGGAATACTGTGGCCCTTAATTCAATTACCTATATTCAGTGACCAGTTATGGCCCCTAATATAGTTTCCAAATATAATGTCAAAACAAAATAGGAAGAGTAACAGATTATCAACCGCAGGTTTCCAAATTTGAATCTAGCCCAAGTCTGTCGTGTAATAGTGAAGGCTGGTGCACGTTAAATTAGCCGTGGCCTCAAATGTCCTCATGTTAGCGTGTTGCATGGACGTTTGGAGAGTGGGGTGCCAGATCAGGTGTTGCCTCGTCATCTGACAGTGGTTTCAAATTGCAAGTTGTCCTCGGATTTGTTCATTTGGAATTGATCCCGGACCGTCGCCAATAGTCCGTGTCTTGCTTCAGTACGACGTCATTTAAAATACGTACCATACCAAAATACCTACGGAGACAAAATAACGTTTACAAATACAATAGTTGTAGTTGCACGTGCCCTATAAAAATTAAATTCACGGATCGCTTTCACACTATCACAAGCACTAATATATTATTTCTTATACTTTCTGACGCTTGAAATACTTTTCCGAAAACAAATATACTATATATGTATGATGGTCCTCCCACTGGGGGCCCCTTCACAAGTGACCATCACTTCCGGCCTGGTAGTGACCAAGGATAGAGTCCAGTGCCTGCCATTGGCAAAAAAAATGCTATATGTTGTACAATTGTTTATTATATTTAAGAAAATTATTTTCTTTGGAGTACATAAATCACATTTTAGCTCCCAGCTCAAGTAAATTGATTTCTAAGAATTAAAAGAAGCTTTGGCAGACAAAGTTTAAAAATTTGTATTGCATTTTGGCAATTCCGTGCACCAAAATAATGTGATTTTTTTTACGAAATAGACGTCAGAACCAGTAAAGTTAAAAATAAAAGAATGTTACTAAATATTAATAAAATTATAAAAGTTGTATGTACGAAACATACACCACACAGTGCAATTGGCCGTCAAAATTTGCATGATATGTAGTTAAAACATAAAAGTAACATTTATTTTATTAGGTAAGTTGCTGAATTTGCATCGTACTGTAGCAACAGTGACTGTCTGGGATCTACCGCGAAGGGAAAGATTGAGGACAACACCTTGTAACTTTTAACCACGTTAGGATCACGAGGACAACACCTGAGATGTCACTCCACTCTACTCTACTAATTTCCACATCCCAGTAACGTGAGGAGACTTTATTTAGACCACGACAGATGTTACGTACACCAGCTCCCTCGTGTACGATGGTCTATTGTTGTATATAACTTCTAACTCGAAATCCTCCGTTTGCTAATCCGAGACTCTTCCAAATGAGCTACAGTGGACCCTATTTAATTTAGAAAAATCTGTTTTTTCGATCTAAAACTGAATGTATTGTAATATCCTTGATTTATAAAAAAAATATCTACATCTTTTATGTATCTACATCCAATAATATACACAATTTATGATGCGTTTTAATATTTTAATCAACCGATTTAGGCACTAAAAGATTAGATGAGATTAGATTTGAACTTGTATTAGATGGAAAATTTCACAAAATACAAAATAACAAATAGAGGATTTGATCTGGTCTTAAATAGAGGTATAGGGAAATTGTTATTTTTAATGTTAGAAAAGAAATAATTCCTATATATATATATATATATATATATATATATATATATATATATATATATATATATATATATATGTATATCTAAAACCATATCAAATTCCTCACTGTGTAAATGTTGTAAATTAAAATTAGGATGTAATTTGCTCAAAACACTCTCTATTAAGACCATAATTGCAAGTAAATAAACATCCTTTTATCGTGTAATGTGTTTAAGATACCAAAAAAAAATGTACACTAGAATTTCACCCAAAAACCTGTTTGATGTTGGACGTAAGCAGAGATTTATCTATAGCAACTATAATTTTCGGGAAATAATCTCTCAGTGTAGCAGCAATAGTCTCTTTCTTGATTTCTGAGAAACATAATTTAAAGAATTTTAAAGAAAGAAACATCCACATCGGATTAGTCATTTTTTTAATGTTCTAAAGAAAAATCAGGAAACAATTTTCTCAAAAAACTTTCAGACCATAAAGGCACGTAAATAAAACTTTTATAGTGTACTTTGTAGGAAATAGCTAAAAAATTAATTTTGCAGTAGAATTCCAGAAAGCAAATGTTAAATGTTGGGCAGACGTAACAATAGATTTATCTACCAAAATTTCCGAGAACCTTGGAGAATTTTAAATTAAAAACAACCAATTCTTCGAAGCATACATAAAAAAAATTACAAACCATAAATTCACAAAGCTCCCTCCACTATAAGCTGGCAAGAGGCATGAGCATTTTTCGGCATGAAAGCATGAGAAATATATGAGGCTATCATGTAAACCATACATTAAAGTCATAAACAGGAACAGATTCACTCCTCTTAAAGACAAAGGAATACCTCTCTGTCGGGAGCCACGAAACTCACTGAAAAATAAAAAGTATAGGAAAGGAAGAAAAAAACCTCTTCCTTTCCTATCCCATATTTTATACGAAGAAAGAAAAACCAGAGCATTCATACCCAAAGAGGCGATTTCGCCTTTGTGGTGGAATGTTTATTTCTGTCATAAAATACCGAAAATGTAAGGAGCTTATATTTTAAAGGAGCGGTGAACTTTAGGATTTATTTTTATTTCTGCATTGGACTTAACTTTGAATATCGGATCATGAAATTCAACACTGTTGCCATTCCTGAGAATATGTAATGAAGAAATTATCGGTGGAAGGATCCGCAAGAAAAGCTTTTCTTAAATTATTCTTACGTGCTATGAATACATTTCCATTGCAACCGTAATTGTGAAAGAATCTGCTGAAAACGAAACAATAAAAACAAATTTGTATAAATTTACAGAACCAATGCATTTTCTAAGTGGGAGTGTATATAGTAGAGATGCGACATGAACAACAAAACATCGATGTTCTGAAACATCGATGTTCAAAATTAAAACATTGATGTTGTCAATATATTGCCCAAAAACCAACGATGTTTTGAAACATTAGTGTATTTAAACTTTTTCCCCCCTTTCTTAAAACTCGTTTAGTAACCTCAAACATTAATCCTTGCCAGGTGGGGGGAGATTTAATTTGGCATTTGTTGTGTTTATTAATTTATTACAAAAAAAAAAAATTTTAACTGTCAAAACAACAAAAAAATTTGATAAGAACAATTAACAAATCTTTTATTTTCAAATTGAATAACATAAAAAAAAGTGATAGTAACAACAATTTGACATAGGTAGTATTAACTATAAGTATAAATAGGTAGGAACATAACAATAATTATTGTTAGTTATTATAAATTATTTAATAACTTATGAGGGGTAACTTATGTAAATTGTTCACTGACCAATACTTATAGTTGCACGGTTAACTTTCTTAATTTTTACTACTGTATTTCTTTCATCAAAAAATAAAACTTCGATAATGTTAAAACATCGATGTTAAACAAACATCGATTCTAAAAAATCGATTGTAAATACATCGATGTTTTTATAGAAAGATGTTTTTAAACTTCGACAAGTTTTTAATCGATGTTTTGAAAACATCGACATCGTTATCGCATCCATAGTCTAAAAGTATGTTCAATTTACACTACGAAAACTATACTACTTAGTTATTTTTTAATTTTTGTAATGGTACATTTTTTTTTTTAAAAATAAAACATCGACGTGTAAAAACTTCTACAAGTTTTTAATCGATGTTTTGAAAACATCGACATCGTTGTCGGATCCATAGTCTAAAAGTATATTCAATTTACTGATTATGGAAATTATGCTACTTGGTTATTTTTTTTATTTTTGAAATGGTACTTTTTTTTATTTAAAAATAAAACATCGACAGTGTAAAAACTTCAACAAGTTTTTAATCGATGTTTTGAAAACATCGACATTGTTGTCGCATCCATAGTCTAAAAGTATGTTCAATTTACTGATTATGAAAACTATGCTACTTAGTTAATTTTTTAATTTTTGAAATGGTATTTTTTTTATTTAAAAATAAAATATCGACAACGTAAAAACATCGACAAGTTTTTAATTGATGTTAAAAAATATCGGCTCCAGTACGTCGATGATAAATACATCATGTTTTTATAAAACATTGATGTTTTTTATAAAACATCGACATCGATGTCACATCTCTAGTATGTAGTGACAGATATGGAATGCTGGAATATAAACCCTCCAAGTGGTTTCAACGGGATATTTTGTGCAACAAGACCTTACCAATTTTGCTACTTGGAAGATACATTATACGGACAAAAGTTTCGGACACTATTTTTCAAAGAAAAAAGTGCTTTATTATTCTATTTAGTAGCGGGTATGCTCTCCTTGTACTTTTATTACAGCTACAACACGTCGAGGCATACTTTTTACAAATTCTCTGTAAGTCTGGATAGGAATAGCTCGCCCTACCTCTTGCAAGACTGTAAGAAGAGATTGTTGTGAAGATAGGCGTGCGTGGCGGTGTCATATTCGTCGCTCCAGTTTGTCCCTTAAAAGGTAGAACGGATTGAGATCGGGACTCAGAGCAAAAAAATGCTAAATGTCGTTAAAATTTTTACAGAAAAGGGTCTGAAGTCTAGTGGAGGCACCCAAACCATTTACTTAAAGGTTAAAAGGAAAAAATAGTAAACTTACTTTTTCCTCTTGAAAATTCGGATGTTTGTACTTGAGATGTTGCCGTAAATTCGAGGTTCCTCCTCCACTTTTCAGGCAAAATTTACATTTTTTCCTTTTTTATTTAGTTTAGTAAAATATTTCCAAACATTCGACGAAGGCATAGCATTTAGACGGTGGGATGAAAACTGTGAAGATCAGTGTCCGTAGCTTATAATTACTTGAACAGAATTATAAGCTACGGACACTGATCAGAGGAAATAAATAAGAAAAAGGACTCTCTACATAGACAATAGACACCTAGTGGCATGTATTCTAATGAATTATTCTGATTGCTATCTGGAATACATTTTTAGACCTTATTCGCTTACTTTATTGCTCGTTTTTCATTTTGTTGATGGATATTTGTAATTTCTGTTTGCGACAATCAAAATTCAGACCATTTACATTCAAGCACACTTATTAAAATCACGAGTCGAGTTACAATACACTTCTACATAAATCAGATACAAATATATAATAAAAAAGATAACCGAAAGCGCTTTCCCAAACATTACTTGCCCTCGATTCAAACTCGGCGCCTGTAAATATATGTGTTAGGCATCTCCTGTTGAAATTTACATCGTAATTAAACGTTGTTTGGTATAAATGTACTTTAGTTCATCGCTCACCCTATTGTTTATACCTCACCCGCATAGGCTAAAAATTGCTCAGTCAGAGAATGAGAACAAGCTATGTCACGGGAGTGGTTAAAAAGGGATATACACAGTCCAGTCACATTAATGTGACCACCTGTCAAAAGCCGGAATAACCATCTTTGGCAGAGCGGACCTCTGCGAGACATGCAGGAAGAGAGTCAATTAGGTTTCTGAAGGTGATCACTGGGATGTTAAGCCATGCCGACTCCAGTGCCGTGGCCAGCTGCGCTAAATTACGCGGTTGAGGATCCATGGCGCAAACAACCAGATCGAGGTGGTCCCACAGATACTCGATTGGGTTTAAATCCGGTGAGTTTACTTGCCAGGGGAGTACGGTAAACACATCCTGATGCTCTTCGAAAAACGCACATACACTGCAAGCTGTATGACACCTCGCATTGTCCTGCTGGTAGATGCCATCATTCTGAGGAAAAATAATTCGCATGTAGGGGTGGACATGGTCCGCAAGGACAGATGCGTACTTGTGCTGATCCATCGTGCCTTCCACAATGATGAGTGCACCCAGTGAATGCCAGGAAAACATTCCACAAACCATAATGCTCCCTCCTGCAGCCTGGATCCTTCCGGCAATTGTTGCAGGGTGTTTGCTTTCAGACGTGTCACGCGGTATACACCTACGTCCATCTGTCCGATGGAGCATAAAACGTGATTCATCGGAAAAGGCCACCTGTCGCCACTCTGTGGACGTCCAGTTGGGTTACTGGCGTGCAAATTCCAGCCTTCGTCGCCGATGAACAGCAGTCAGCATATGTGCATTAACCAGGCGTCTGCTGCGGAGGCCCATGCGCAACAACGTTCGCTGAACCGTTGTTGAGGATACACTCTTGATAGCCCCTTGGTTCATCTGGGCTGTCAGTTGCTCAACAGTTGCACGTTCATTCGCCCGAACGCATCTCCGTAGCCTTCGTTCGCCTTTGTCATCTATAGCTCGTGGTGCACCACATGTGCCATGCCAATGATTTTGGATAGTGCCATTTTTCCATGCACGGTATACTTTTACCCCGGCGGCACGCGAACAGTTCACAAAATTAGCAGTTTCCGCGAAATGCTTCCACCCTTGGCCCGAAAGCCAATAATCATGCCCTTTTGGACGTCGGATAAATCGCTACGTTCCTGCATTACGCCAACGATTGAAATGCTTTCCAATGCCCTAGGACATCCTTTATATACACTCCACTGCAATGTGCTGCCACCTGCCTTTTGTGATTGGTTATTTCACGTTGACGTCGAAAGTAGGTGGTGATCACATTAATGTGACTGGACTGTGTAAATAAACTATGTGGATCTTGAAAAATCAGTTATGAAAAAAGAACCACTTGCATCCCATAAACACAGGCCACGAATACAATTTTCTTGAATTTTTGGGGCCGGTTATTTTTTTCGGTTATAAGTTTTTAAAATAACAACCGCGGTTATAATCGTGCTTAGAAAACACCGTAAGAAATCAGTTAACCGAAACGAAAAAACTTACTTATTGGTTTAATCGGACGGTTATTGACATCCCTAGTACCTGGTACCTAAAGCAATGGGTTGAGTCCTAGTCAGGGAAAACAACGCCACACTAAGATGGATCCTCCTCCGAATTTCTTCAGTGTCCAAATACTCTTGTCCATATAGTGTATATCGTCATCCAGATGTTGCTGAGTTTTTGATGATCTGCTCAGTTTTCTTCTAAATTATTAAGATATTTCGTCCATCAAGATCTGATAATGATTTACTAATGACGAGATATCTCGTTCACCTCTAGGAGGGATTAATTGCTGAATGCATTGAACTGAGCTGTAATTTTGAAGAAATCTACTGAAAAATAAAAACAACTTTTGTATATATGTACAGAACGAGAAGTATAAGGTAAGTCAAAAATTATCCGCATTTTCGCTATAACGTATCTTTAGATTTGCCACACTGCATTCTGCGCATGCATGCTTAGATTTGAAACTACTGTGGTCACATTTCCGAAGTTTGACCTTTAACGCGACATTTTTCTTGCTTCTGCTTTAATGTAAATATGACTGCTTGGCTAATAGGGTGCATTATGAAGAATTGTGATCCGAATTTTAGGATCGGAAGGTGCGCCAGGGGCTGAAATTCATCGGAGGTTTACAACGCAATACGGTGACAGTGCTCTACCACGTAGAAGTGTGGATGAGTGGATGGAGAAGCTTAGACAAGAAGATTCAGCAAGCTCGTGAAATGATACTGGAAAACCGGCGAGTTACCACCTACTATGTAGTCTGTTCCTTGCAGATTAGACGGACAAAGCAGAGGAAGCAGTGCATAAATAGGTTGGGCTACCAAACAAAAACTTTTTTTGGAGGAAATACGTAAGCTGGCGGACTGCTGGACCAGGTGCTTCGAAAAGGAGGAAAACTATATAGTAAAATGACAAACTTGTTCAACCCTTACATTTGTATAAAATATTGATAAATGAACAGTGGATAATTTTGGACTTTCCCTTGTATCTTATGAGTAGAATAAACCGTATGTGATAACAGCTATGGAATGGAGGAATTTTAATTGCTGAATACATTGGATCTGAGAGGTAATTTGGAAGAAATCTTCTAATAAACAAACAACATTTACAAAATTACAGAACAAATATATTTTATTAGTTGGAGAACCAGTAGTTTTAATTTGGAAATACAGGAAAATAGTCTTCCAAGCTATGCTTGGGATGGTTGCAAATTATTAGATAAGTTATGTATGTATTTAACAAAGGGGATTCTAATTCACCCATATGTAAACGGTTAATGCGGTGATACTATTTTTCAATTCACTTACCACTTACCTCTTCGGCAGTAGAAGGAACGAACTCATAGTTATTTGTGAAAAAGCATTTAGTGGGTAAGTGTTGTGAGACATATAAAATCTTTCCCGTTTGTAAGCAACTGCACTTGCTTTTCTTTCTAAAAATTTTTATCGGCAGCAAGTTTGCATTTTTATAGTTTTTGTTCTGATCATTTGTATTGAGTCAACCGGAAAGTTCTGTGCTTTTTTTAGATAAATACCAACGAAGCAGTACAAAAACATACGATAATTTTATTGAATCACATAAGCAGCAAGTTTGCATTTGCATAGGTTTTTTTTCTGTTCGTTTGTATAGTATTTTAAATTTCAACTTCTTTATTTAAGGTTGTTTTTTTAGTTTTACGGGAGTATCAGTCTTTTGGTTGCCCTTTTCATGTTTTTCTGTTGCTGCTATAACCTGGTACTTTGAAGGTTCTTGTGGAAAGGCAAATAAATTTATTTTAAAAGTTGACTCCATTATTCTTGAAATGGTCAAACATTTTAAAGACACGAACCGCTGAATTGATGTCATTAGAATCGTTCTTCGGTACCATCAAATATTTTTTAACTAATTTTTATTTATTCTAAAACGGAGGTAACATTGTCACCCATCTGGAATCTAAGCTCACCTCTAGAACAGTAAGCCATTCCTCCGAATCAAGGCACGCATTAATCTAACACCAGTCTTGCGTCACTTAAGGCACGGTGCACACATCCGGTTTTTCAACGTGCGGTGCCGTTGCCGCAAAGCAAGTGCGGTCTGAGATACATTAGATCCAATCGAGAAGTGCACACATGCCACCAGCGCCGCTGGGGCGACGCACGTCCAACTTGCGTACAATTTGTACCGCAGTTCCCCAAGGCGCCGCACGGTCGAAGCACATGAGCCTCCGTTCTGAAGTGCCTTGTTTTCATAAATAAATGGAATATAGATAATAATTAATAAATGGTTGTATCCAGTAACGTCTTTTTTGTTTCAAAATATATATTTTTACACCAAGTAAGCGAAATAAACACGTTTTCTTCGATAGAATATTTATCGCATATGGCTCGAAATGAGTTCGTGCGTCATTTCACGGTTATGTGTGTATAGTTGGGCTTCGGTGCCGCAGTGTCGCCGCACGTTGTAAAACCGGATGTGTGCACCGGGCTTTAATTAGCTTTCATACGTATGCGTATTGACATGGTTCTGAATCGAACTCATGTAAGTATTGTTTGCCATATTCTGCTGCAATGTGTGGTCGTATTAAGGATAACCACAAGTATCCATACGCTCACAAGAGAAATGCGATCATGTTACCGACTAAGTGGCAGACAGACCTCAGAAGTGAAATATAACTAAACTGAACAGTGCTATTGAGAGGAACTTCCAAAAGTGTAACCGACATGCAATTCAATAATCACGTGATTGCTCCGTGCAGAATTGACTTGGTTGGTCGATTTTTCTTCGTATCGCCGCGTTTGGCGGTATAAAATCTTGTGACATGGTAGGTGTGTGAGCGCACATTTCTATAAGTGGCGATAAAAGTAATGAAATCACCAAAGTGTACTACTATGAGAAGCGGACCAATCAGATGATTAATCCATTGATGAGCGTTTTCTTTCCCATGGACCAATCAAGTGAATTCTGCTTTCCACTCGTCCGACGAAAGTAATTTAATGGTCACGTTACCATTAGTTTGGGTCGCGTGGTCCTGGGCATATAGGCGGCTGAGTGGTTATTTGGTTAGGAGGCTGTGATAAAAGTTATGGAATACTGGAATTTTCTACCGGAATGGGGGGAAATGGAATTGAGTTCCGATTGTATTTTGTCAACGCCGATTGCTTGTTTTTTAATTTTCAGAGGGATCGAAACATCAGAGGGACGAAACGGCAAATCAAACGACCCATTAACATATTTAGCAATATTGGTTAATCTTCGGAGAGTGTGAAGAGTATCCCTAGAGCAATAATGCTTTTACAAAACTTCATGGCTAACAAGTGTTTTTGGTTATTATACGTTTATTAGTGGAAAGAATTCTAGGCGAAATTTTCAATTGGTCAAAAATGCTGGTGGATAACTAAATTGGTATTGGTTGGTGGAATACTTTTAGTCGATATACACGTATTTCTAGTTATCATTAAGGCCAAGTATTCTGTTTAAACAACGAAGGTGTATTTGAACTGATATCTAATGTCTTCGAAAAACTAAGTGAGCAAATTTATTAGTCACTCTATTTTTCAAATTACTAAGTTTTCGAATTTCTGCTACATTGGTCAATTTGTTAGGTATCCATTGTAATATTTAGATATATAATATTAAAAGCTGATATTTCAACACACCTGATGATATTCATCGTCATCAGAAAAACTGACATGGTCTTGATCACGTCATCATCAATAAACGGCATTATTTTCATCATTCAGAAATCAATCGGCAACCTTGATGACGAGATATCTCTACATTAGCAAAATTGGTCAAATCTTGATGGACGAGATATCTTGGCAAAACCATTTGGAAGGTTAATACGGTCACTACGGATAAACAAAATCTAAGACTCGAACAATAGAGACAAATGTTGACAACGTCGTAACCGAAAGCCCCAAAGCACTCAACAATCTTGAATCTGCAGACATTAAAAGATATCTAACGCCTTTGAAACTACCAATTACTTAATAAACTGAAGAGTGAAGGGTAAGTAGGTAGGTAGTGAATTAACGTCAGACTGGAGCAACATAACGTTTTATTGTTTACGGTCCGGGATCAATCCCGAATGGAAAGATACAATGACAACGGCTCGTAATATTGAATTAAGGTCAGATGACGAAAGCAGCACCTGAGCTGGAACCCCCTTCTAAACTTAAACAACAAACCCTCAGACTCAAAATCAGCACTCGAAGTCATACATAATGGTAAAACAGCAATAACGCAAGAAATTAATACTCTTCTCCATTTACTAAATATACCTTGTACTCTCCAGTGGATCCCAGCTCATGTTGGAATTGAGGGGAACGAATGTGCAGATGCCCTTGCAAAGGAAGCACGCGACAAAGATCAACCTCGAGCAGTCACCTGTGCAGATGCGAATGCCGTCGCCAGATGAAGGATCTACAACCAGCATTTTAGTAAGCCAACAATCCCCGATCTAAACTGCCCAAGAAACCTCTCATCTGCAATAGCTAGTCTACGTACTGGACATTTCAAAGGCATGAATATTACACGAAGTAATATAAAATCCTATCCCATCTGCAGGTACTGTCCCCAATCGCAACTAACTCCAGAACATGTTTTCGACTGCCAGGCCATTATTGGTTCCCTCTTTCAACTTGGAGCACCCCCAATCGAAATCCTTCATAGCCATCGAGCTCCAGAACTTGCAGATCTTGTCACCAAGGCTTATTGAGGACTCTAAACTTTTGCACTAGTACTGTATGCATAGACACGACAACAACAACAACAAACAACAAACCAACGAGAGCATTTGAGGCCACGACAAATTTAACGTGATAAGCCCCCGTGTACTCGACGGTTTTTGGTTAGTTCTAGTTTCACACTTGCATCCCTCCGATTGCAAATCCGTTGCCGTTCCAACTGGTTAGGGATTATTCAATTAATATGTATAAGTTGTTACACATTATCAATACTGAAAGGATTTCTGTCTGCAACCAAACATTTACGAATCTCCTTTTCAACTGAAATTTTTGTTGCATACCTTCCATTAAAAAATCTTCTGTTTCTTGTGCCCATGATACTGACCATCCAAGAGCTCTTTCAAGCTGAAACATTCACTTCTTCCGGCCCCTCAAATTTTGAGACGGGAGGATTTAGAAACGAGCATTGTGACAGGCCCACCCAAAGAAGCGGGAGGACGAAACTGCCACATCTGTCACTTTACTTCAGCTCTGTGGGAGCACAAATCTATATCCTTGGTGTCATTCTGAAAGGCGGATGTTTATAGTTGCATAGTTTTATCACAAACCGAAACACGAAAGCTGAATCGGTTTCCCGTAGAGCGAAAAAAGGAAGCTGGTGTGATCAATTCTGTTGAGTTCAGCGGTTTGAATCTCATGTTGAAGTTACTGATATCAGGTTCGTTATTTCGCGTGTTTTCTGTCTTCACATCGACGGATTTTAATTGCAAATTGCAAACCCGTATCTGAGTTAAGGATGCGACATCGACAACAAAACATCGATGTTTTGAAACTTTGATGTTCAAAATTAAAACATCGATCTTGATAATACATAGTCCCAAAAACATCGATGTTTTTAAAATTCAGTGTATTTAAACTTGTTTCCCCATTTCTTAAAACTGGTTTAGCAACTAGTGATGCGACATCGGCTCCAATACATCCATGTTTTTTTCTAAAACATCAATGTTTAGAAAACATCGATATTGATGTCGAATTCCTACTTTTCAGATTCTTCTTCCTTGTTTATTTTGGTATAAATATATGTTCAATTTGCTAGTTATAAAAGTTATGCTATTTGGTTAATTTTTAAATTTTTCTAGCGGAACTTTTTTTATTTAAAAATAAAACATCGACAACGTAAAAACATCGACAATTATAAACATCGATGTTACAAAAACATCGACCCCAATACATCGATGTTTTGAAAACATCGACATCGATGTCGCATCCCTAATCTGAGTCCCTCAGATTGGGTTCTCGGAACAAAGATTTTAAAATGCGTTCCATTTTTTCAATTACAACTAATTGAAAGTAGAGATGGAACTTCGAAGTAGTTACCATCGCTTTAATGGAGCTGATGTTTGTTTAACATCGATGTTGTTACGTTGTCGTAGAAAGTTTTATTTTTGAATAAGAAAAGCATCATAGTAAAAATTAAGAAAAATAACCGAAATTTAAAAAAGAAGACACTCATTTTTTTCGGTTTTTAGTACAAAAGCGTGTTTTATCTCTCCTTTCAAATTTCTCAACTGCCTTTTCCAAAAACTTAAATCTCTTAATTCTTAGAAAATATAATTTTTGGCATTGCAGTAAAATGTGTAAAATATGCATGTGTATAAGACGGATTTAAAAAAAAATACAACAATCAACAGAAATTATACTTGTTTTTATGAAAAATTTCAGCGAATTTGTGTGAAATCTGAGGAAATTTTTAATTAACAACACACAAAATCAACACAATTGGCTATTAACGAGGGTATGGGATTAATTCCCTAATTGAGAGATCCGAGGTAATTTTTAATTAACGTCGTACTATAGCAACTCAACGGGCTCTTGACTACGGTCCGGGATCAATCGCCTAAGGAAAGTATCCGAGAAAATTGGGTAATTTTTATTTAACGTTCTCAAGCACTACAACTACCTATTAACTAGGGTCGAAGTTTTATCCAATAAGGGAAGTATACGTGTACAACCACGGTCAAATGATAGCATAACACCTCAGCTGGCACCCCACCCTCCAACAAATTAACACGTCACACCAATTGGATATCTTCGCAATTCCAATTTCACAATAACGAGGCCATCACGGCGTTATCCGTGGTGTTGGTTTGCAAAGCAAACCAAATGGAAATGCGTAGCAAACACCAGTGGTTTACAAACGTTCACAATGACCACACCTAACCCCACAAAGTAAAGCACGGGCAACGCCGTGCTAGCCACGCAGTGGCTAGTTAAATTATGTTTTCTTTATTCTTCTTATCCAAGTTTCTATCTTTGCGATCGTTGAAGATAGAGCAAAAATTTCAGCAGATTTTGAATCTGCGGAAAATTTTACACCACATCGATACCTTAAATGTGATTTTCTTTAAAAAATTTATTATTAATTAAAAAATTAAATAATAAATCTGTTTTTGTATCAATCTGTTGTAGAATTTTACGCTGATTTGAAATGCGTTGAAATTTTCACTCTATCTTCAACGATCGCAAAGATAGAAACTTGGATAAGAGGAATAAAAAAAACATAATGTAATGCTTACGAAAGGGACCCTAAAAGAATTGAATTACATTAATAAAAAATATATAATTTAATGCTTACAAAAAACGGGACCTCGCTAGCCTCGATAAACGCGTGTTGAAACGCCTAATGTGAACGTGGCCTTTGTGAAAAAAGAAGTCGGCTTAAGGTGTGAAGAAAGTCAATTAACTTTTTTTTTTACAAACTGTAAATATAACACAAATATTAAAGTATGTAATAATTATAGGCCCCCATATTTTTTTTACAGTAAATAAAAAATAAATTTCGTTACGTCCCCCGCTTCTATAAGTTGATAAATAATTAATAATAACTGACAATAATTATTGTTATGCACCTACCTAATTACACTTATTTGTTAATTGTTCTTAAAAAAATTTTTGACTTTTTTTTATGTTAAAAAATCTTAGGTATAAATTAATAAACACAAAGGACAAATTAAATCCCCCCCCGGTGCGAACGTTAAGGTTTGAGGTTACTAAACCAGTCTTAAGAAATGGGGGAAAAGTTTATAAAACTGATATTTAAAAACATCAATGTTTTAAAACATCGATGGTTTGGGGGAGACAGTCAACGTCGATGTTTTAATTTTAAACATATATGTTTTGTTGTCAATGTCATATCCCTAATAGAGAGAGATAAGAGTTAACCTTTTTCTTCTCCACGAACAGTTTTGTAGTAATAAGTTTTTCCTCCAATAGCCGAGACGTACGAACACTATATCCCTTCAAGAAAACACTCAGCAACAACAAACAGGTACAAAATAGTGCAAAAAAATAACAAACATTTACAAAATAGTACAGAATGAACATCTTAATAATATGTTGCCGTTGCCATGACAACAGGGCCAGTGGGTCAGGTGGAGCGCAAAGGGGCAAGAAAAGGCGATAAAAAAAATTCATAAAACTGGTGACCCTGTTGAAAGTAAACTTATCACATATCAAATTAAAATGCAAAAATCCCTCAAATGTAACATTCTACATGATGAAACCAAGAAAAATGTAAGACATAATTTATTCATGTTTGTTTTTCAAGTACACTTACACTTTTTCTAATAAGAATTATTAAAGTTTGAGTATTTTAATCAGTGTTGCTTTGATTTCTAATTTCATTTGTAGAACTGTGTTTATACAAAAAACGTTTTAATTTTCCGGATATTAAAGCTCTATGTTACTAGTAACTATGTTTACTAACCAAATGTTATTTTTATTTGTGCAACACTTTTTATCTAAATGTCAGGTTAGTTATATGGTGTGTGTGTGTCACCCTTATAATGCTACTAGCCACTGCGTGGCTAGCACGGCGTTGCCCGTGCTTTACTTTGTGGGGTTAAGTGTGTTCATTGTGAAGGTTTGTAAACCACTGGTTGTTTGCTACGCATTTCCATTTGGTTTGCTTCGCAAACCAACACCACGGATAACGCCGTGATGGCCTCGTTATTGTGAAATTGGAATTGCGAAGAGATCCAATTGGTGTGACGTGACAATTTGTTGTAGGGTGGGGTGCCAGCTGAGGTGTTATGCTATCATTTCACCGTGGTTGTACACGTATATTTCCCTTATTGGCTAAAATTTCGACCCTAATTAATAGGTAGTTGTAGTGCTTGAGAACGTTAATCAAATATTACCCAATTTTCTCGGATACTTTCCTTAGGCGATTGATCCCGGACCGTAGTCAAGAGCCCGTTGAGTTGCTATAGTACGACGTTAATTAAAAATTACCTCGGATCTCTCAATTAGGGAATTAATCCCATACCCTCGTTAATAGCCAATTGTGTTGATTTTGTGTGTTGTTAATTAAAAATTTCCTCAGATTTCAAATTCGCTGAAATTTTTAATAAAAACATTTAGAATTTCTGTTGATTGTTGTATTTTTTTTTTAAATCCGTCTTATACACATGCATATTTTACACATTTTATTGCAATGCCAAAAATTGTATTTTCTAAGACTTAAGAGATTTAAGTTTTTGGAAAAGGCAGTTGAGAAAATCAAAAGGAGAGAGGAAACACGCTTTTGTACTAAAAACCGAAAAAATGAGTGTCTTCTTTTTTAAATTTTACAACTTGAATGTGTGGTGTATCTTATTTTTAACACAACAATGAAATGTGTTGATTTGGGCAATACAGTATATTTTAACCCCAAATTACTTAAATAATAGTAAGACAGAAAAATTAGAAATATTTTTGTAAGTTGAGGTAATGTTGAATAAAATAGATTAATAGACCACAATAAAAGGTAATTATTTTTTATTTTGAGTAGAAAGTGAATTATTTTATTCCTTACCTAAATTTTTAAAATTAGCAATGTTTGTAGATGTGAAATGCAATTTTCGAAACAATTAAATGAAATGAAATAAGTGTGTGCCATGTGCGAAAGGAAAACAAACTATAAAAATTAGCATTTTAAATTTGATTATTTTCCGACGAGATAGTATACATGTACACTTATTAAAACTACCATATGTGGCAAGAAATAGAAGTAATATCTATTTATAAAAAGTAAAAAGGTATTAAATTCTGTCGAACACTTGACCGTGGGAGAAACACGGTTTAATGAGACGGAGTCGTATGACTTTAAGTGATTGTGCCTTGTTGATGCTTACAGTGCAACTTAAACGAACTGGGAATTGAAGTTTTTTAAATTGGAATGGTATATCAGAAGTGATGATTGGTATTGTGTGTGTGTAGGAATGAATACGTTCTAACTTGCAGCATGTGTAGTGACGATGGTGCCTTCAATAATATTTGGCATGAGTTTCTTGACAGAGTGTTGTGCCATTGCACAGTGAAGGTGGATTCAGATTTGTGAGAAGCATAATCGGTGCTCCAATATGTGCGAGAGTACTCCAGATGGTTCCAATGTGTAAAAAAACTGTGTTGTGTATTATAAGGACTCATTTCTGTCATGTGTAATGTCTATAGATTTGAAAATTTAAAAAGTATGGGGCAATTCTCACAAGACTTGCTTTTTGATGACATTCACATCTTTATTTATTTGGGAAAGATTTGCCCTTTGGCACAGCCATGCATGATAAGTGCTTTGCTGCAACAGCAATATATCGATGAACCGCAGGGGTTGTAACCTTTTGGGTGTGGGCCACAGGTGTTTGGACAACTGTTTGGCTTGTTAGCATAATGATGAAATGACGGAATGAACGCCAAAGAAAAGAGCAACATGAGTGATTGATTGCCAAACTTTAAGGCATCCCACAGAACTGCAGCGATTGCTATATGTGTTGTGGAAGTGACAGAAACACGTCCGTCTTGAAAACTAATCCTACAAAAGTCGCAAACACTTTTTACAGCACTTACATGCAAGTCCTCTAACCCTTCACAATGCTGGCTTCTTATACGACTGCCTTTTTATATTTGTCGACACGAAACTGTGATTGGCTGTTACATA
Organism: Metellina segmentata; assembly: GCA_947359465.1. Taxonomy (NCBI): domain Eukaryota; kingdom Metazoa; phylum Arthropoda; class Arachnida; order Araneae; family Tetragnathidae; genus Metellina; species Metellina segmentata. Next base: position 105,189,287 of record OX375874.1, read on the forward strand.
ATACATTTGCATAGTTCCATCTAACTCTGCAGCAAATTGCAGCCTCTCAAATTTAGATTAGCTTCCAGAAATTAACATTTTTCACGATGTGCTTAACTTTTTCCAGCGAGTGTAGACAATTATAAAATGAAGTACTACGTGTGTTGTCTGTTCGGTGTGTCCTGACGAATCTATAGTACAGGCACGTGCCAACAGGGGTGGGGGGGGTCGGAGGGGTTTTGGCCCCTCCTGTCTCTGAGGAGAAGGGGCGAAAGCCATACTTCGCCCCTGCACAATATCAAAGAACATAATTATCATTTTAACTTCAAAAATAACATTAAACAGTACCGTTGAAGCAAATTTGGACTAATATAATTTTCTGTCAATAGATGCAGACCCAGATCTGGAGGAGGGCAAACAGGCATTTGCCAACAGGGGAGGGCAGAGAGTATTTGGTCCCTCCCGTCACTGAGGAGAAGGGGCGAAAGCCATATTTCGCCCCTCCACACACACATCACAGGGAACATTATTAACATTTTAACTTCAAAAGTAACAACAGCACCGTTGAATCAAATTTGGACTAATTTAATTTCCTGTCAATAGATGCAGGCCCAGATATGTAGGAGGGCAAACAGGCACTTGTCAACAGGAGAGCAAAGGGTATTTGGTCCCTCCTGTCACTCAGGAGAAGGGGCGAAAGCCATATTTAGCCCCTCCACACTATCAAGAACATTATTAACATTTTAACTTCAAAAGTAATATTAAACAGCACCGTTGAATCAAATTTGGACTAATTTCATTTCCTGTCAATAGATGCAGGCCCAGATCTAGAGGAGTGAAAACTCGGCATTTGTTCTGGACAGCCGATTTCGTGGGTGAGGCCCAAAATTAGTGTAAAAAAATGTATAATGTATGAAAACAAATAAAAAATTATAGTACATGACGATTTTCGTACATTGTCAACACTCTGCATGTACTCAAGATAGTTGGGCGACCTTTCGACGACATTGACAAATTACTGCAAACCATTTAATTAAAATAAAACAACTACCGTAGTCATTACCGCAGTACATTTCCACACACACATGCCTCAATATCCATATCCATAAACATAAAAAACTGTTTACGAAGGTTTTATCAGAAAGGTTTATAACTTTTCTCCAGGCGTTGTTGAATAGATTTATTTAAAATTGTTTAAAAGATAGTTTTGGACATTTTTTTGTAAAAAAATGCACAGGGAGGGGGGGCGCCCTTTGTATAAACTACGCAGTTAGCAGCCTCCCATCCATTAATATATATATATATATATATAGAGAGAGAGAGAGAGAGAGAAAGAAAGAAGCACAGAGGGGGCAGCGCGCATTATGTGAGCTTCGATATATTCCCCAAAATGGGTAATAAATGAAGGGTCAAGGGGCAACACAAAATTAGATTTTGAAAGTAACGAATTTGAAAGTTTGGTAACACGTAAATGTATGAAAAGTTTATCAAGAAACTTCGAACAAATTTTATTTGTGTAGTAAAAGTTTATATTTAACTAAAAGTGAAAAAAAGTTGTTTCAAAGATCCAAAGTACCGAAAGATTAAATTCTTCCTCTGAATATGTGGAGATAGGTGGCCCAGCATACCGATACTTTATCACTTTGTTTTACGGCTTTAAAGTGGTTCTACCCCCAAAATGAATGCACGTGGTGCTCGCACTTGAATGCTACGGGATGATTATCTCAATTTCGAATGCTCTAAATTGTAGGGTTCGACCAAGTCTTTGACGGCATGTCTTGAGAAAAGCGATTTATTTTTATGACCGACTGTCGGATTGTATGTTAGGGTTTTATTGCCCTAGGTCCCAATCTGTACAAGAAGCGCCTGACCAACTAACGGAAATGTAGTTTGAAGATAAGGGCATTCCGTAAAGCGCAACAAATCTGCCATTGCTTATTATGATGATTTACAAAATAGGGTCTTTTAAATTGTCGGCTTTCTTATTTGAAGTAAATACGAGAAAACTGCCTGCAAGTGAACTGTTCTGAATTTTCCCCCCATGGATTATTTAATCTTACGGATTTCCTTGACGAGTGAGGTTCCGAGAATAATGTTTTGAAAGTGAACACTTGAATTTGTGAAGTAACTAAGTGACGGAAACATGAGAACAGTGCATTATTAAAACTTGTTGCTTTGCAAATAATCACTCCTGTCGTAAGTGATTTCGCTTATTTTTACTTTAACTCTTAATGCACCCTAAACTGATAGCCGCATCAGTAAAAAAACCATCTCCATTTTGTTCCCAGTACAATTTTGAATAAACCATGTTAATATCATAATATACTGATCTGTACTCAATCGACAAACCATCTTGGGAACCGAGTGAAAAAACACAGTTTTAAATCCTGTGACTGCGGCGGGGGTAACTCTTTTTAATATAGAGAGATTCTTAAACATTTCTAACTTAAAACAACAGTAATACCCAATTATTGAAAAACGGGTTTCCAATAATAAAAATACCTATTCCAAGTTAATAAAAACATTCTTATTTTCATATAAGTAGTATGAACAAAATTTGCGGTCGCTAAGCAGTAAAAATTAATTTTTGATAAATGTTAGACAATAATAAATCCAATAAATTGGCTACTTGAACCATTATATTCCAAACTTTCGTCCGATATAAGAGCCGCCGACCAACCGGTATAGTGGTTAAGGTGATAACATCTAGATCGGAAGGTTCCAGTTTCGAATCTGGGTCGGGGCATGGTTGTTTGTAAGCATATGGCGTAGAGGCGGCTTGTGCACCTTAAATCTGTCGACCTCACGTTGGGTTGGTGTGAAAGTTTGGAGAGTGGGGTGTTAGCTCTGGTGTTGTTTCGTCATCTGACCGTGGTTCTAAATTTTGAGGTGTTGTCATCGGATCTACAATCACTCTACATAGACTAAGTAGATTGACTATAACTATCGAAAATGAGTTTTGTGATAAATTCTGTTTTAAAGAACTCATACTAGATTATGCAGAGTAAAAGGTCAAAGGAAAATGTTTCGATTAAAGATGGAATATTTTATTACTGTCAATTGTGCTTTTTTAAACCAAATTTTCAAATACATTTTATATTTTAATTATTGTTATTAGTTTTTAAAATTAATTTTTAACTTATTTCATTGGATTTTAAAAATATTGCCTACTGTGCTTCATTGAAACCGAATTTTTAAATATAGATTCTGTTTTAAAAAATTATGAGCACTCATAGGCGGCAGAGTCAGAATCGAGATAATTTTTACCCATGTGCTTCAAGCAAATCAAATATAAATCTAAAAAGTTCAGAAAAATCGAGACGTTTAAGAAAAAATCGACGTTTTAATTTCTAATTTAAATGTATTGTAAGTTTTAAAATTCACCTTAAAGTCATTTAGTAAATATTGTATTAAGAAAAAAAATAGGATTTTTAAAAATCGAGTGTTAATTGATGAATATCTTTTTATGTTAATTAATTAACTGTTTATAATTTATTATTAATAATTAATAAATATTAATATAATTAATTTATTCTTCCCATTTTTACAGGGGTACTTTTCGGGAGAACCCCCCCCCCAATTCAACAACCCTAGTTACGCCTATGCTCGGCCCTCCTCTATTCAAAACGTTGGCACGTCCCTGCTATAGTACTTCTTATTCTGAAATTTGGCACATAGGTAGTGTGAATATTTTACAATTTTATGTAGTGTGAATATTTTACAATTTTATGTAGTGTGAATATTTTACAATTTTATAGTCCATCACAAATTTTAAAATTTAATCCAGAACATTTTAAAAGTAATGTAATGAGATATTTAATTATTGTTGTGTTCCTCCGAATAGCAAGTATTCAATTGGTATTGACTAAATACGTATTTACAGTGCTTATGTAGCTGCCCCGTTAATGGATATAATTTATAAAAATTTATTCCTTTATTAAAAGCATATTAATGTTTAGTTAGCGTAAACTTTTAGTCTGGATTATCATAATGCAAAATATAAGTATATATTTTTTGTGTTTTCTCCATTTTTGGAACTGGATAACAGTTGTGCAATATGTTGTTTGTCATTGCTTCTGTTTTAGAGTACGATACTTTGGATTATCATTTTTAAAGCATATTAACTTTTTGTTTGGATTATTTGGATATGTTTTTAAAAAGCAGAGACCTGTTTCATCAATTTATAGTCGCTATGTATTCCGAGATTGAATCGGAGAAGGTGTTGTACATACGACTGAATGAGATCACTCAGAGTGGAACAGTATGCACATTTGAGAAATGCGTCGATGAACGGTGGAAATGCTGCGATAAAAAAACTGAAGTACACAGAAATAACTAAACATCCAAAAAGATATAAAAACCAAAAGTAAAAGTTTATGCTTTTGTAAATTTATATGTTGCATAAATTATTAAAATTAAGTATTGCTATGCTTTCCAAAAGACAACCAAACACAGAAACAAACAAAAAATAACATTAAAGATAAACAAAATAACAGCATTTCGCAATAACATTTTTTTTTTAATTTACAGCCCCCAATATGCAAAAAAGGCATTCATATAAGAAGCCAGCATTGGCAAAATGATGTTTAAATCCAAGACTACCTTTTTTTTGCATATTTGTAAAAACGAAACCGTGATTGGCTGTTACCTAACACATTTGAATACTTCCATCTTCCTGTGCAGCAAATTGCAGCCTCTGAAATGAAGATTGGCTTCTGGAAATTAAACAGAAACATAAAAACATCGGATTTTTTTTGGCCATATAACGAAATATTGTGGACCGAAAATTAAAAAAAAAGGCAGTTATAGCGAAAGGCCATAGTTTTGTTGCTCGTTTAGGCAATTTTTTGTTTGTTTCTGTGTTTGGATGAAATTTGGAAAACATAGCAATATTTAATTATGATAATTTATGCAACGTAAATTTACAAAAATATAAACTTTTGTTTTGAATATCGTTGAATCAGAGGGGCTCAGAGAGTGGAACATTATGCACATTTGAGAGATGCTTTGATGAACGAGGAAACGTTGCTATACGTAAACTGCACAAAATTGCTTAACTTCCAAAACGCTATAAAAACCATAAGTTAAAGTATATGCTTTTGTAAATTTATACGTTACATCAATTGACATAATTAAATATTGCTATGATTTCCAAAAGACACCCAAACACAGAAACAAACAAAAATAGCATAAATAGATTAACAAATAACATCATTTCGTAATAACAGTATTTTTTTAATTTAAAGCCCCCAATATGCAAAAAAGGCAGTGATATAAGAAGCCAGCATTGTGAAGGGTTAGAGCATTGGTGTCATTAATAAAGTAATGTTTAAATCCAAGACAGCATTTTAGCATATTTCTAAAAACAAAACCGTGATTGGCCGTTACGTAATACATTTTAATACTTCCTTATTTCTGTAGAGTGTATTGTAAGACGAATATGAAAAAGTTACTTATGTTTAACTACACCTATTAGTCTGAACCGACTTCAGTTCGTATCGTAGCGTGTAAAAGTAGCCTCGCGATAGGATTTTGAGCTGCGACGTGGGCTTTGTATAAAGTCGATGTTGGTATAAGTACACTATAGCGACAACGCAGTACAATTATGACAATGTTATGCAAACATTACTGATATTTTCGTGAGTCAAAATGTAGCAGTGTCGCCTAAAGTGAGAAGCTGATACTAAACAAAAGCATAAAAACAGCATATCTTTTGGTCGTATAACAAAACATTGTGGGGTGTAAATTAAAAGAGGCCGTTTTAGCTAAATGCCATAATTTAGTTATTATTTTATGCAATTTTTTGTATGTTTCCGCGTTGGAGTGTGTTTTGCAAAGAATAGGAATAATTAAGAATAACAATACTTAATTTTGATCATTTATGCAACAAAATATGTACAAAAGTATCACCTTAAACTTTTGGTTTGATATATTTTTGGAATTTAGCGATTTATGTGTGTTTTTGTTTTGCAAAATTTCCATTCTTCATCAACGCATCTCTCAAATGTGCATACTGTTCCATTCTCTGTGATTTTATTCAGTCGTATCTACATTACCTTCTCCGATTGAATCTCGGTATACATGGCGAAAATAAATTGATGGAACATGTGTTTGCTTCTCAGTAAAATGTTGAAATTCGAAGAACACATCATCATCCTGTGAGCGTAGAGGTACATAGAAGAAATGTTCTTAGTTTGCATAAATGATTAAAATCCAAGATTGGACTGAGTACAGTAAAGACCTTTTAAATTCTGTGGACATTTTTAGGAAACCAAATAAAACAAAAATAATATCGCTTTTCTTTCCATAAGACATGAAAAAATGATAAAAATTTACTATACAAAAACCGAAGTACTATACAGAAATAAACAAAAGATAGCATAAATGAAACAAAACAGAAATTGCACAAATGATGAAAAAAAATATCGCTATACTTTGAAAAAAATATCCAAATAATCCAAACTAAAAGTGAATATGCTTAAAAAATCAAAATCCAAAGTATCGTAGTCTAAAAAAGAAACAATAACAAACGTATTGCACAACCGTTATCCAGTTGGAAAAATGAAGTAAGCACAATAAAAAAATACAAATATAAAAGATTAAAAGTTAACACTAACTAAAAGTTAATATGCTTTTAAAAAGTCAATAAATTTCATTTAGGATATTCAGTAATACTAAAAGTGAATATGCTTAAAAAATCAAAATCCAAAGTATCGTAGTCTAAAAAAGAAACAATAACAAACGTATTGCACAACCATTATCCAGTTGCAAAAATTAAGTAAGCACAGCAAAAAAATTAAAATATAAAAGTTGACGCTAACTAAAAGTTAATATGCTTTAAAAAAGGCAATAAATTTCATACAGGATATCCAGTTATAGGGCGGCTACACGCGCGCAGAAAATACGGATTCATTGAATACTGTTCATGACTGTTGCCATTCGGAGGAAAGGTAATAATAATTAAACATCGCATTAAATTAATTTTAAAATTTTCAAGATTAAATTTTAAAAATCGGGCTGGTCTATAAAATTGCTGAAACATTCGTACGTCATGTGTGCCAAATTTCATTAGTGTGAATGCCATAAATTCGTCAGGGCACCATTTCATGAACATACACACACAAAAGAAAACTTTACTTTATAATAGTAGCGATATAAAGTATGTTTAAGGATTAAACTATGGAAAATGCCTCAAAAAAATTCAAAATGTCTCTGTTCAAACATAAACAGTGTAACAGGGACATGTGTAAGGTGGGGGAGGGGCTTGTCATTTCAGCTGGCAACGGGGCCCACCTATTGATGTGGGGTGCCTGCTAGAGACCACAAAGGGAGAAAGGAACGCCTTACTTCTATCAGGAGACCTGACGAGGTCAGTAACCAACACTTAAGCTTTTTTGTTAGTTTTTATGTGTTAACATTTATCAATACTAAATTTTGGCTCAAAATTAATGATATGAACGAAAATTTATTAACTAATTAATGTTGTGTCAATTAGAATATATATTTGAGATTATCACAGCAAGAGCGGCCTAACCCACCCAATATACACAATGGTAATAAACTCGATTTTCTTGGCCCCATTTTTTACAATTCTTTTATCCTTAATTGGATTTGAGGTTCTAAAATTTATTTTCCATCGATTAACATTAAGTTATTTTGTAATTTTAGAAGACTTCAAGCAGCGCATTTAAATAAATAATAATAATAAAAGGTGGTAATAAAATGTTGGGGGTTTTGTGGGTTTGAATTTTCAATAAAATCTATCCGTATCATATTGGGTCATCCGAAAAGCTCTGCGCGTTTTCAAATCGAAGCTAGCTTTGTTATTATTATTTTCCTTCAGCTGATATAGAGTGACCTCGGTTGAAGCAGATTTTTAAATATGTTCGATTCTGCTTAAAATGCATACTTATAGGTTGAGTTGTGCATAATTATAGCCTGAGAAACCAGATGTTTCTCTATTTCTGTCTATCCCCGGGAAACGCAAAACGATACACTAAAACATTTTCCTTTTGTATCCGGAGTGGTCATAGTGTTGTTACAGTTATATAAATTTGTCTTACAGTTCACTATATATAATTAATGGAATGAATTGTGGCTATTAATATCTCATCTTGGTTTATGATTATTAAGACAAAGGTAAGGAATCCATTTTTAAGACCGTTTGTGTGTTTGTTCTTTGTTTGATCAGGTTACCTATTTTTGAATATTTTGTGCTACAATTTTATAATTTTTGCGGGATGCCAGTCAATCTACCCTCCATCCAGTAGGGTTCGTTCAATGAAAAAAAGTCATAATCATTGTTTCCTAGTCCAGATTATTCTGCATTGCTTCTGCTTTTGTGTTTCCCAGGTTAATGTGAGCTCCTTTTAAAATATTAATTGTGTTTCTAGACATAGTCTATTTTATTTACTAGGTTCCTGATCTCTTTTTCGTACATTTTACATTTTTTTATTTGTGGCACTGTGATCTACTTCATAACTTGTTTTAAATTTTTGATTGTGGTTTAGGCACTATACACAATTACTTTTAACCGTACAGTCCCTCCATTTATGACTTCCTGAGCCGCAGTTTGTGCATATTTCATGTGTTTCCCTGCAGACTTTGGCTATATGACCATATCTGCAGCATTTAAAACATTGTGTTGGTTTTAAACTTTCTTTAAACTTTATGCTTTCCCAACCTATTCGTATAGAATCGTTGTCCTTGACTCTCCAAATACCACTGGGAGTAATTCCACTATCCAATTTATTCCGCTTTTTATTATTTTAACTTAGATCTTGTTTTCATAAAGCCTTCTTCCACTTTGAGTACGATTTCTCTAATAGCTTCGTCTGTCTCTTCTTGTCCCCTTTCTTCTGATATATCATGTAATTTTTTTTTTTTTTGGGGGGGGGGGTCTTTTTTAGTAGCCTTGTTACCCTGTAATCCTCTTTCCCTATTATTTATTTAAGCCATTATTGTATTTAATTCTTTCTCTGTATTGGTCTCTATTACAGTTCCTCCTCCTCTAATATCTGCAACTCTGTTGATTCCAATATTTAGACTTTTAATGTCTATTTTTGATTTAATCATCTTTTTGGTTTCTATTGAAGTAGTGTTTGTTTCATTTTTTGGTCTTACTATGGCAGCGAAGTTTTTATTTTGTGCGCCCGTACTCTTTGATCCTGTTCTTATTATTTTCTTCTTGTCCGACATCTGCCCCTTCGTCTCTCTTATATCTGGGACATGATATGCTGGAAATTTTAACTATATGGGGATTATGGTACACATATATCAGGGTAGATCTGTACCCTCTGTAAACTTTGGTCTGGTTTGTCACAATGTTTACGTAACGAAGTAAACATATACAAAAATTGAAAGTAGTTGATAGCTGTGGGAAATAAAGTGGAAACATGAAAATATTTATAAGACCTTACAGGGAATAGCATCACGTTGATTTTATTCATATGAACGAAGTTACTCAATCCTGTTGGAATTGACTAAATTATGGTGCAAAGACAAACAAGATGCCCAATCAAATCCTCTATTCTTAACTTCATCGAGTTACAACCTACCAAGTTTCTCCAACATATGGGTTATCAGCCAAAGCTCTACAGTTCATCTGTTTGTACCTATTTGTTAACAAACTGGGTGAGATCTCTATAGTTCTTAAACCTCGAAGGTTGATACGATTTCCGAGAGGTGCAGTACTGGTTTTACCACACAACTCATATAATAACTATATAACCACATTTTATTTAAGATCCCGTGAGTTCTTTCTGCCGTTAGAAATATTCTATTGGTCCTCTCCACAAAATAGAATCTTTCTTTGGAATAATTCTTTTGATTCTCTCCTCAGAATAAAACACTTTTTTGGAATGGTTTTATTGGTTCTTTCTATCGATTCTAATTTTTTTGGCCTATTCTGCTATTACAACAAAACATTTTGAACAATTTTACTACTCATTTTCTTAGAATAAAATCGTTTTGAAATATTTCATCTCTTACTTCTGGCGAATAGAATTCTTTGGAAAGGTTTTATTGGTAGCAAGGGTCAGAATAGGTTATAAGTCATGGAGAAAAAACTACAGGTTGTAAAGTGGAGTTATGTGCGTTAATACCTTAAAGAGTCAACAATTGCTTAGGTTTTCAGAAAGATTTGGGTACAAGTTCAGTTAACGAAAAAGCAACCATTCCATATCCATAAATCCTACGTTATACAAGAATTCACTGCAACTCTATATTTCGTCACACAAATATTAATTCTTGCAAAACTCCTGAATGAAATTTCTACAAGAAAATTAAGTGAAGGATGAATATAATTTGTTAGACAAAATGTATGAATTGGACTGATCCTTTGTATATATCACTTCTAAAACTATGCAAATTCTCACAGAAAAAAATATATTTTACACATTTTTGTTCCACTTTCTTTAAGTTAAATTTAAAAAATTAGTTTTTGTCATTCACATAAAAGTTTCATTACTGCTGTAATAGTTCCGTTCTTCCGTACCGTAAGCACTACTTTAACATTCTAAACAAAGTTTCAACTCTAGAGTTGCTTAAAATGATAATCATCAGTTAGATGCTTTTCAGGAGCAGTAGGTTGAACCACATTTGTTTAAGCTTTAATTCCCACTTCTGTCACGCGATAGTCTACTTAGTGGCACGGGAATTCTTGAAGTGTTATAATATATACATTAGTTTCTGATAGATTAGTGAGATGACAACATAGAAAAGCACTCGCATGAATAAAACTTTGCTTAAGAACACAGACTTTATTACCTACTGATGTTCATACTTGTGTGTAGTATAATTATATTTTTCTGGTTCTATATTCTAAATTTCCTAGAAGCGATTGCAAAATTATATTTTAGTTTCTTTGCATATAGAACCAATAGATTTAGTGCACTAATGCTCTTATTACCGTCATTCGTTACCAAAATATCGTTGTTATGTTCATGTTCTTGGTATTGGGATATTAAGCAATCCAGAATTTATAAAACAATCTAATAAAGTGTTTTCAGTGTCAAGAGATTCCGACTCTTGTTCACCAGCTCCAAGCACACGACCTCAGCCTTTAATTTCATTTCCAGATACCGTTTGAACCCTCTTGTTTGAATATTACTGTCTGGGAGCAAATTGTAAGTTCCTTAAGATGTCCTTTTCATTTATTGCTTCAGCACCATAGATATATTTTATTTAACCCTGTATGCGGCTGCTACGATATGCGAGGGCTGTTCAATAAAGAATGATCATAAATTAATAAAAAATAATGTTATGTACTAATCCTCCAAATTTTTATGGTCATTCTGAAAGTACTCCGTATTACATGTGTAATGCACTTATCCCACCTCTTTCACAGTCTTAAAATACATGATTTAAGCCACTTTTTGACAGGTCCTTCAAAATCGCCTACGCAACTTTTACCACTGCCTGTGATGTTGAAAATCGCTTTTCCCGGAGGTGTTTCTTCATATTCGGGAAAAGAAAACAAATCGTATAGCTGCATCAGGAGATATATGGAGGATGGGGAACACATCTGACGTTGGTTTTTGAAAGAACTAACGATTTTTAGAGGAGAAAACAAATTTTCAATGCAGTGTATTGCACTTCGCGTGTCACGTCCAATTTTAACGTTGGCGAAAGTAAAACTAGGCGTTCTTGGCCGGCTGCCAAGGCCTCATAAATGACGTCATGACCGTGAAATATACGCTATTTATTCTCTAATTATCCCACTGCACATTCAATATGAATTGTATTATTCTTGATTTTTTTCAATCACCTTTAAAAAATTATGATCATTTTTTACTGAACAGCCCTCGTATATCAGCCCTCCAAATCCGATCTTTTTTCCAAATGAACAAAAGGTAGGAATGAATAATTCAAAGGCCATGCTTAAAATTTAAATCAACAGTCCCTAATGGTAACCTTTTTATGTGCACAGAACCCTGTGACCGAACTATTTGTAACCTGACCCTTGGACTGCTTTCGTCATAGCAAACCTTTACGATTTCACTACTTTTGTACCCCATTCTATAGAAATTAGGATTCACCTAACCAATCCTTAGATGTTAGATTAGCAAACGAGGCCATAAGATACAATATCCATCAGCCAAGTCAATTTTTTACAGAGTAAAAAAATGCCTACTAGTCGACATGTGGTTCATCTGTTTTGAAGCTCTTGTCAATGGAAATGTTGTCTATTTTATACAACGCGTATGCCTAAGAAAACAAATTATCTGCAAAGCCAAGTTCTCTAAGTATGTATCACTTTCAAACATTGTTTATAAGTAACAATTATCAATATCTTAGCTTTGCGCGAGATGGATACTCATTCATAAGTATGTTAGGTGAGTAGTTAATAACGTCGATTGGTAACGGTCCTCAATCAATACTTATGGCAAAAAATCAATTTCAACCCCTCAAAATTTTGTACCATAATCAGTTGAAGTGGTAAACACCTGAGCTGGTACCACAATGTCCTAACTTCCATACCACACCAACATGAGGACATTTGAGGTTGCCACACATTTTACGTACACAAAACCTCCCGTACGCAATATTTTTTGGTTGGATCTAATTCCGAAATCGCAACCCTCCGCTTTCTAGTGTGTTACTCTTCTAAATCAGCTACTTGGACTCATTCTTCTATTAAAGTGTGATTGTAATGAAACGATTTAATACGCTCTAAGAATACGAGAGTCAGTTTGGGGTTGTAGAATGTTTATTATATCTTTAGCAAAACATTCGTTTGTTATCAGACCGAAGCCATCCCCAAAATAGCGTGCTGGACAAGCAGAGTACTTTTCGACATCTGGTCTTCTAAAACTATGCGAGATACTACCCTTGTGCCCGCAGTAATTTTGATATATATACAAACAAGAGGGGTGGACGAGCACAAGGGGGCAACCGCAAGAATCTTCGGATCAAAGACGTCGGACGGCACTATGCAGATGGTAGTTATCCAGCTTTCGGCTTTCCTGCAAGAGAACACAAATTTGCATGAGATACACCATTGAGTTTGAATCAGTATCTTTTAATTAATTATTCATTCGGTAGTGTTCCTCGGTACTTGGAAGTCCATAAAAGGTTCTTAAAACGTATTAAATTTGTCCAATCCTTGAATTTTACCCAGTCCTTTTTTTCTTACAATGTTTACCGGCAATATAAAACTTCTAAATTCGTATATTTTAGTCTTTTTCTACTTTAAAGTTACACATATTGATTATATTTATTAAAATTTCATTTCATTTCTTGGAATTTGATGAATATTTTTCGCTTAAAATTTAATTTCCTGGACTTTAATCGTCAAGTTTTCATCGCTCGGAGAGGAAAGCTAATCTCTATCAAAACAAGGTACTTTACATTTCGGTGGAAGATCTTGTTTGTTGGTGGTTTGGCTTCTAGGTTCGCGGCGTCAGCGCAATATTTGAGGAAGATGGGCCAAACACAAAAGAAATAGTCGCCAAATTATGTATACATATATACACAAAGAAAGCTTATTGATACAGGAAAGGAATTGACTCTGGGTGGAAGTACTTGAAAAGTCCTTGAATTTGTATAAAGTCAGATTGGGAACTCTTTTCTGACTCACTGTTATTTAAAGTTTGTTATGAACGAGATTTCTTGTCATCATAATATTGCTAATGTTTTGATGACGACAACATGAAAGTCTAATCAGTTCTTCTTGCTTTGACTAGATATCTTGCCATCATGGTCTGGGTAAGATGAGTAATGACTAGATATTTCGTAGTGACACTCACTAGATTTTATAATCTAGATGCTTCAAGCCTCTTCTATAATATTCATTAAGTACTGCTTTAATTTGTGTATAGATTCAATCTAATTCGTCGACTTTGAGGATATACTAATTAACTAACCATAATCGGTTTTTTTTATTCACATTTGTTTAAATACTATTTATTAATTTTCAGGTTAAAACATAAAATTATTTATAATGTTAAACATATCCTAAAGAGTTTACAAAGGGATTGCATTTTTGACCATCATGAAAGTAAGAAAAAAGCTACTTCAGATAACCGTCAGTTAATGGTAATTATTTAACGCTAGTATCAATTCCAAAGGGAAAGATTCGAGAACAACAACTCTTCATTTTGAACCTTGGCCAGGTAACAAGGTCAACAAGTGAGCTAACACCTAACCCTCCAAACTTCCACACCGCGTCAACGTAAGTGCATTAAAGGCCTGGACATATATAACGTGCACTAGCCCCTTCGTAGACGATGGTCTTTGGTTGGATAAAGTTTCAAAGTCGCAACCCTCCGATTGCTATTTCGTGACTCTTACTACTTCTCTAACGCGACCCTATCAGTTAACGAGTGTCTGTCTTAAAGCGACGAGAGTTGACATTAAATCCGTGCTTACATCTAAAGCAGAACTTCACTCCATCTTTCACATCTTCACATTATACATATGGTATTATTATCTTTTCATGTTTTGTAGTTGGAGGAAAAGAAAATCAGTTGAAGACGTTGTCTTTGCAATTTGATATAGGTGTGGGTATTTGTGAACTGTTTATTGTAGCTATGGCGACCAAATAGGACATCTAATTCTCAGGTTCCAAGTTTAAGCTCAGGCTGAAAACAAGAATATGAATAGAATGAAATAAAATAAAATTTTAAGTGATTCACAATGTATCCCTTAAAATTTGAACTGAGCATATGAATATCACGTTATATTAAACTGAAAAGTCAGCATATAAATGTTAATTACCCCATTCAATCGAAGATGTCGTTAAGTATTTATAAATGTGCAATGTAAATATGGTTAGTAGGTAGTTAATGAAAGTTGCTCAGTTATTAGAGTTAGGTGTCAAAACCGAATGGAAAGATTCGAGGATAACATCTAGTAATTTTGAAGAGAGAGAGAAAGAGAAAACATTTGAGCGTATACGTCGGAATTTGATCAGAACGGGGTTCAAATTCGCAACTTTCGAATTTTTTGTCTGTTATCCTACTAACTGTGCTACCACATATTTTCAGTTACTCTTTAGATTCGTGGCACCCAGTGCAGTTTCAGTAATTTTTTACTGTTTTGTTTCTGTTCTTACAAGCGTTTTATTTTTGATAATCGGTTTGGGGTATATCTCTTGGCCTATCTTATCATTTTCTCTTAGCCAGGTCGTTTCATTAGAAAGCAGTAACTGAAACTTTACTGTTACTTAAGTATTTTTCAATCAATTTTATTCTATTAGTCGTCGTTGTAAGAGGGGTAGGAGTAATTGATTATTATGATCTGTATTTTAATATTTTACTCTAAAAATAATTTTTTTAAATGTGAACACACCTCAAACCAGTAGCCCTGACGTGTCTCATATTGACCACAGTGTAGTTAATGGACCTTAGGTAATCCTGTAGCCAAGACAGTTCACCAATGAAATCTGAAAAAAGAAATCTTAATAAAAGCGTGTTCTTCTGGTTCTAACCATAGATGTGAAATATAGTAGATTGAACATTGCGATTCAAAGCTGCTTCAAAACGTATGAACAATCTAAGGACAAGTAGTCTGTGCTTCTGTTAAACATTTATTTGGTTTGCCGTTTTGCCATCTGATAGCCTGTCATTGTATAGCTGTATAACATCTTACGATAGGGTAGTGTGCGAATCAGCATTTCTATAGTGGTGACAAGGATAATTAAATCACCCTAACGTCTACAGCAATCAGATGATCCATAAGTGAACCAATCTTACTTTGTACAATAACTTAACATACGCACACATGTCACAGTCATATGTAGGTCTATGAATGCCCTAATTAATTCAATAATATCTGAAGGTTCAATGAGAAACATAATTTTTAAAGGGGTCTATTAATTAAGGTCTTATTAAGAAGAAATTATGGTCGATTTAAAAAAAAGCATAACACTGAACATTTAGAATCGATTAATTCTGCCTTATGAAAGTTAATATAATTGCGTGCAATACATTAAATGTTAAAAATTTTAAATATTTTTAAATTCAAAGAATCTATGAAATGAAATTTACCATATTTGGAAGTTTGCAGATATTCGACGAAATAACAGGTAAAATTGATACTTTCGTCGTCATGCATTGAATTCAACATCATATCTGCAAGATAGAAAGATGAGTTGGTTTTAAAATTAATTGTTTTATGATGTGTCCTTATGTCTTCCTCTCTGGTATCAACCCCAAACCGTCGCCAATAACACATTGTTTTGCTCCAGTGCTACCTTCATTCAACTACCTCCCTCTGCTTTCCTTTGAATTGAATTCAAAAGATTTGGAATGATTCCATCTTTCCAAATAAGAATTTTCATTAAGTCCAGAAGGTCCGAATTGATTAGGAGTTAGGTTGGAATTTGTGTAGGTAGTTAAGTAAAGTCGCACTGGATCAGTTGAACGGGCTATTTGTAACGGCCTGGGATCAATCCCAAAAGCAAAGATTCCAAGACCACATTCAGATCGATAAGCTACGCCTCGAACCACAGTCAGATAACAAAAACAACACCTCAGCTAGCACCCTACTCTCTTTAATTCCTCGCCACGTTTATGTGGGGTCTTTTAAGGCCACGACAGTTTCAACATGCCCTAGCCACTGTATACACACGATTATCTTTGGCTGCACCTAATTTCGATCTCGGTACACTTCGTTTTCTCATCCGTTACTCAATCAACTGGGCTTCCACTGCTCCCACTCCTCTAGGACTCTGTATGTCAGTATGTGAATTTTATAGGAAACTTCCAACTCAATGTATTATAAAGATTGATAATGTTTAATAGCATCGTTCCATAGAATTCTACTAATGTCCTATATTTTTTATCAAGAAAGAAAATCTTAGTGTGATAAACTTCCTTTTGTTATATACTTCTTTTAATCGGAATATTAAAAGCATTATTTTAGCACTCATTTAAAAACGTTTAACCCTTTAGTAACGAATTTTTTGAACGATTTCCGTCGTCGTGTGTTCATGTTCTCACATCCCTAAAATGAGGAGCAGTAGAGTCTTTCCAAAGGATTCTGATAACCAGAAAAAACCAATAGGATCATTCCAAATTACTTTATTCAATAATATTATACATTAGAATCGTTCCAACGGTCGTATTAAAAATAAAGGAGCAATAAAAATGTTCTAAATTATATTGTACTGTCGGTGAGGAGACAATAAAATATTCTCAAAGTATTCCTTTGAAAGGAAAGGACTAATAGGATAGTTCCAAGTTATTTTGTTTTACATATTATTACAATAGACACTTTCCAAAATATTACATACCACGAAAAGGAATAATTATATGTTTAAAATGCACCTAAAATTGAAAGAATCAAAGAATTCGTTCAACTAATCTGTATGGTTATTTAGTTACTAAATGTGCTGAGAAAATAGCAATATTGCTCTAAAATATCTAGACTCCCAAAAGATTGACAGCAAATTCTGATACACACCTATATCGGGTATGCATCTAACCCCATACGAGTTCCATGCGTCCCACATCATTTCTTCGACATTCTGGCAGTTGGAATAAATCCGATGCAGTTTTTTATAGCATCTCCTTTTCTTGGAGGACAGATTCTGGAAGAATAAAAAACATGTCGTGTATCATTCAAATAATAAACATTCATAAAACTAGTCAAAATTACGAACCTTCAATTTAGCATATTAACCAACCTACTTTAGAACTTTATGGACACAATGGAGCGTACTTTTAGTGGCTTAAGTCCTTCTTATGTCTTAAATACACTAAAAATGTAGTTTTTAGCCCTATGAGTGGTTTACACGCAAATTTAACTTTGCAAATTGTAGTCTTTGTTCATAACTTCTAATCAATCTGTACCTTTTTTTTATGATAGAAATTTTAAGAAGCATTCTTTTTTAAGTAATGGATCAATAGAAACCATCAAAATCATTTTATTAAAAAAGAAATATAGAATAGAAAATTCCAAGAAAACTACGTCTTTTCTTAGTTTAACTAGCTACTGTTACCTAATCTTAATAATTATCGACAAGACGCTTATATGATCGAGCGTCTACACTGGTTGGAGTCTTGAGGGGAAATTCAAGGACGTTAAAAATCAAAATTGATTTCCCCCTCATATATACGTTAAGGATCGTTGCTTTTAATTCAAGTTATATACATTAGATATCTAATTCTTTAGATATTTTTATTGGCATTTTCCGGACCTGAAATGACCACATGCCAAAGCTTTAACCTTATGCTTGGACAAATTAAATTTTATCTTTTTGCCACCACAAGAATGTATTTCTAAACCACATAGAATTAACCATGATGTACCATTCCACGTAGGATGGATTCATACTACCAACCAACTTACATACATCCACATATTCTATGCACAAACCGTTCATAGAGTTGCCTCATATTCATTCGAAGAGAACAATCATCCATCCTTAAACCCTGATCCTGGTTGTCTTTATGAAGTTACTCGTTATTTGAAGAAAACTTAATAGATCTTTTTCATTGTCATGATAAAAAAATTGACAGCTTAATGACAAAATTGGATAGACCTTGCTTTATGAGATATCTTGTCGAAACCACTTGAATCCCCGTTCGATTCCGAAGCCAGCACCCTGATTACTAGACCAATTTGTTGGATCTGCACCACTAAATGTTAGATTTAGAGTATAGTATGTTACCTTCCATGTGGCAGCCAGTCTCTGGATGGGCTCCACGAGCAACCCTTCCATTATCGCCTTCGTTGAATGTAGATTCTTGTGCTTGTGGAGGCGATGTGCAATAAGGATAAAATTTTTAAGCACAGTTGATCGTAACTCCACGGTAGGCGTGTTTAGTAAGGTATCCTGCACCCAGGTGCTCAACTGTTGAATAATAAAAGAGTTCATACAACATGAATTAGGAACAGAGATTTAAAACTTCTAGAAATGCTCTTATGCAAAAATCTACTCACAGAAACGAATCCTCCAAGAAGTTTTGTTATATTTGGGGATTTTCGCCAGTCTTTTCGTGCACTGTGTTGCACCTCCTGTAACATTCGAAATTGTATGTTGTTAAAAACGTAATTTCAGTGGAAAAAGAAACTTTCTACAGAATTATAGTCATGCGTAAACAAATTATGAGAAAAGACTAATAGAAGTTGGGAAAATGACAACCTGGTCTATGTTCACCAGCATCTGGACAAAGCAGAAGTATTATAACGCATCTAATACCCCCGTGAGAAGAACATATTAGATTAAAACAAATATTTAAGAATCCCCTATTTTCCATCTAATCTAACGAGGGAGTGACTTGACGTCCACATTAACATCAAATGGCTGAAGAACATTGCTTATAGCAAAAGCCAGAGCTACAAAATTACTGGCATGTGTTATTTAACTCGCATTGTGAGACTCATCAGAACTTCATAACCCGCAGAAATTCACTTTTCTTTTTCATATTGCATGCATAGTATGATACTGTATGATAGTATTTTATAATTTATATATAGATATAGACATGTGCAGATGTAATAATGTGTAGATGTGCTTTAACGTTCTAGATAGATAACCACAACTATTTAAACTGGTACAAAATATAATGACATTAGACAAGTGTGTGTGATGGTGTTTGTTAGCAAGCATTACATTAACCTGGAAAAATTTAATTTGATTGATTCATATTCCATGAAAAAATGTGACCATGATAACAGGAAACGTTATGACCTTGATAGATTGAAGAATTCGACGTAATGGTATTTTTGCAAAAAAAACTTCTTAACATTTTGTTTTCTCTAAATGGACGCTATATACTTTGGTCTACTTAGAATCAAACACTGAATTTCTTGTGATTATTTTAAAAGTAAAATTTCTGATGAACAACTGTAATGAATTCCTTTACCTCGCGAGTTACATCTTTAAATATTTTCAAGTCGATGAGGGTCAACTGATCCTGAAAATTAAAATATAACATTAATAATATAAGATGCAACGGGATCCATCAGCTACTTTGAATAAAATGCTATAACACAATGTTATTATCCTTTTGATGATATTTCATGTTCATGAACTTCAAAACATCCTTATGCACACAATAACAATAACTCGTATTAATCAAGTTTGAAAGAACTTACTGCGATGTCTTGGGGTCTGTAGCTTAAAAAAGCACCCACTACTGGTGGTATTGGTAGATATTCCTCCTGAGGATAAACAAAGATATTAATAATTCAACCCATTCATGGAGTGAGGTTTAGAGTACTTTTCTAGCATAACACCCAGTACAAAAATTATAAGTCTTGACAAAAAAAATGCATGTAAAATCTTCAAAATCAGCTTTTTCACTGCACATTATCTAAATTTCCATGAAATACTTTGTGAAAGTTTCAGAGCAGACCATGCATGTGACTGCAGCGAGATAAGCCTTTTTGCCATTTTTCTGTGTGGGCCATATGTTGTCCCTCAAAAATACTTTGATCATGATGACAATTGATTGAAAGATACTTGATTTATTTACTGAATATGGAATATTAGAAACCGAATGTTTAATATTTTATTTACCACTGCCACAAATATCTCGATAACTTTAAACTTTTAACCAAATGCAGTTAGTTTTCTTTCCAACCTTGATGCATAATTTAATATTTATGATACCTAAACCTATACACTTTCCCCTTTTATTCAGCTTCATTCCTTCAACCCTAATGTTGGACGTCTTGACGATGTACCTCGTCATTAACAAAACTGACCAAATCTTGACGGACGACATTACTTGTCATTAGAAAAAATGCCCTGATCTTACGTCATTATCAACGAGGAACACATGGTCAAATTGTAGTAACATGACCAGGAACGCACTTTCTACTTTGAGTTGTATTAGAAATAAAAGTTAACACCAATAAGAACACGAAATGCTGCTTTACATTTTTACTTGAATCTTATTCATTTTGAGGGTAGAAACGCGCATATTGTGATCCTGATATTCATCACAAATGGATTAAACCTACTGATGGTTCTCTCGACGAAATGTATCGTCATTAGCAAAAATGACATCCCTTGATGGACAAGATATCTAGTCATTTGTCAAAATGACCAGATCGCGATCAAGTCATTATTTTTTTATCGATAATATCATGATGACGAGTTATCTGAGCAAAAGCAAAATCGGTCAGAACTTGATAGACGAGATTTCTCGTAAAAACTACTATGGGGTATTACTGTATCCAGTGTTTTTGTATTCCATTTCTTCTTTCATTTCATTTGAATCCTCTTATTAAAAATCACTGTCTCAACTATAATTGTCACTTCTTTGCCAAAAAATGTTCGAGTGCGATATCAAATCCATATCCCAAATACCCAGTACGCCTTCGTTTACGACCTCGGAATTCATATCCAAGTATATTTTATCTAGTCGAGAATTTTTCCTCTCTTTCAAACGCAAAAAGAATTAGTTTTCATATAACTCCTTGCAACTAACGATCTCTCTGAACGGAACTGTTTCAGCCATTTATGTTAGGAATAATTCGTCAAAATAAGTAACAGTTTCTGCTTTATTCTTAAATAGTTTGATAAAAATTGTTGTTTAAGATGAGTTTACTTACAAAATCTGAAGCTGCGTCGATTTCTCCCACAGAGTCTTCTTCGACGTTGATGGTAAAACTGAAAGAATTAAAACGTTTCAAGCTCTATTTCGCTGATCTGTATTAGAGACTATAATCATAAAAACTAATTCAGTTGAATCATTGAACAAGACAAAACAGTTTATTTTTCCCCAATGGCAAGGCAGTACAATTGCGAAGACAAATACAAATGCAATACAATACAATACAACACAAAGTACAGAGTTGACCGAGGTCATTTTAGCCTTATACAAGGCCAAAAGTGATGGTCACTTGTGAAGGGGCACCCAGTGGGTGGACGATCATTGTCCCTAACATAGGACAGCACAATTTACACCCATGTCCTAACCCCGGATTCGAATCAGGAACCTTCCTATCCAGAGACCAACACCTTGACCACTAGACCGGTTGGTCGGCAAGACGAAACTGTAATAACCATGTAATCATTAAAAGAGGTAAAAGTCATTACTTTTGAAGGACTTTCTACTGAGCAGGATCTAGTTGGTACTTTATTGAAAAGCAAAAATTTTAATTAAATCAAAAATATTAATAAATAAATAATAATAAACACGTAAAAAAATAAATAAAACAAGCAAGAATAGGTGAATAAAATAAATACGTTAAAATAAATAAATAAGTAAATATTATTGAGTGTGATTTCTGTAGAAAGGCATTACTGTGGTGTTTTGCAGAGGGTTTGCCCAATGAATGTATTCTTCCATGTGAAAATTTTTAATATATAAACGAAAATGTTTTGCTTTCACAGTTTTGGCGTTACAAAATCCTACAAAAGCGAATATTTTAAAGAATAAAAAGGAATTTTCACTTTCTCAATGCTTCAGAACGAAACACGTCCATTGCAGTGAGGTAGTATAAAAAAGTTAGTAGCAAAAACATTCGGGAAATGCAATCAAGGGGCACCAATAGTGGCCAATTCCATAACAGACATAACTACGTTACCCATGGTGTTGATTTGCTTCGCAAAACGAATGGAAATTCGTAGCCTATTGGATAACAGACATCACAGCGTTGCCATTTGCGGCCAAATTCAAATTGCGAAGAGATCTAATCGGCGTCACAATCTCAAAAATTTCCTTCGCTGGAAGCGTTTGAATGCAGGAAATGGAATATGATTTATCGACCACGAAGGTCATATTGGAAAAAATATGAAAGTTATAATTTATAAAATATTTATTTAAATAAAATCATATTTTTAGGTATCGATCAAATGTGAAATATTTCGCCGATTTCAAATCCGTTGAAATTTTTAGAAACTAGTAATATTAGAGACAACCACATTGTGGATCATTTGTATATTTAGTGATGTTTAAATACAATTTCTTACAAAAATGATACGAGGATATACAAGGTTTATAAAGGGAGACAGAATATACATATATAATCAACTTCGGTGCATTTCAGGCAAATAAACGTATTTAATGACCAAGACAAAAGAGTTATCTAATTTGATCAGTTGTAAAGGCTACCTCATTTCTACCAGTTAGATTAGATATTTTCCACTCACAAGCTCTTAAAGACAAAATAAAGTAATATTGTAAACACTTACAGTTTCTTAAATCCCTTCCAGAAACGTTGGGCCATTTTCAATCTTTGAAGAAATCAACAGCTCAAGGGTAAAGACTCAAGAAGTAATAAGATGAGTTCGTCAAAGAAGTTAATTCAAATCCTTAGAAAATCGATTGAAATTCAAAATGAAATAACAGAAGTTTGCAGTTTCAACGCTAATAGCACAAAAACTTTGCATGAAATGAGACGAAATAGAACATCGTATTTTATTGTTCGAAAACAACATTGTTATACAAAGCAACGTAACAATATTCAAAATATTACTATTTGAACATTCAATGGTCTCTACTCGAGAAGTTATTGTTGATGTCCATTGTTTAGAGTTCTTATAATGGATTTCGGTAACTAATAATGAGACGGTGCCAACAGAGGAAAATTTTATAATTATAAATATATATACAGGGGTTTTACAAAATAATGTGAAAAACCAGTAAAAAGAAAAAAATTTTATTAATAGGCCGTTGGTCCTCCTTTTGCATGAATTGCAGCTTGTATCCGACGTGAAATTGACAAATACAAGTCACGTACAACATTCAGAGGGATACGTTCCCGCACAAATTACAAAAAAGTCCCTAATTCAGAAAGTGTCCTTGAGGGGGGAATTGACTGCGCATCTTGTTTTCCAAAATATCCCACAAAGGTTCAGTGATATTAAGATCAGTGGAATGAGGGGGCTAGATGAGGTGCTCCATTTCATCGTCGTGTTCATAAAACCAGTCTCGAGCAATTCCACTGGTGTGAATGGGGGCATTATCATCTTAGAAGACGGGTTGTTTTACAGGAAACACAATTTACACCATTGGGTGAAGATGGTCGGCCAGAAGACTGACATAATCCTCTTCTGTCACACGGCCATTCAAAACAACAAGTGAGCCAAGATACGATGTGTGGTGGCGTTCTCCAAACGTAAACACGTCCATTTGTCGGGAATAATGTGAACGACGATTCGTCTGACCATATTACATTCTCCTATTGTTTTTGTGTCCTACTTTTATGATCGCGACACCATATTCGTCGCTTCAAGGCATTGCTTTATGTAATCAATGGTTTTGAAATAGATGCGCTACTATAAATATTTGCCAGAGGAAGTTCACGCCGGATATTATTTGATGAAACTGCTTCCTACAGATGTGTTTCATCTCAGATGTTATATGGGATGCTGTTGTCTTGTGTTTTATTTGACACAATCCGTCTCAGAATCCATCTGTCTCTATCATTCAAATTCGATTTTCAACTACTGTTGTGCTTTTTAGGTGAGGTTTTTCCCTGTTTCAAATATGCTTATATAGATTAGATGAGATATGATTAGATTTTTGTTTCACTACAGTGCTAAGAATGAAGATTCAGAGAGTTCATTTTTGTCATATTATGCTCTTATATTTTAAGAAAGGAAAAAATGCTAGTCAGACTGCTCGAAAATTTGTACTGTATAGTACTACATAGTGCTGATTCCGAGGCCACAAAAAGGCTCATTAGTTGATATGAAAAGTGTGTACTATACAATAATGTTACAAGGAAAAGATCATTGGGTAACTCAAATTAAACTCCACATGTAACAACGAGAGGGGACTGCATTCCAAAAAAGTAATTCTTTCTGTATGGTGGGACTACAAAGAAATAGTTTATTATGAAATGTTGCCATAAAATCAGACAATAAATTCCGAAAAATACTGTTCTCAAATGGCAGTATTAAAACGGAAATCGAAGCAAAGTGGCTAGAACTGACCTATCGTCGAGGTGTTGTCTTCCAGTATGACAATACTCGGCCCCACATTTCGCTGAATGTCATACAAAAACTTATTGAGTATGTTTGGGATGATTTGTGTCACCCCATATATTCACCAAACCTTGCTCTCTCATATTTTTACCTCTACAGGTCACTTCAAAATTCTTTAAACGCCCTGGAGTTCAATTCTTTGGAGACTGTCAAACAGCACCTCTTTAACTTCTTTACAAATAAACCTAAGGATTTTTTAAGGAATTTTTCAGCTGCCAGAAAGATAGTAAAAAGTTATAGAACAAAATGGGGTAAATAAAATTTTCCTATGTTTTTGTACTGCTTTGTTGGTATTCATTTTAATAAACGCGCAGAACTTTCCGGATGACCCAATATAAAAATTGATGTGTGAATGTATGCATGTTCCAGCATAACTCTGGAACGCCTGGAGTAATATGAACCAAATTTGGAACACATATGACTTACTATCAGAGAAAAAGTAATGTGGGGGGGTATGACACCACTAGTGGTGGAGTTTGAAGTGGGTGACATGTAAACATAATCAAAAACAACCGATATTAGTATCGAATCCAAAGTTTTCGTGGTCGTTTAGATGAATAGTGACACTCCCGATACCGTATAAGTCCATATTCAGCTCTTTTCAGCATGGGAGGTGAGAAGGGGTAAAAATTACATTGTCCAAAATGACCGAGATTAGTGTCGAATCCATAGTTTTCGTGGTCGCTATGGTGATAGGTGACAGTCCCATGATAACATTTTATGGTCGAATATACTCTGTTATATACTATAGTTTTATACTCTGTGAACATTCTGGAAATTCATCATTTGTAAATATCTTCTAATTTATTACAAATGAATGAAATTCAAAATGATCTACCGCATTTTGGATAAATATTTAAATATAAATATACGTGTTTGTTTCTATAATGCACGACAATGATATCCCAGGGAACGAAACGGTAGACTATTTGCCAGTTGACAAGACCTGCGTCTGGAAATATAAATTATATAACCTTCGTTCATGCACCAAGTCTTTCTTTCAGTGCACCGAGTATTAAAAAAAGAGTCAGTCTCTAAACATATCATCCTACAATGAATGTCAGTAGCCAAGAAATCTTTTACCACTCTACAATAGCTGGAAAATTATTTTTGCACGAACTTCATGTGTTGGTGTTGAACTTATCTAGCACAATGGGATAAGTACCAACCAACCAAAATGCACAACTATACGAATTTCTATAAATTTGAATATTCAACACTTGGGTAGACATGCTTTCAATACCAACTCTTTAAAAACTTAAACTCTCTCGTTCAATCGTTATTAACATTTAAAATTCGAAATCATACCTTGCTTGAATCAATTTAACTGATCAAAATTTTAATATTCATATGTATGAAGTAGATAAACTGTCTGAAACAGCAAAACTTCGACGTCTGAGCTCTAAGGAAAGAGATTTGAACAGCTTGTTCTGTCCGAAATTTCTAGTTCATCCCACTATTTTCAGCTCTCAGTCTTATCTCCTTTGTGGAAATTAAATTCAATATAGAACATTTCACAGGAGAGGTCAATTTTTAACCAGACTTTAATCAATACAAGACGTTGAAAGCTTTCACGAGCACAGCTATTGGAAGAGTATATTAGCAAGTGTAAAAGATAAACCTCGAAAAACTGTTTGACGAAGCAACAAAACTGCTGAGAGAAGAGAGTTGAGTGTTAGTTTGCTTGAAGCATCAAAAACTTTCGGGTAAAGCTGGGTTGTAAAGCTTTCTTATAAAACAGAATATGATCCATTCAAAACAGTCTGGGAGTAGTTTCGTTCTCTAAACTAACAAAAATCAATACAAATATTTCTAAGAGCATGATATTTCAAAATAAGAAACCTCTCATAAAAAAAATATTAAAATACGAGCTTACGTTAGCTCTATATATTCCGTAAAAATGGTTTGCATTCGGAAAACAACTCTAAAACTACATTTTCAATTTCATTTTTGGAACACTTCTTTTCTAGCGATTCTTATCTGCTTTAAATGTTCGTGAAAAAAGCTTTGGGTAAATTGAAATTATTACTTGCCCAATTAACTAAGTCTCGATTAAGTAAAGTTTCGTCTTTTTTGGTGGAATCGAAAAACCTCACATGAGAAAGTGTTAAATAACATATACATATCGAAAGTAACTGGAAACAATCAGCGAAATTGAAACTAATGAAAAAGCAGTTCGATTAAAACGTATCTACTTCCCAGATGAAGCTCAACTCATCACTATAAAAAAGTACAAAAAAGTGTTCGTGAGCTTCAAAAACAATCGATATCGCTTCTAGAAATGCTTTTCGGTGAATGGGACATTAAATTACTTTTTTTGTATTCATGTTTTCAACTTATTCCATAACCTCGTAACCTCACAGTTATCTCTCTATAACTTCTCTTTATAATAACTTTTCAGAAAAAGTCCATGCTTTTAAAATAATAGTTTTGCTGTTTTTTTCCTGATTGGAAGTTGAATACTTCTACCACTCGAAGAGGTTTATAAACTTATATAAAAGTTATTTCCCTCACACAAATTCAACTATGAATAAACTGCAAAGAGGATTGAGTAATTAAGTAAATGACTGCTACGGTAAAGGAACAGTTTGGTTTAATGAGAAACCATATATCAACATATAAACGCTACACCATGCGGATTCATCCATTATTGCCTTACTTCAAAAGCGCCAAGTTCTTAAAGCCAGTTATTGTATGCACACACTTGACCGTCATTAAATTTTCAACTAACTCATCAGTAATGGCGTGCTTGAGCTAATCAGAAACGAAAGAATTCCTTCCTATTGTATGGGCATTCAATGGAAGCACCGCTATCCCAATTGCACGGTCATGTTATGAATTGTTACTGCATTTCATTGGCATTATGAGGGAAATAGTTAGCATTACTTCGGCTCGTTAACTCGAATCATTAGGTTCATTTCTACTTCCTACTTTTATCACATTCTTTGTCTCATTCGTTTCGTGAATTGTTGGAGCTCATTTCTTTGTACAACAGAAAGTATTCGCGTGTGAAAATAGTATGGTAACATCGAAAATGAATATCTGGTCTCGCTTTTTCTCAATAATTAGTTGGATATTAAGCTGTGCAACTGTCTGTATAGAGAGGGAGAGTTATATTTATCTTACTACTCTACTGGCGGAAGTTTTCAGCTCATAATTAATCAAAATATCTTGAAATGCAGTGATATTTATAAATTTATTACTAAAAGTAGGTATTCATAAAAATACTTATGACAAAATGGAATATTGACTGTTAAATCTTCTATAACTTTTAGTTAGCTCTCTAGGCTTTACTGTGAGTTTATTTTATTTCAAGTTGAGAAGGTATTGGAACTTTACAAACGTTGAGAAGTATTGGAAATGTTACAGACAATCAAAACTATTGTAAACGTTACAAGGGCGTTAAGATGTATGGAAAACATTACATACGTTGAGAAGTATTGTAAACATTACAGACGTTGAAACGTATTGAAAACGTTACAGACGCATTTTTTTCGATTGCGACTCCCGACGCATTTTTTTGTATAACTAGGGGATCCGCCCACTGCTCGCTTACGCTCGCCAACCCCCGGGGATTGCTACGCAATCCCATTTGGTTTGCTTCGCAAACCAACACTCCTTTTACATATGCATTTCTTTTACAAACACTCGTTTTACATATGCAAACCAACATTCCTTTCGCAGAGTGAAACTATCTGAATAATTCGTATTATCCTGATTTCACTTTCCGGTCCATGACGTCACAACGAGGGCTTCGCCCTCTGATCGTTTACGCTCGTCGACCCCTGGGAATTACTACGCAATCCCGTTTGGTTTGCTTCGCAAACC
This sequence comes from Metellina segmentata, assembly GCA_947359465.1. Taxonomy (NCBI): domain Eukaryota; kingdom Metazoa; phylum Arthropoda; class Arachnida; order Araneae; family Tetragnathidae; genus Metellina; species Metellina segmentata. The sequence continues at coordinate 105,217,986 of OX375874.1, forward strand.
AATACTTCTTTCGCAAGTGATTTCAATTTTTTTTGCTTTAACACTTAATGCACCCTAAACTAATAGCCGCATCAGTAAAAAATCTTCTGCATCTTGTTCCCTGTACAATTTTAAGTAAACCGTGTTTATCTCCAAACTTTATGATCTATACTTTCTACTTTTTCGGTAAACTGTCTGAGAACAGAGTGAAAAAAGCGAGCCTTTTTCCTCGCCAAATAAAAAGGTATCGTTTGTATGGCAGTTGTTGCTACGATAAATTTGATATCTGGCAAACCCGATAGTCAAAAATGCAACCCACTACTGCTTGCGGAACCTGCTATGCGAACTGAAAAATACGAAATTTGTGTCACCAACTTTTGATTGCATCGAATTTATTTATGAACCAATTTTAAAAATAATTGTACCGTAAGAAAGAGTACATTCTGAGGTAAACTGCGATATTTTAAAAATTAAAAACTAATAGTAATACGATATAGATATGACAGTTTTAGTTTTGTATCGGAAATTACGATCTGAAAGTTCCGAAAATTGTATGTCCCACTTTTAATTGCATCGATTTTATTTATTAACCAATTTGAAAAATAATTGTACCGTAAGAAAGAGTGTAATGTAATGTATTCAGTGATGTTCTCAAATTTAAAAAATAATGTTTTTTGCTGTAGATATAACGATTTTAACAAGAAGTAGCGAAAATATCCAAAGATTTCGAATTTTGTATGACCAACTTTTGATCGCATCCAATTTAATTATTAACCGATTTCAAAAATAATAGTACCGTAAGAAAGAGTACATTCTGAGGTATACTGCGATATTTTAAAAATTAAAAACTAATAGCAGTAAGATGTAGATACGGCAGTTTTAAAAAAAAAGTAACAATAATGTCCAGAATTTTCCCGAATTCCAAAAAAATATTATCAAGAACCATATTGAAATTTAAAAGAAAACTCGACGAGCTGCAAAAATTTACGTTGAGTGGTACTCTTAAAAAAAACTCACGGCTGAAGACTGAAAATTTGCATGTGTTTTGCTCACTCGCGGAAGAAATTTCGCTTCTTCAATTTTAACACTTAATAAACCCTAAACTAATAGCCGCATCGGAAAAAAAATCTTAGTAATTGTCCAGGGAATACAATGAAGAACAAACCATGTTAATTTTGTTTTTTTCCGATCAGTACTTTCTCGGGAAACTGTCTAAGAATCGAGCTAAACAACACAGTTTTCCAACCTGTGGCGGCGGTAACATTTTTTAATATAGAGAAATTTTCCCACATCCACGTCACCTCCCACTGTACCTTAAGTTTTTCACTCCAAATTATTGTGTTATAATGCATTGAGGTTTTTTTTTCAGTTTCAACCCTCCAAGTGGTTTTGAACAGGCATCTCGTCCATAAAGATCTTAACAATTTTATTAAAGACAAGAAATCTCGTCATCACGATCTGTCCAAACTTACTTCTGACAAGCCATCTAGTCGTCAAGATATTGCCGATTCAATTATGATTCAGATACGGATCAGTTATCTTCTAATGACAAGATATTTCAACCATCAAGATCTGATTAGTTTCTTCTAATAGCAAGATCTCTCGTCCATCAAGGTGTGGCCTGTTTTCTTCTAATAACCAGATATCTTGTCCATCAAAATCTGGTCAGTCATAGCGAAAAGAGAACAAATTTGAGATACTTGCCCATATCACCATACGGTAACGATACAGGTGCTCCTGTATCCTTACCGTATGGTGTCGTCATTTACTGTAAGTGTCATGAACTATTAACTACGGAGACTGGTCATTGTAAACATAACTTTCCAAATTGAATACCGACCCATACTTCAGTAACAACCTATTATATCACATTGCTTTTAAGAGTTTGAAAGACTTCTTTTTGACTGATCTTTAGCCGTATAGGTAAGTTGTTAAGTTAATTGAAAAGTTTTTGCAGAAATAAATAAATTAATTTTTTATTAAATATACTTTTTTGTCACACTTGTAGCATTTCGTTGTCATTGTGAATGCACAATATCATATTAAGAAAGCTTAGTGTCTCGCATTTGACGACCTTTTCTCAAAACATCTTAATCCAAAAATTTTATAAAGCGCATATTTGTAATGTATTTTGCTAAAACATCCATCAAAGTTCCGAAACTGCTTTAATGCCAGTGTAAGAAAGCTTGGTGACTCATATTTGGTAATCTTTTCCCAAAACAACTAATTCGAAAAATTCTATAAAATTGCTTTTTGCGCATATTTGCAATGTAGTTTACCAAAAAATACATCAACATTCCGAAGCAGCATTCGAGACAGTGTTGAAAACCAAAAAGATGTTTGCAAAATTTTTCATTAGACAGTCACCAACGCAATTTTAAAAAAAGTATCTCGTATTAGATCACTGTCCACTATCTCATCCAGATAACCACCAGGTGGATCTCCTACGACTTTGCTTCGTTTTTATACGACAGATTTATTGTCTTTGAAACTTTCATATAAATATTGTCCACATGAACAACATCTATAGATTAATAAGCTCCTGACTTATCCCACTTTTTTTTTTGCGTGTTTCAAACGGAAAAACAATAAAACCCTAAAACTGCGGAGCGAACTAGAAAGAAATTGGACGGGAAACGCTCTCAAAAAAATATTGTGCATAAAAAAAGCTTCTTGAGCTTTAGCTTATCAAACTTTTACCGATGAATTACACTCCAGCTGGGATTCCTTCAAATACTACGCCCATAATTCTGCAAAACATTTTTTGTAAAAGGTTTCGGATATAAAAGCTTCGATTATTATAAATTTTCTCTCCTAACTGCGCTTGAGTTTTAATGGAAAGAGAAGACATGCTTCAAAAGTTTCTCGACTTCAGAGAGAGAGAAATGTTGCTACAGCGAGATTGTGCCGATTGTGATTACGGTGTGTATTTTAATGTGGGCCCATGGGAATGTATATTAATACTTATGTCAAGATGGACTTCTTTTTCTTAATTATATCAGAATCTGTTGTGGAAGCTTCTTTGAAAATTGTCTAGCCCGTCTGTATTTATTCTACGAGTGAGATTTTCGATGCAAACAAACTTCAGTTGCAAAAATACTATCTTATGATTGCACATCGGGATTACCTTAAAACATAGTCAAACATTGTTGCTACATATTTCTTTCGAGTGCTTACATGGATGAGTCGTAAATCACTGGTGTTTTATAATACTCTTTCCAGTGTTTGCCACTACTGTTTCCTGTATACAGATTCTTATGTTCATTTGTCTGATGCAATCCTTTTTATAATACGCGGTGGGATAGCTGCCTGTGAGTCTTTACGCTGCTCGTACCCGTTCTCTATGCTTGTCTGTTGCGATGTATCTTTATAAATATCAAATGCCTTGTTCGACTTGGAGTTACACTGGTTGCTTCAGTATTACAAGACACAACAGTCGTTTTGAGTTTAATGGTGTCTTCACACCAACGGCGACAGCGACAAAATACATGTTTCTTCGCTATTGCGCATGCGTATTACAAACAATTTTGTTTCTCCCGGTTTGTCTCTGTCGCTGTCGCTGCGCTTTCGAGTCTAGGAAGAAGTTCAACTTTTGTCTCTGTCGCCATGCCAACAGCCAATCAGAATAAAGATTGTGACTCTCGATATGTGCGTTTTTGTTGACGTTCCAGCTAAGCTTTCTCTATAGCTTTGGTTTCAGCGAACTATTTCAGTGAAATATACGGAAATACTATGGAAGAAATTTTAATTTCTTTGGTCCGTGAATGTCATTGGATATATGACTTTTCAAGGGCCGATTTCTGGGACAGTGAAAAAAAGGAACGTTTTCGCTGTAAAAGGAGTTTTGTTAAATGCGGACGTGATCTGTCAGCCATTTTGTAAGAATAAGAAATAATCAATTAAATATTTTGCTTTCGAAAAAGATTATGCGCATGCGCAAATAAATTCTTGTCGCTCGCGGATGTGAAGGCTTTTTTAACAGCGACAGAGACAAGCAACAAAATGTTGCCTGTCTTTGTTGCTGTCGCCGTTGGTTTGAAGCCACCATAACAGTCCAACTGCTTTCGACGAGATATCTAGCCCTTGAAGATCTGACCAGTTTTAATAATGACAAGACAGCTCGTGAAGACGATACTACGCTGTTATTGGTAGGTTAAATCGTCACAAACTGTTCCAACTGTTTGGCGTTTAACCTAATTCTTATTGACTAATCAACTATCATATTGAGTTGAGTTTGAAAAGTTCATCCCGTATTTTTGACATGAGTAGAAGAAAATTAAAGTTCTAAGGTTTCAGACTAATGAACTGGTCCAGATTACGAAACTTTTTGAGCCATTTACGGAACGTGGAATCATCAACGATACCTTCACCCTGAACAACACAATCTTCTTTTACGTATTCAAAAATTGTTGCCTTTTCGGAAGTAATAAAGAATAAGTCGAAAATGCTCTTTTTTTGCCATTTTATATCATTAACGAAATTTAGAAAAGGGAAAACAAATAGGGCCAGGCGGGGTTATTGTAAATAAAATTTCTATGTTCACTTTCCATCCCTTTTCTCAAACTCTTGATGAAGTAATAAACCATCCTTCACCCTATTAAACAAACTTGTCACTATCTTACTTTGATATTTCACCCAAATCGAACGAAACTATTGCCAAAGATGTTTACAACTACCCCGTCCTTTGAAAAATATGGGGTAACTATAAACATTCAACTGTAGGTGCATTAAAGTTCCCAGAAGCAAAAGTCAATTTTTTTATGTTAGATAGAAACATAACAGACAGCAGTAAGGAATTTGAGCAACATACCTTTCAATGGATTATGGAGGGCGGCAGAAAATGCAGCACACTCCAACTTCAAAACCCAAACTTTCAACTAAACTTATTGTTATCAGCTGTGGTTCAAATAAATGCGGGTAATGGTAATTTTAGTTAACGTCGTACTAGAGCAACACAACGGGCTATTGACGACGGTCCGGGATCAGTCCCTTAAGGGAAAGATCCGCGGACAACACTTCGTAATTTTAAACATCCATGCCCGGAACCGGATTCGAACCAGGAACCTTCCGGTCTAGAGGCTAACACCTTAACCACTATACCGGTTGGTCGGCCAAATAAATGCGGGATCACCATATTGCATACTCAGGGTTGCCACCTTTCAGATTTCAGAGATTGTTTGTGGGTATGTATATTATCTATACAAATCTACACCGTACGTCCAATCCCCACCAAATTTGGTACACTTATACTTTAGAACACTGCGGAAAACATAGGCTATTTCTTTGCTGTCTTCGGACCAATCTGTAGCCATGAAAATTGGCTCTCGAAGCCCCAGTTTCACAATCTAAAGTTTGTTTTTCTGCAATAGATGGACATGGACAAGGAATCGCGTTCTTCAGGGTTTGTGTATGGAGATTACACAGGGTTAACACAGGGAAATGTCGCGGTCATATTTTAGCTGTATCGGTCATATTTGAAACCCGAGCAACGACGGATTATTCCACCGGTTATTAAATAAAATCGCACTGACGCAATACAACTAGCTATTGAACTAGATCAAACTCGAAGGGAAAAATCCGTAGACAATGTCTCGTAATTTTGAACCACTTTCAGATGACGGATCAATCCCACTCTCCAAACCACGCCAACTTGCGGACATTTGAGGCCTCAACAGATTTAACGGGCACCATCCCCCTTCGTACACGACAGTCTTTAATTGGATTCGAACTCGCAACCCTCTGGTTGCTAATCCGTTTCTCTTCAAACCGGGATACTGTGGCCCTTAATTAAAAATACATTTACTAATATAGTTTCCAAATATAATATCAAGACAAAATAGGAAGAGTAACAGATTATCAACCTCAGGTTTCCAAGTAGGAATCTAGCCCAAGACTGTCGTGTGATAGTGAAGGCTGGTGCACGTTAAATTAGCCGTGGCCTCAAATGTCCTCACTTCAGCTTGTTGCATGGAAATTTGGAAAGTGGGGAGCCAGCTCAGGTGTGGCCTCTTCATATGACACTGGTTTCAAATTACATGTTGTCCTCGGATTTGTTCATTTGGAATTGATCCCGGGCCGTCGCCAATAGCCCGTGTCTTGCTCCAGTACGACGTCATTTAAAATACGTACTATACCAAATTACCTACGAAGACAAAATAAAGTTTATAAATACAATAGTTGCAGTTGCATGCGCCCTATGAAAATTAAATTCACGGATCGCTTTCACACTATAACAAGCACTAATATATTATTTCTTATACAGTAGAACTCCAATTATCCGAATCAATTGGGACCTGACCCCATTCGGATAATTGGATTTTTTCCAAAAAAAGGGTCTATATGTATTTGAATTAATTACTATATGTATGTATGTATGTCGAAAATGGGAGAAAAAAACTATTTTTAAAGAAAAAGAGATTTTAATTAATTAAATAAAAAGCCAACTCTTTTACATGTTAAGCGTACTTACAAGTGCCGTACATTAGTACTTACATTACTGTAAATGAAAGTCATTGCTGGCTGAACATCTCTGTCAAAGCAAGCTGTTTGACTGTCTTTATCCGTTTTCGGGCAGTCAAGTCGCGCATCCGCTTGACTGTGAGAGTTGCATATAGTCACACTCGGGCTGACGCTCCATCCACTTCAACGCAGTTTCAAGGCCGTCACATGCTTCACTAGCAGATGGTCCCGTGTCTGCTTCAACTTCGACATTCAGGTCATATATTTCCTCGACACTTTCAATAAGTTCATCATCATTTAAAATTTGAAACCCAGAATCATTATCTTGCGAATCGCAGTACGTTTCCGTCTTAATTTTTTTTTCTGAAATTCTGAAAGCGATTCGGATAATCAGCGATTCGAACAGTCGGAGTTCGGATAATTGGAGTTCTACTGTACTTTCTGACGCTTGAAAAACTTTTCCGAAAACAAATATACTATATATGTATGATGGTTCTCCCACTGGGGGCCCCTTCACAAGTGACCATCACTTCCGGCCTTGTAATAGCCAAGGACAGGTCCTCAGTGTCCGCCATTGTAAGTAGTCGACCATCACTTACGACCTGGCAGTGACCAAGGATAGAGGCCAGTGCCTGCCTTTGGAAAACAAATTCTTTATGTTGGACAACTGTTTATTATACTAACGAAAATTGTTTTCTTTGGCGTATATAAATCACATTTTAGCTCCCAACTCAAATAAATTGATTTATACGAACTAAAAAAAAGCTTTAGGCAGACAAAGTTTAAAAATTTTGTTTTGCATTTTGGCAATTCCGTGCACCAAAATAATGTGAATTTTTCACGAATTAGACGTCAGAACCAATAAAGTTAAAAATAAAAGAATGTTGCTAAATATAAATAAAATTATAAAAGCTGAATGTACTAAACATATACCATACAGTGCAAATGACCGTCAAAATTTGCATGATATGAAGTTAAAACGTAAAATTAACATTTATTTTCGTAGGTAATTTGCTGAATTTGCATCGTACTGTAGCAACAGTGACGGTCTGGGATCAGTCGCGAAGGGAAAGATCGAAGACAACACCTCGTAACTTTCAACCACGTTAGGATGACGAGGTCAACACCTGAGATGTCACTCCACTCTACGATCTTCCACATCCCACCAACGTGAGGAGACCTTATTTAGACCACGACAGATGTAACGTACACCAGCTCCCTCGTGTACGATGGTCTATTGTTGTATATAACTTCTAACTCGAAATCCTCCGTTTGCTAATCCAAGACTTTTTGATTTGGGCTACAGTGGACCCTATTTATTTGAGAAAATCTGTTTTTTCGATCTAAAACTGAATGTATAGGGGAACCATGATTTATAAAAAAATATCTACATCTTTTATGTATCTACATCCAATAATATATACAATTTATGATGCGTTTTAATATTTTAAGGAACCGATTTAGACACTAAAAGATTAGATGAGATTAGATTTGAACTTGTATTAGATGGAAAATTTCACAAAATACAAAATAACAAATAGAGGATTTGATCTGGTCTTAAATAGAGGTATAGGGAAATTGTTATTTTTAATGTTAGAAAAGAAATAATTCCTATATATATATGTATATCAAAAACCATATCAAATTCCTCACTGTGTAAATGTTGTAAATAAAAATTAGGATGTAATTTACTCAAAACACTCTCTATTAAGACCATAATTGCAAGTAAATAAACATCCTTTTATCGTGTAATGTGTTTAACATACCAAAAAAAATTTGCACTAGAATTTCACCCAAAAACCAGTTTGATGTTGGACGTAAGCAGAGATTTATCTATTGCAACTATAATTTTCGGGAAATAATCTCTCAGTGTAGCAGCAAAAGTCTCTTTCTTGACATCTGAGAGTGAAGTGTAAGTAAGTAGGTAGTGAATTAACGTCAGACTGGAGCAACATAACGTTTTATTGTTTACGGTCCGGGATCAATCCCGAATTGAAAGATACAATGACAACGGCTCGTAATATAGAATTAAGGTCAGATGACGAAAGCAGCACCTGAGCTGGAACCCCCTTCTAAACTTAAACAACAAACCCTCATACTCAAAATCAGCACTCGAAGCCATACATAATGGTAAAACAACAATAACGCAAGAAATTAATACTCTTCTCCATTTACTAAATATACCTTGCACTCTCCAGTGGATCCCAGCTCATGTTGTAATTGAGGGGAACGAATGTTCAGATGCCCTTGCAAAGGAAGCACGCGGCAACGACCAACCTCGAGTACTCACCTGTGCAAATGCGAATGCCGTCGCCAGGCGAAGGATCTACAACCAGCATTTTAGAAAGCCAACAATCCCCGATCTAAACTGCCCAAGAAACCTCTTTTCTGCAATAGCTAGACTGCGTACTGGACATTTCAAAGCATGAAGATTTCACGAACTAATATAAAATCCTATCACATCTGCAGGTACTGTCCCCAATCGCAACTAACTCCAGATCATGTTTTTGACTTCCAGGCCATTATCGGTTCCCTCTTATAACTTGGAGCACCCCCAATCGAAATCCTGCATAGCCATCGAGCTCCAGAACTTGCAGATCTTGTCACCAAGGCTTTTGGAGGACTCTAAACTTTTGCGCTAGTACTGTATGCATATATAGACACGACAACAACAACAACAACAAACAACAAACCAACGAGAGCATTTGTGGCCACGACAAATTTAACGTGCAACAGCCCCCGTGTACTCGACGGTTTTTGGTTAGTTCTATTTTCTAAATTGCATCCCTCCAATTGCAAATCCGTTGCCGTACCAACTGGTTAGGGATTATTCAATTAATATGTATAAGTTGTTACACATTATCAATACTGAAAGGATTTCTGTCTGCAACCAAACATTTACGATTCTCCTTTTCAACTGAAATTTTTGTTGCATACCTTCCATTAAAAAATCTTCTGTTTCTTGTGCCCATGATACTGACCATCCAAGAGCTCTTTCAAGCTGAAACATTCACTTCTTCCGGCCCCTCAAATTTTGACACGGGAGGATTTAGAAACGAGCATTGTGACAGGCCCACCCAAAGAATCGGGAGGACGAAACGGCCACATCTGTCACTTTAATTCACCTCGGTAGGAGCACAAATCTATATCCTTGGTGTCATTCTGAAAGGCGAATGTTTATAGTTGCATAGTTTTAGCACAAACCGAAACACGAAAACTGGAGGGGTTTCCCGTAGAGCGAAAAAAGGAAGCTGGTGTGATCAATTCTGTTGAGTTCAGCGGTTTGAATCTCATGTTGAAGTTACTGATATCAGGTTCGTTATTTCGCGTGTTTTCTGTCTTCACATCGACGGATTTTTATTGCAGATTGCATACCCGTATCTGAGCTAAGGATGCGACATCGACAACAAAACATCGATGTTTTGAAACTTTGATGTTCAAAATTAAAACATCGATCTTGATAATACATCGTCCCAAAAACATCGATGTTTTTAAAATTCAGTGTATTTAAACTTGTTTCCCCATTTCTTAAAACTGGTTTAGCAACTAGTGATGCGGCATCAGCTCCAATACATCCATGTTTTTTTCTAAAACATCAATGTTTAGAAAACATCGATATCGATGTCGTATACCTACTTTTCAGATCCTTCTTCCTTGGTTACTTTGGTATAAATATATGTTGAATTTGCAAGTTATAAAACTTATGCTATTTGGTTAATTTTTAAATTTTTCTAACGGAACTTTTTTTATTTAAAAATAAAACATCGACAACGTAAAAACATCGACAAGTATAAACATCGATGTTACAAAAACATCGGTGTTTTGAAAACATCGACATCGATGTCGCATCCCTAATATGAGTCCCTCAGATTGGGTTCTCGGAACAAAGATTTTTCAAATGCGTTCCATTTTTTCAATTACAACTAATTGAAAGTAGAGAAGGAACATCGAAGTAGTTACCATCGATTTATTGGAGCTGATGTTTGTTTAACATCGATGTTGTTACGTTGTCGTAGAAAGTTTTATTTTTAAATAAAAAAAGCATCATAGTAAAAATTAAGAAAAATAATAGAAATTTAAAAAAGAAGACACTCATTTTTTCGGTTTTTAGTACAAAAACGTGTTTTCTCTCTCCTTTCAATTTTCTCAACTGCCTTTTCCAAAAACTTAAATCTCTTAATTCTTAGAAAATATAATTTTTGGCATTGCAGTAAAATGTGTAAAATATGCATGTGTATAAGACGGATTTAAAAAAAAATACAACAATCAACAGAAATTCTACATGTTTTTATTAAAAGTTTCAGCGAATTTGAAATCTGAGGAAATTTTTAATTAACATCACACAAAATCAACACAATTGGCTATTAACGAGGGTATGGGATTAATTCCCTAATTGAGAGATCCAAGGTAATTTTTACTTAACGTCGTACTATAGCAACTCAACGGGCTCTTGACTACGGTCCGGGATCAATCGCCTAAGGAAAGTATCCGAGAAAATAGGGTAATTTTTCATTAACGTTCTCAAGCACTACAACTACTTATTAATCACGGTCGAAGTTTTAGCCAATAAGGGAAATATACGTGTACAACCACGGTCAAATTATAGCATAACACCTCAGCTGGCACCCCACCCTCCAACAAATTGTCACGTCACACCAATTGGATCTCTTCGCAATTCCAATTTCACAATAACGAGGCCATCACGGCGTTATCCGTGGTGTTGGTTTGCAAAGCAAACCAAATGGAAATGCGTAGCAAACACCAGTGGTTTACAAACGTTCACAATGAACACACCTAACCCCACAAAGTAAAGCACGGGCAACGCCGTGGTAGCCACGCAGTGGCTAGTTTCTAACTTAAAACAACAGTAATACCTATGAATTATGACAATGAATTAAAACAATATGAGAATTAAGAGATTTAAGTTTTTGGAAAAGGCAGTTGAGAAAATCAAAAAGAGAGGAAACACGCTTTTGTACTAAAAACCGAAAAAATGAGTGTCTTCTTTTTTAAATTTTACAACTTGAATGTGTGGTGTATCTTATTTTTAACACAACAATGAAATGTGTTGATTTGGGCAATACTGTATATTTTAACCCCAATTTACTTAAATAATAGTAAGACAGAAAAATTAGAAATATTTTTGTAAGTTGAGGTAATGTTGAATAAAATAGATTAATAGACCAAAATAAAAGGTAATTCTTATTTATTTTGAGTACAAAGTGAATTATTTTATTCCTTACCTGAATTTTTAAAATCAGCAATGTTTGTAGATGTGAAATGCAACTTTAGAAACAATTAAATGAAATGAAATAAGTGTGTGCCATGTGCGAAAGTAAAACAAATTATAAAAATTAGCATTTTATATTTGATTGTTTTCCGACGAGTTAGTATACATGTACACTTATTAAAATAACCATATGTCGCAAGAAATTGAAGTAATATCTATTTATAAAAAGTAAAAAGGTATTAAATTCTGTCGAACACTTGACCGTGGGAGAAACACGGTTTAATGAGACGGAGTCGTATGACTTAAGTGATTGTGCCTTGTTGATGCTTACAGTGCAACCGGTATAGTGTTTAAGGTGTTAGCATCTAGATCGGAAGGTTCCAGGTTCGAATCTGGGTCGGGGCATGGTTGTTTGTAAGCGTATGGCGTAGAGGCGGCTTGTGTACCTTAAATCTGTCGACCTCACGTTGGGTTGGTGTGGAAGTTTGGAGAGTGGGGTGCTAGCTCTGGTGTTGTTTCGTCATCTGACCGTGGTTCAAAATTACGAGGTGTTGTCATCGGATCATTTTCTTAAAGGATTAATCCCGGACCGCCGTTAATAGCCCGTTGTGTTGCTCAAATACGATATTAACTAATAATTACCAATTACCGACATATGAGCCTTAAAATTTAATTAATAGAAAATTTCCTCATTCTCGAAAAAACAAGGAATTTTCAATATAATTTTCCGCAGGGGTTTATTATTATCTATCATATTTATATTAATATTGCACTTAGAATTTTAAAACTTTGCCTATGTAAGCTGCAAGAGGTGAAAAAAGTTTTTCCAAATTAAAAATCATCAAAAATTATTTCAGATCCGCAATCACTTTACATAGACTAAGTAGATTGACTATAACTATCGAAAATGAGTTTAGTGATAAATTCTGTTTTAAAGAACTCATACTAGATTATGCAGAGTAAAAGGTCAAAGGAAAATTTTTCGATAAAAATGGAATTTTTTATTACTGTCAATTGTGTTTTTTAAACCAAATTTTCAAATACATTTTATATTTTAATTATTGTTATTAGTTTTTAAAATTAATGTTTAACTTATTTCATTGGTTTTTAAAAATATTGCCTACTGTGCTTCATTGAAACCGAATTTTTAAATATAGATTCTGTTTTAAAAAATTATGAGCACTCATAGGCGGCAGAGTCAGAATCGAGATAATTTTTACCCATGTGCTTCAAGCAAATCAAATATAAATCTAAAAAGTTCAGAAAATCGAGACGTTTTAATTTCTAATTTAAATGTATTGTAAGTTTGAAAATTCACCTTAAAGTCATTTAGTAAATATTGTATAAAGAAAAAAAATATGATTTTTAAAAATCGAGTGTTAATTGATGAATATCTTTTTATGTAAATTAATTAACTGTTTATAATTAATAAATATTAATATAATTAATTTATTTTTCCCATTTTTACAGGGGTACTTTTCGGGAGGATTGTGATTGGCTGTTACCTAACACATTTGAATACTACCATCTTCCTTTGCAGCAAATTGCAGCCTCTGAAATGAAGATTGGCTTCTGGAAATTAAACAGAAACATAAAAACAGCGGGGTTTTTTTTGGCCATATAACAAAATATTGTGGACCGAAAATTAAAAGAAAAAAGGCAGTTATAGCGAAATGCCATAGTTTTGTTGCTCGTTTAGGCAATTTTTTGTTTGTTTCTGTGTTTGGGTGACTTTTGGAAAACATAGCAATATTTAATTATGATAATTTATGCAACGTAAATTTACAAAAGTATAAACTTTTGTTTTGAATATCGTTGAATCAGAGGGACTCAGAGAGTGGAACATTATGCACATTTGATAGATGCTTTGATGAACGGAGGAAACTATACTTTGCTATACGTAAACTGCACAAAATTGCTTAACTTCCAAAACGATATAAAAACCATAAGTTAAAGTATATGCATTTGTAAATTTATACGTTACATAAATTAACATAATTAAATATTGCTATGCTTTCCAAAAGACACCCAAACACAGAAACAAACAAAAATAGCATAAATAGATTAACAAATAACATCATTTCGTAATAACAGTATTTTTTTAATTTACAGCCCCCAATATGCAAAAAAGGCAGTGATATAAGAAGCCAGCATTGTGAAGGGTTAGAGCATTGGTGTCATTAATAAAGTAATGTTTAAATCCAAGACAGCATTTTAGCATATTTCTAAAAACAAAACCGTGATTGGCCGTTACGTAATACATTTTAATACTTCCTTATTTCTGTAGAGTGTATTGTAAGACGAATATGAAAAAGTTACTTATGTTTAACTACACCTATTAGTCTGAACCGACTTCAGTTCGTATCGTTGCGTGTAAAAGTAGCCTCGCGATAGGATTTTGAGCTGCGACGTGGGCTTTGTATAAAGTCGATGTTGGTTTAAGTACACTATAACGACAACGCAGTAAAATTATGACAATGTTATGCAAACATTACTGATATTTTCGTGAGGCAAAATGTAGCAGTGTCGCCTAAAGGGAGAAGCTGATACTAAACAAAAGCATAAAAACAGCATATCTTTTGGTCGTATAACAAAACATTGTGGGGCGTAAATTAAAAGAGGCCGTTTTAGCGAAATGCCATAATTTAGTTATTATTTTATGCAATTGTTTTGTTTGTTTCTGTGTTTGAGTGTGTTTTGCAAAGAATAGGAATAATTAAGAATAACAATACTTAATTTTGATAATTTATGCAACAAAATATGTACAAAAGTATCACCTTTAACTTTTGGTTTTGATATCTTTTTGGAAGTTTAGTGATTTATGTGTGTTTTTGTTTTGCAACATTTCCATTCTTCATCAATTCATCTCTCAAATGTGCATACTGTTCCATTCTGAGTGATTTGATTCAGTCGTATCTACAACACCTTCTCCGATTGAATCTCGGAATACATGGCGACAATAAATTGATAGAACATGTGTTTGCTTCTCAGTAAAATGTTAAAATTCGAAGAACACATCATCATCCTGTGAGCGTAGAGGTACATAGAAGAAATGTTCTTAGTTTGCATAAATGATTAAAATCCAAGATTGGACTGAGTGCAGTAAAGACCTTTTAAATTCTGTGGACATTTTTAGGAAACCAAATAAAACAAAAATAATATCGCTTTTCTTTCCATCAGACATAAAAAAAATGATAAAAATTTACTATACAAAAATCGAAGTACTATACAGAAGCAAACAAAAGATAGCATAAATGAAACAAACCAGAAATTGCACAAAAGATTTTTTAAAAATATCGCTAGACTTTGAAAAAAATATCCAAATAATCCAAACTGAAAGTGAATATGGTTAAAAAATCAAAATCCAAAGTATCGTAGTCTAAAAAGGAAACAATAACAAACGTATTGCACAACCGTTATCCAGTTGGAAAAATGAAGTAAGCACAATAAAAAAATACAAATATAAAATATTAAAAGTTAACGCTAACTAAAAGTTAATATGCTTTTAAAAAGGCAATAAATTTCATAAAGGATATTCAGTAATACTAAAAGTGAATATGCTTAAAAAATCAAAATCCAAAGTATCGTAGTCTAAAAAAGAAACAATAAAAAACATATTGCACAACCGTTATCCAGTCGCATAAATTAAGTAAGAACACTAAAAAAATTAAAATATAAAAGTTGACGCTAACTAAAAGTTAATATGCTTTAAAAAAGACAATAAATTTCATAAAGGATATCCAGTAATAGGGCGGCTACACGCGCGCAGAAAATACGGATTCATTCAATACCGATCATGACTGTTGCCATTCGGAGGAAAGGGAATAATAATTAAACATCGCGTTAAATTAATTTTAAAATTTTCAAGATTAAATTTTAAAAATCAGGCTGGTCTATAAAACTGCTAAAACATTCGTACTACATGTGTGCCAAATTTCATTAGTGTGAATGCCATAAATTCGTCAGGGCACCATGTCATGAACATACACACACACAAAAAAAAATTTACTTTATAATAGTAGAGATATAAAGTATGTTTAAGGATTAAACTATGGAAATTGCCTTGAAAAAATTCAAAATGTATCTGTTCAAACATAAACAGTGTAACAGGGACATGTGTAAGGTGGGGGAGGGGCTTGTCATTTCAGCTGGCAACGGGTACCACCTATTGATGTGGGATGCCTGCTAGAGACCACAAAGGGAGACAGGAACGCCTTACTTCTATCAGGAGACCTGACGAGGTCAGTAACCAACACTTAAGCTTTTTTGTTAGTTTTTATGTGTTAACATTTATCAATACTAAATTTTGGTTCAAAATTAATGATATGAACGAAAATTTATTAACTAATTAATGTGGGGTCAATTAGAATATATATTTGAGATTATCACAGCAAGAGCGGCCTAACCCATCCATTATACCCAATGGTAATAAACTCGATTTTCTTGGCCCCATTTTTTACAATTTTTTTATCCTTAATTGGATTTGAGGTTCTAAAATTTATTTTCCATCGATCAACATTAAGTTATTTTGTAATTTTAGAAGACTTCAAGCAGCGCATTTAAGTAAATAATAATAATAAGGTGGTATAAAAATGTTGGGGGTTTTGTGGGTTTGAAATTTCAATAAAATCTATCCGTATCATATTGGGTCATCCGAAAAGCTCTGCGCGTTTTCAAATCGAAGCTAGCTTTGTTATTATTATTTTCCTTCAGCTGACATAGAGTGACCTCGGTTGAAGCAGATTTTTAAATGTGTTCTATTGTGCTTAAAATGCATACTTATAGGTTGAGTTGTGCATAATTATAGCCTGAGAAACCAGATGCTTCTCTATCTCTGTCTATCCCCGGGAAACGCAAAACGATACACTAAAACATTTTCCTTTTGTATCCGGAGTAGTCATAGTGTTGTTACAGTTATATAAATTTGTCTTACAGTTCACTATATATAATTCGGAATAATAAATGGAATAAATTGTGGCTATTAATTTCTCATCTTGGTTTATTATTATTAAGACAAAGGTAAGGAATCCATTTTTAAGACCGTTTGTGTGATTGTTCTTTGTTTGATCAGGATAGCTATTTTTGCTTCTTTTGCGCCTATAATTTTATAATTTTTGTGGGATGCCAGTCAATCTGCCCTCCATCCAGTAGGGTTAGTTCAATGAAAAAAAGTCATAATCATTGTTTCCTAGTCCAGATTATTCTGCATTGCTGCTGCTTTTGTGTTTCCCAGGTTAATGTGAGCTCCTTTTAAAATATTAATTGTGTTTCTAGACATAGTCTATTTTATTTACTAGGTTCCTGATTTCTTTTTCGTACATTTTACATTTTTTATTTGTGGCACTGTGATCTACTTCATAACTTGTTTTAAATTTGTGATTGTGGTTTAGGCACTATACACAATTACTTTTAACCGTACAGTCCCTCCATTTATGACTTCCTGAGCCGCAGTTTGTGCATATTTCATGTGTTTCCCTGCAGACTTTGGCTATATGACCATATCTGCAGCATTTAAAACATTGTGTTGGTTTTAAACTTTCTTTAAACTTTATGCTTTCCCAACCTATTCGTATAGAATCGTTGTTCATGACTCTTCCAAATACCACTAGGAGTAATTCCACTATCCAATTTATTCCGCTTTTTATTTTTTTAAACTTAGGTCTTGTTTTCATAAAGCCTTCTTCCTCTTGGAGTACGAATTCTCAAATAGCTTCGTCTATCTCTTCTTGTCCCCTTTCTTCTATTATTTCATGTAAAATATTTTTTTTGGGTGGGGGGTCTTTTTTAGTAGCCTTGTTAACCTGTAATCCTCTAAACTTTCCCTATTATTTATTTAAGCCATTATTGTATTTAATTCTTCCTCTGTATTGGTCTCTATTACAATTCCTCCTCCTCTAATATCTGCAACTCTGTTGATTCCAATATTTAGACTTTTAATGTCTATTTTTGATTTAATCATCTTTTTGGTTTCTATTGCAGTAGTGTTTGTTTCATTTTTTGGTCTTACTATGGCAGCAAAGTTTTTATTTTGTGCGCCCGTACTCCTTGATCCTGTTCTTATTATTTCCTTCTTGCCCGACATCTGCCCCTTCGTCTCTCTCCTATCTGGGAGATGATATGCTGGAAATTTTATCTATATGGGGATTATGGTACGTATATATCTTGGTAGATCTGTACCCTCTGTGAACTTTGGTCTGGTTTGTCACAATGTTTACGTAACGAAGTAAACAGATGCAAAAATATAAAGTAGTTGATAGCTGTGGGATATAAAGTGGAAACATGAAAATATTGATAAGACTTTACAGGGAATAGCATACTGTTGATTTTATTGATATGAATGAAGTAACTCAATCCTATTGGAATTGACTAAATTATGGTGCAAAGACAAACAAGATGCCCACTCAAATCCTCTATTCTTAACTTCATCGAGTCCAACAAATGGGTTATCAGCCAAATCTCTACAGCTTATATGTTTGTTCCTATTTGTTAACTAACTGTGTGAGAACTCTATAGTTCTTAAACCTCGAAGGTTGATACGATTTCCGAGAAGTGTAGTACTGGTTTTACCACACAACTCATATAATAACTAAATAACCACATTTTACTTAAGATCCCGTGGGTTCTTTCTGCCCTTAGAAATATTCTATTGGTCCTCTCCACAAAATATAATCTTTCTTTGGAATAATTCTTTTGATTCTCTCCTCAGAATAGAACACTTTTTTGGGATGGTTTTATTGGTTCTTTCTATCGGCTTATTCTGCTATTACTATACAACATTTTGAACAATTTTACTACTCATTTCTTTAGAATAAAATCCTTTGAAATATTCCATCTCTTACTTCTGGCGAATAGAATTCTTTGGAAAGGTTTTGTTGGTAGCAAGGGTCAAAATAGGTTATAAGTCATGGAGAAAAAACTACAGGTTGTAAAGTGGAGTTATGTGCGTGAATACCTTAAAGAGTCAACAATTGCTTAGGTTTTCAGAAATATTTGGGTACAAGTTGAGTTAACGAAAAAGCAACTATTCCATATCCATAAATCCTACGTTATGCAAGAATTCACTGTAACTCTATATTTCATCACAAACATATTAATTCTTGCAAAACTTCTGAATGAAATTTATACAAGAAAATTCAGTGAAGGATGAATATAATTAGTTAGACAAAATGTATGAATTGGACTTATACTTTGTATATATTTATTCTAAAACTATGCAAATTCTCACAGCAAAAAATATATTTTACACATTTTTGATCCACTTTCTTTAAGTTAAATAAAAAAAATTAGTTTTTGTCATTGGCATAAAAGTTTCATTACTGTTGTAATAGTTCCGTTCTTCTGTATCGTAAGCACTACTTTAACATTCTTAACAAAGTTTCAACTCTAGAGCTGCTTAAAATGATAATCATCAGTTAGATGCTTTTCAGGAGCAGTAGGTTGAACCACATTTGTTTAAGCTTTAATTCCCACTTCTGTCAACTGATAGTCTACTTAGTGGCATGGGAATTCTTGAAGTGTTATAATATATACATTAGTTTCTGATAGATTAGTGAGATGACAACATAGAAAAGAACTCGTGTGAATAAAACTTTGCTTAAGAACACAGACTTTATTACCTACTGATGTTCATACTTGTGTGTAGTATAATTATATTTTTCTGGTTCTATATTCTAAATTTCCTAGAAGCGATTGCAAAATTATATTTTAGTTTCTTTGCATATAGATCCAACAGATTTAGTGCACTAATGCTTTTATTACCGTCATTCGTTACGAAAATATCTTTCTTATGTTCATGTTCTTGGTGTTGGGATATTAAGCAATCCAGAATTTATAAAACAATCTAATAAATTGTTTCCAGTGTCAAGAGATTGCGACTCTTGTTCACCAGCTGCAAGCACACGACCTCAGCCTTTAATTTCCTTTTCAAACACCGTTTGAACCCTCTCGTTTTAATAGTACTGTCTGAGAGCAAATGGTAAGTTCCTTAAGATGTTCTTTTCATTTATTGATTCAGCACCATAGACATATTTTATTTAACCCTGTATGCGGCTGCTACGATATACGAGGGCTGTTCAATAAAGAATGATCATAAATTAATAAAAAATAATGTTATGTACTAATCCTCCAAATTGTTATGGTTTTTCTGAAAGTACTACGCATTACATGTGTGTGTGTGTGTGTGTGTGTGTGTGTGTGTGTGTGTGTGTGTGTGTGTGTGTGTGTGTGTGTGTGTGTGTGTGTGTGTGTGTGTGTGTGTGTGTGTGTGTGTGTGTGTGTGTGTGTGTGTGTGTGTGTGTGTGTGTGTGTAATGCTCTTAACCCACCTCTTTCACAGTCTTAAAATACATGTTTTAAGCCACTTTTCGACAGGTATTTCAAAATCGAATACGCAACTTTTACCACTGCCTGTGATGATGAAAATCGCTTTTTCCGAAGGAGTTTCTTCATATTCGGGAAAAGAAAAAATCGCATAGCTACATCAGGACTATAAGGAGGATGGGGAACACATATGACATTGGTTTTTGAAAGATCTGACGATTTTTTGAGGAGAAAACAAAATTTCAATGCAGTCTTTTGCACTTCGTGTGTCACGTCCAATTTTGTCGTTGGCGAAAGTAAAACTAGGCGTTCTTGGCCGGCTGCCAAGGCCTCATCAATGACGTCATGACCGTAAAATTTACGCTATTTATTCTCTAATTATCCCACTACACATTCAATATGAATTTTATTATTCTTGATTTTTTTTTAATCACCTTTAAAAAATTATTATCATTTTTTACTGAACAGCCCTCGTATATCAGCCCTCCAAATCCGATCTTTTTTCCAAATGAAGAAAAGGTAGGAATGAATAATTCAAAGGCCATGCTTAAAATTTATATCAACAGTCCCTAATGGTAACCTTTTTATGTGCGCAGAACCCTGTGACCAAACTATTTGTAACCTGACCCTTGGACTGCTTTCGTCATAGCAAACCTTTACGATTTCACTACTTTTGTACCCCATTCTATAGAAATGAGGATTCACCTAACCAATCCTTAGATGTTAGATTAGCAAACGAGGCCATAAGATACAATATCCATCAGCCAAGTCAATTTTTTACAGAGTAAAAAAATGCCTACTAGTCGACATGTGGTTCATCTGTTTTGAAGCTCTTGTCAATGGAAATGTTGTCTATTTTATACAACGCGTATGCCTAAGAAAACAAATTATCTGCAAAGCCAAGTTCTCTAAGTATGTATCACTTTCAAACATTGTTTATAAGTAATAATTATCAATATCTTAGCTTTGTGCGAGATGGATACTCATTCATAAGTATGTTAGGTGAGTAGTTAATTACGTCGATTGGTAACGGTCCTCAATCAATACTTATGGCAAAAAATCAATTTCAACCCCTCAAAATTTTGAACCATAATCAGTTGAAGTGGTAAACACCTGAGCTGGTACCACAATGTCCTAACTTCCATACCACACCAACATGAGGACATTTGAGGTTGCCACACATTTTACGTACATAAAACCTCCCGTACGCAATATTTTTTGGTTGGATCTAATTCCGAAATCGCAATCCTCCGGTTTCTAGTGTGTTACTCTTCTAAATCAGCTACTTGGACTCATTCTTTTATTGAAGTGTGATTGTAATGAAACGATTTAATACGCTCTAAGAATACGAGAGTCAGTTTGGGGTTGTAGAATGTTTATTATATCTTTAGCAAAACATTCGTTTGTTATCAGACCGAAGCCATCCCCAAAATAGCCACTGGACAAGCAGAGTACTTTTCGACATCTGGTCTTCTAAAACTATGCGAGATGCTACCCTTGTGCCCGCAGTAATTTTGATATATTTACAAACAAGAGGGGTGGACGAGCACAAGGGGGCAACCGCAAGAATCTTCGGATCAAAGACGTCGGACGGCACTATGCAGATGGTAGTTATCCAGCTTTCGGCTTTCCTGCAAGAGAACACAAATTTGCATGAGATACACCATTGAGGTTGAATCAGTATCTTTTAATTAATTATTCATTCGGTAGTGTTCCTCGGTACTTGGAAGTCCATAAAAGGTTCTTAAAACGTATAAATTTGTCCAATCCTTGAATTTTACCTAGTCCTTTTTTTCTTACAATGTTTACCGGCAATATAAAACTTCTAAATTCGTATATTTTAGTCTTTTTCTACTTTAAAGTTACACATATTGATTATATTTATTAAAATTTCATTTCATTTCTTGGAATTTGATGAATATTTTTCGCTTAAAATTTAATTTCCTGGACTTTAATCGTCAAGTTTTCATCGCTCGGAGAGGAAAGCTGATCTCTATCAAAACAAGGTACTTTACATTTCGGTGGAAGATCTTGTTTGTTGGTGGTTTGGCTTCTAGGTTCGCGGCGTCAGCGCAATATTTGAGGAAGATGGGCCAAACACAAAATAAATAGTCGCCAAATTATGTATACATACATACACAAAGAAAGCTTATTGACACAGGAAAGGAATTGACTCTGAGTGGAAGTACTTGAAAAGTCCTTGAATTTGTATAAAGTCAGATTGGGAACTCTTTTCTGACTCACTGTTATTTAAAGTTTGTTATGAACGAGATTTCTTGTCATCATAATATTGCTAATGTTTTGATGACGATAACATGAAAGTCTAATCAGTTCTTCTTGCTTTGACTAGATATCTTGCCATCATGGTCTGGGTAAGATGAGTAATGACTAGATATTTCGTAGTGACACTCACTAGATTTTATAATCTAGATGCTTCAAGCCTCTTCTATAATATTCATTAAGTACTGCTTTAATTTGTGTATATATTCAATCTAATTCGTCGACTTTGAGGATATACTAATTAACTAACCATAATCGTTTTTTTATTCACATTTGTTTAAATACTATTTATTAATTTTCAGGTTAAAACATAAAATTATTTATAATGTTAAACATATCCTAAAGAGTTTACAAAGGGATTGCATTTTTGACCATCATGAAAGTAAGAAAAAAGCTACTTCAGATAACCGTCAGTTAATGGTAATTATTTAACGCTAGTATCAATTCCAAAGGGAAAGATGCGAGCACAACAACTCGTCATTTTGAACCTTGGCCAGGTAACAAGGTCAACAAGTGAGCTAACACCTAACCCTCCAAACTTCCACACCGCGTCAACGTAAGTGCATTAAAGGCCTGGACATATATAACGTGCACTAGCCCCTTCGTAGACGATGGTCTTTGGTTGGATAAAGTTTCAAAGTCGCAACCATCCGATTGCTATTTCGTGACTCTTACTACTTCTCTAACGCGACCCCGTCAGTTAACGAATGTCTGTCTTAAAGCGACGAGAAATGACATTAAATCCGTGCTTACATCTAAAGCAGAACTTCACTCCATCTTTCACATCTTCACAGGATACATATGGTATTATTATCTTTTCATGTATTGTAGTTGGAGGAAAAGAAAATCAGGTGAAGACATTGTCTTTGCAATTTGATATAGGTGTGGGTATTTGTGACCTGTTTATTGTAGCTATAACGACCAAATATGACATCTAATTCTCAGGTTCCAAGTTTAAGCTCAGGCTGAAAACAAGAATATGAATAGAATGAAATAAACTAAAATTTTAAGTGATTCACAATGTATCCCTTAAAATTTGAACAGAGCATATGAATATCACGTTATATTAAACTGAAAAGTCAGCATATAAATGTTAATTACCCCATTCAATCGAAGATGTCGTTAAGTATTTATAAATGTGCAATGTAAATATGATTAGTAGGTAGTTAATGAAAGTCGCTCAGTTATTGGAGTTAGGTGTCAAAACCGAATGGAAAGATTCGAGGATAACATCTAGTAATTTTGAAGAGAGAGAGAGAAAGAGAAAACATTTGAGCGTATACGTCAGAATTTGATCAGAACGAGGTACAAATTCGCAACTTTCAGATTTTTCATCTGTTATCCTACCAATTGTGCTACCACATATTTTCAGTTACTCTTCCGATTCGTGGCACCCAGTGCAGTTTCAGTAATTTTTTACTGTTTTGTTTCTGTTCTTGCAAGCGTTTTATTTTTGATAATCGGTTTGGGGTATATCTCTTGGCCTATCTAATCATTTTCTCTTAGCCAGGTCGTTTCATTAGAAAGCAGTAACTGAAACTTTACTGTTACTTAAGTATTTTTCAATCAATTTTATTCTATTAGTCGTCGTTGTAAGAGGGGTAGGAGTAATTGATTATTATGATCTGTATTTTAATATTTTACTCTAAAAATTATTTTTTTTAAATGTGAACTCACCTCAAACCAATAGCCCTGACGTGTCTCATATTGACCACAGTGTAGTTAATGGACCTTAGGTAATCCTGTAGCCAAGACAGTTCACCAATGAAATCTGAAAAAAGAAGTCTTAATAAATGCGTGTTCTTCAGGTTCTGACCATAGATGTGAAATACAGTAGATTGAACATTGCGATTCAAAACTGCTTCAAAACGCATGAACAATCTATAGACAAGTAGTCTGTGCTTCTGTTAAACATTTATTTGGTTTGCCGTTTTGCCATCTGATAGCCTGTCATCGTATAGCTGTATAACATCTTACGATAGGGTAGTGTGCGAATCAGCATTTCTATAGTGGTTACAAAGGTAATTAAATCACCCTAACGTCTACTGCAATCAGATGATCCATAAGTGAACCAATCTTACTTTGTACAATAACTTAACATACGCACACATGTCACAGTCATATGTAGGTCTATGAATGCCCTAATTAATTCAATAATATCTGAAGGTTCAATGAGAAACATAATTTTTAAAGGGGTCTATTAATTAAGGTCTTATTAAGAAGAAATTATGGTCGATTTAAAAAAAAGCATAACACTGAACATTTAGAATCGATTAATTCTGCCTTATGAAAGTTAATATAATTGCGTGCAATACATTAAATGTTAAAAATTTTAAATATTTTTAAATTCAAAGAATCTATGAAATGAAATTTACCATATTTGGAAGTTTGCAGATATTCGACGAAATAACAGGTAAAATTGATACTTTCGTCGTCATGCATTGAATTCAACATCATATCTGCAAGAAAGAAAGATTAGTTGGTTTTAAAATTAATTGTTTTATGATGTGTCCTTATGTCTTCCTCTCTGGTATCAACCCCAAACCGTCGCCAATAACACATTGTTTTGCTCCAGTGCTACCTTAATTCAACTACCTCCCTCTGCTTTCCTTTGAATTGAATTCAAAAGATTTGGAATGATTCCATCTTTCCAAATAAGAATTATCATTAAGTCCAGAAGGTCCGAATTGATTAGGAGTTAGGTTGGAATTTGTGTAGGTACTTAAGTAAAGTCGCACTGGATCAGTTGAACGGGCTATTTGTAACGGCCTGGGATCAATCCCAAAAGCAAAGATTCCTAGACCACGTTTAGATCGATAAGCTACGCCTCGAACCACAGTCAGATAACAAAAACAACACCTCAGCTAGCACCCTACTCTCTTTAATTCCTCGCCACGTTTATGTGGGGTCTTTTAAGGCCACGACAGTTTCAACATGCCTTAGCCACTGTATACACGATTATCTTTGGCTGCACCTAATTTCGATCTCGGTACACTTCGTTTTCTCATCCGTTACTCAATCAACTGGGCTTCCACTGCTCCCACTTCTCTAGGACTCTGTATGTCAGTATGTGAATTTTATAGGAAACTTCCAACTCAATGTATTATAAAGATTGATAATATTTAATAGCATCGTTCCATAGAATTCTACTAATGTCCTATATTTTTTATCAAGAAAGAAAATCTTAGTGTGATAAACTTCCTTTTGTTATATACTTCTTTTAATCGGAATATTAAAAGCATTATTTTAGCACTCATTTAAAAAAGTTTTACCCTTTAGTAACGAATTTTTTGAACGATTTCCGTCGTCGTGTGTTCATGTTCTCACATCCCTAAAATGAGGAGCAGTAGAGTCTTTCCAAAGGATTCTGATAACCAGAAAAAACCAATAGGATCATTCCAAATTACTTTATTCAATAATATTATACATTAGAATCGTTCCAAGGGTCGTATAAAAATAAAGGACCAATAAAAATGTTCTAAATTATATTGTACTGTCGGTGAGGAGACAATAAAATATTCCCAAAGTATTCCTTTGAAAGGAAATTTATTTTGTTTTACATATTAATACAATAGACACTTTCCAAAAAATTACATACCACGAAAAGGAATAATTATATGTTTAAAATGCACCTAAAATTGAAAGAATCAAATAATTCGTTCAACTAATCTGTATGGTTATTTAGTTACTAAATGTGCTGAGAAAATAGCAATATTGCTCTAAAATATCTAGACTCCCAAAAGTTTGACAGCAAATTCTGATACACACCTATGTCGGGTATGCATTTAACACCATACGAGTTCCATGCGTCCCACATCATTTCTTCGACATTCTGGCAGTTGGAATAAATCCGATGCAGTTTTTTATAGCATCTCCTATTCTTGGAGGACAGATTCTGGAAGAATAAAAAACATGTCGTGTATCATTCAAATAATAAGCATTCATAAAACTAGTCAAAATTAGGAACCTTCAATTTTGCATATTAACCCACCTACTTTAGAACTTTATGGACACAATGGAGCGTACTTTTAGTGGCTTAAATCCTTCTTATGTCTTAAATACACTAAAAATGTAGTTTTTAGCCCTATGAGTGGTTTACACGCAAATTTAACTTTGCAAATTGTAGTCTTTGTTCATAACTTCTAATCAATCTGTACCTTTTTTTTATGATAGAAATTTTAAGAAGCATTCTTTTTTAAGTAATGGATCAATAGAAACCATCAAAATCATTTTACTAAAAAAAAATATAGAATGGAAAATTCTAAGAAAACTACGTCTTTTCTTAGTTTAACTAGCTACTGTTACCTAATTTTAATAATTATCAACAAGACGCTTATATGATCGAGCGTCTACACTGGTTGGAGTCTTGAGGGGAAATTCAAGGACGTTAAAAATCAAAATTGATTTCTCCCTCATATATACGTTAAGGATCGTTGCTTTTGATTCAAGTTATATACATTAGATATCTAATTCTTTAGATATTTTTATTGGCATTTTCCGGACCTGAAATGACCGCATGCCAAAGCTTTAACCTTATGCTTGGACAAATTAAATTTTATCTTTTTGCCACCACAAGAATGGATTTGTAAACCACATAGAATTACCATGATGTACCATTCCACGTAGGATGGATTCATACTACCAACCAACTTACATACATCCACATATTCTATGCACAAACCGTTCATAGAGTTGCCTCATATTCATTCGAAGAGAACAATCATCCATCCTTAAACCCTGATCCTGGTTGTCTCTATGAAGTTACTCGTTATTTGAAGAAAACTTACTAGATCTTTTCCATTGTTATGATAAAAAAATTGACAGCTTAATGACAAAATTAGATAGGCCTTGCTTTATGAGATATCTTGTCGAAACCACTTGAATTCCCGTTCGATTCCGAAACCAGCACCCTGATTACTAGACCAATTTGTTGGATCTGCACCAATAAATGTTAGATTTAGAGAATAGTATGTTACCTTCCAGGTGGAAGCCAGTCTCTTTATGGGCTCCACGAGCAACCCTTCCATTATCGCCTTCGTTGAATGTAGATTCTTGTGCTTGTGGAGGCGATGTGCAATAAGGATAAAATTTTCAAGCACAGTTGATCGTAACTCCACGGTAGGCGTGTTTAGTAAAGTATCCTGCACCCAGGTGCTCAACTGTTGAATAATAAAAGAGTTTATACAACATGAATTAGGAACAGAGATTTAAAACTTCTAGAAATGCTTTTATACAAAAATCTACTCACAGAAACGAATCCTCCAAGAAGTTTTGATATATTTGGGGAATTTCGCCAGTCTTTTCGTGCACTGTGTTGCACCTCCTGTAACATTCGAAATTGTATGTTGTTAAAAACGTAATTTCAGTGGAAAAAGAAACTTTCTACAGAATTATAGTCAAACGTAAACAAATTATGAGAAAAGACTAAAAGAAGTTGGGAAAACGACAACCTGGTCTATGTTCACCAGCATCTGGACAAAGAAGAAGTATTATAACGCATCTAATACCCCCGTGAGAAGAATATATTAAATTAAAACAAATGTTTAAGAATCCCCTATTTTCCATCTAATCTAACGAGGGAGTGACTTGACGTCCACATTAACATCAAATGGCTGAAGAACATTGCTTATAGCAAAAGCCAGAGCTACAAAATTACTGGCATGTGTTATTAAACTCGTATTGTGAGATTCATCAGAACTTCAAACCCGCAGAAATTCACTTTTCTTTTTCATATTGCATGCATAGTATGATTCTGTATGATAGTATTTATATAATTTATATATAGATATAGACATGTGCAGATGTAATAATGTATAGATGTGCTTTAACGTTCTAGATAGATAACCACAACTATTTAAACTGGACAAAATATTATGACATTAGACAAGTGTGTGTGTGATGGTGTTTGTTAGCAAGCATTACATTAACCTGGAAAAGTTTAATTTGATTGATTCATATTCCATGAAAAAATGTGACCATAATAACAGGAAACGTTATGACCTTGATAGATTGAAGAATTTGCCGTAATGGTATTTTTGCAAAAAAATCTTCTAAACATTTTGCTTTCTCTAAATGGACGCTATATACTTTGGTCTACTTAGAATCAAACACTGAATTTCTTGTAATTATTTTAAAAGCAAAATTTCTGATGAACAACTGTAATGAATTCCTTTACCTCGCGAGTGACATCTTTAAATATTTTTAAGTCGATGAGGGTCAACTGGTCCTGAAAATTAAAATATAACATTAATAATATAAGATGCAACGGGATCCATCAGCTACTTTGAATAAAATGCTATAACACAATGCTATTATCCTTTTGATGATATTTCATGTTCATGAACTTCAAAACATCCTTATGCACACAATAACTATAACTCGTATTAATCAAGTTTGAAAGAACTTACTGCGATGTCTTGGGGTCTGTAGCTTAAAAAAGCACCCACTACTGGTGGTATTGGTAGATAGTCCTCCTGAGGATAAACAAAGTTATTAATAAATCAACCCATTCATGGAGTGAGGTTTATAGCACTTTTCTGGCATAATACCAGTACAAAAACTATAAGTCTTGACCTAAAAAATGCATGTAAAATCTTCAAAATCAGCTTTTTCACTGCACATTATCTATATTTTCATGAAATACTTTGTCAAAGTTTCAGAGCAGACCATGGATATGACTGCAGAGAGATAAGCCTTTTGCCATTTTTCTGTGTGGGCCATATGTTGTCCCTCAAAAATACTTTGATCATGATGACAATTGATTGAAAGATACTTGATTTATTTACTGAATACGGAATATTAGAAACCGAATGTTTAATATTTTATTTACCACTGCCACAAATATCCCGATAACTTTAAACTTTTAATCAAATGCAGTTAGTTTTCTTTCCAACCTTGATGCATAATTTAATATTTATGAAACCTAAACCTATACACTCTCCCCTTTTATTCAGCTTCATTCCTTCAACCCTAATATAGGACGTGTTGACGATGTACCTCGTCATTTACAAAACTGACCACATCTTGATGGACGGGATTATTTGTCATTAGAAAAAATGCCTTGACCTTACGTCATTATCAACAAGGAACACATGGTCAAATTGTAATAACATGACCAGGAACACACTTTCTACTTTGAGTTGTATTAGAAATAAAAGTTAACACCAATAAGAACACGAAATGCTGCTTTACATTTTTACTTGAATCTTATTCATTTTGAGGGTAGAAACGCGCATATTGTGATGGTGATATTCATCACAAATGGATTAAAATTACTGATGGTTCTCTCGACGAAATGTATCGTCATTAGCAAAAATGACACCCCTTGATGGACAAGATATCTAGTCATTTGTCAAAATGACCAGATCGTGATCAAGTAATTATTTTTTTATGGATAATATCATGATGACGAGTTATCTGAGCAAAAGGAAAATCGGTCAGAACTTGATACACGAAATTTCTCGCAAAAACTACTATGGGGTATTACTGTATCCAGTGTTTTTGTATTCCATTTCTTCTTTCATTTCATTTGAATCCTCTTATTAAAAATCACTGTCTCAACTATAATTGTCACTTCTTTGCCAAAAAATGTTCGGGTGTGATATCAAATCCATACCACAAATACCCAGTACGCCTTCGTTTACGACCTCGGAATTCATATCCAAGTATATTTTATCTAGTCGAGAATTTTTCCTCTCTTTCAAACGCAAAAAGGATTAGTTTTCATATAACTCCTTGCAACTAACGAGGTCTCTGCACGGAACTGTTTCAGCCATTTATGTTAGGAATAATTCGTCAAAATAATTAACAGTTTCTGTTTTATTGTTAAATATTTAGATAAAAATTGTTGTTTAAGATGAGTTTACTTACAAAATCTGAGGCTGCGTCAATTTCTCCCACAGAGTCTTCTTCGACGTTGATGGTAAAACTGAAAGAATTAAAATGTTTCAAGCTCTATGTCGCTGATCTGTATTAGAGACTATAATCATAAAAACTAATTCAGTTGAATCATTGAACAAGACAAAACAGTTTTTTTCCCCAATGGCAAGGCAGTACAATTGCGAAGACAAATACAAATGCAATACAATACAATACAACACAAAGTACAGAGTTGACCGAGGTCATTTTAGCCTTATACAAGGCCAGAAGTGATGGTCACTTGTGAAGGGGCACCCAGTGGGTGGACGATCACCGTCCCTAACATAGGACAACACAATTTACACCCATGTCCTAACCCCGGATTCGAATCCGGAACCTTCCTATCCAGAGGCCAACACCTTGACCAAAAATATTAATAAATAAATAATAATAAACACGTAAAAGAATAAATAAAACAAGTAAGAATTGGTGAATAAAATAAATAAGTGAAAATAAATAAATAAGTAAATATTATTGAGTGTGATTTCTGTAGAAAAGCATTACTGTGGTGTTTTGCAGAGGGTTTGCCCAATGAATGTATTCTTCCAAGTGAAAACTTTTAATATATAAACGAAAATGTTTTGCTTCCACTGTTTTGGAATTACAAAATCCCCCAAAAGCGGATTTTTTAAAGAATAAAAAGGAATTTTCACCTTCTCAATGCTTCAGAACGAAACCCGTTCGTTGCAGTGTAGTAGTATAAAAAAGTTTGTACCAATCACGGGGTATTCGGGCAATGCAATCAAGGTGCACCAAGAGTAGCCAATTCGATAACAGCCATAACTGCGTTACCCGAGGTATTGGTTTGCTTCGCAAAACGAATATAAATTCGTAGCCTATTGGATAACAGCCACTACAGCGTTTCCAAATGCGGCCAAGATCGAATTGGAAGAGATGTAATCGGCTTGACGTCACAATCTCAAAAATTTGCTTCGCTGGAAGCGTTTGAATGCAGGAAAAAATATGAAAGTTCAAATTACAAA
The DNA here is from genome assembly GCA_947359465.1 of Metellina segmentata. Taxonomy (NCBI): domain Eukaryota; kingdom Metazoa; phylum Arthropoda; class Arachnida; order Araneae; family Tetragnathidae; genus Metellina; species Metellina segmentata. The sequence continues at coordinate 105,249,152 of OX375874.1, forward strand.
ATATTTATTCCACAAAAATTGAACAAAATTTTCCCACAAAAATTGCAAAGAATTCGGACAACCTGTGTGCCAAGTTTCATGATTGTAAGAGCTATAGATTCGTCAGGATAGTACATAGAGACACGCAGATACGCAGACAAACACTTCATTTTATAATATTAGAGGTAAGTAAGAGAGGTAAAGTAAGAGAGACAGAATATACATATATAATCAACTTCGTTGCATTTCAGGCAAATAAACTTATTTAATGACCAAGACAAAAGAGTTATCTGACATGTCCAGTTGCAATGGCTACCTCATTTCAGCCAGTTAAATTAGATATTTTCCACTCACGAGCTCTCAAAGACAAAATAAAGTAATATTGTAAACACTTACAGTTTCTTAAATCCCTTCCAGAATCGTTGGGCCATTTTCAATCTTTGAAGAAATCAACAGCTCAAGTGTAAAGACTCAAGAAGTAATAAGATGAGTTCGTCAAAGAAGTTAATTCAAATCCTTAGAAAATCGATTGAAATTCAAAATGAAATAACAGAAGTTTGCAGTTTCAACGCTAATAGCACAAAAACTTTGCATGAAATGAGACGAAATAGATCATTGTACTTTATTGTTCGAAAAAAACATTGTTATACAAAGCAACGTAACAATATTCAAAATATTACTATTTTAACATTCAATGGTCTCTACGCAGGAAGGTATTGTTGATGTCCATTGTTTAGAGTTGTTATAATGGATTTCGGTGACTAATAATGAGACGGTGCCAAAAGAGGAAAATCTTATAAGTATAAATATATATATACAGGTGGACAAAATAATGTGAAAAACCTGTAAAACGATAATTGTTTTTTCATTAATAGACCGTTGGTCCTCCTTTTGCATGAATTACAGCTTGAATCCGACGTGGAATTGACAAATACAAGTCACGAACTACATTCAGAGGGATACGTTTCCACTCAAATTGCAAAAAAGTCCCCAATTCAGAAAGTGTCCTTGAGGGAGGAATCGACTGCTAATTTTTTTTTTCCAAAATACCCCTCAAAGTTTTAATTATATTGAGATCAGGGGACTGACGGGGCCAGTTGAGATGCTCTATTTCATCGTCGTGTTCATAAAACCAGTCTCGGTCAATTCCCCAGGGGTGTATGGGTTCATTATCAGCTGGGAAGACTGGTCGTTTATCAGGAAACACACTTTGAACCATTGGGTGATTAGGGTCGGCCTGAATACTGACATAATCCTCTCCTGTCACACGGCCATTCAGGACAAGTGGGCCAAGACCACTATGTGATATCGCACCCCAGATCATCACTGAACCACCGCCATGCTTAACCGTAGACCGAAGACAGTCAACTCGATAGGCTTCTGGTTGCGTTCTCCAAACGTAAACACGTCCATTTCTTAGGAATAATGTGAACGACGATTCGTCTGACCAAATTAGATTCTCCCATTGTTGTTGTGTCCTACTTTTATGCTCGTGACACCATATTCGTCACTTCAGGGCATTGCATGGTGCAATCAATGGTTTTAAATAGCCGTTCTACCATGACAATTTGCCAGATGCAGTTCACGGCGGATAGTTTTTGATGAAACTACTTCTGTAGATGTGTGTTCATCTCAGATGCTATCTGTGATGCTGTTGTCTTGTGTTTTATTTGCCACAATCCTCTTCAAAACCCTTCTATCTCTATCATTCAGCTTCGATTTTCGACCACTTTTGTGCTTTTTAGATGATGTTTTTCACTGTTTCATATATACTTAGATTAGATATGATAAGATTTTTGTTTCACTGCAGTGCTAAGAATTTAGAATCAGAGAGTTCATTTTTGTCGTATTATGCTCTTATATTTTAAGAAAGGAAAAAAATGCCTGGAGTTCAATACTTTGAAGATTGTGAAACAACACCTCGTTAACTTCTTTTCAAATAAGCCTAATAATTTTTTTAAGTAATTTTCCAGCTGCCAAAAGAGGCTAAAAATTCATTGAACAAAGTGGGGTAGATAAAATTTTCCTATATTTTTGTACTGCTTCGTTGGTATTGATCTAAATAAATGTGCAGAACTTTCCGGATGACCCAATATAAAAATTGATGTGGGAATGTACGTATGTATGTTCCAACATAACTCTGGACCGCCTGGAGCAATGTTAACGAAATTTGGAACACATATGACTTACTATCTGAAAAAAAGTAATGTGGGGGTAAGACACCCCTAGGGGTGGAGTTTGAAGTGGGTGACATGTAATCATAATCAAAAACGACTGATATTAGTGCCGAATCCATAGTTTTCGGGGTCGCCGAGATGAATAGTGACACTCCCGATGCTGTTTAAGTTCTCTTTCAGTTCCTTTCAGCATGGGAGGTGAGAAGGGGTAAAAATTACATTGTCCAAAATGACCGAGATTAGTGTCGAATCCATAGTTTTTGTGGTAGCTATGGTAATAGGTGACAGTTCCACAATAACATTTTATAGTCAAATAGAACTCTGTCGAACCTTCTGGAAATTCATCATTTGTAAATTTCTGCTACTTTATTACAATTGAATGAAATTCAAAATGATCTACCGCATTTTGGATAAATATTTAAATAGAAATATAAGTGTTTGGTTCTATAATGCAAGACATTGGTATCCCAGGGAACGAAACGGTTGACGATTTACCAGTTGACAAGGATTGGATATGGATAGGATATGATTTTGTGGCATTGGGTCCTCTTGGGACATATTATGCCAAACTCAAGGTAAAAAATCAAATATATAATATAATAAAAAAAGTGAAATGAGTCAAAACATAATGTATGAATACTATATAAAATTATAGGTGATGGATAAAACCACTGTCATGTAAAAAGCTAAAAATATTTGGATGAGGATTCTCTCCAACCATGTCTTCTAAAACCAATGTATAAGAATTAAAATGTTTAAGTCGTTGACTTTTAAACTGAGAACATTCTATTAAAATATGTTTTACCGTTAGTGGACAAATACAATGATTACAAATAGGATGATCTTCTCCGAGGAGGAGGTGTCTGTGGGTTATACGAGTATGTCCAAAACGGAGGCGTGTCAATATAACATTTTGTCTTCTTAAAGGTAGTGATTTCCATCCAGATATATTTGGTTTAATAGCATGAAGTTTGTTCTCGGTTTGTTCGTTCCAATCGTTCTGCCTTTTTTCTTCTAAAAATTTATAAATGCAAGATTTTATGTCACGATAAGGGATGGTATGGTTAAAATTATTTACAGCCGATTTTCGGCTTTGTCAACTATTTCATTTCCTGATATCCCAACATGAGATGGGATCCAACAGAATACCAAGTTAAAATTTTTGGATGAAAGATGATAAATTTTTTTCAGTGACTCTAAAACAATGGGATGACTGTCATGATTAGGATGTTTCAATGACTGTAAAACGCACCCTCTGAATCCGGAGGCAGCCGAAAGCTCGGTACAGTTGTGTCCTGGGGTTTGTTTACTAACGAGTCTGTGAAATGGACTGGCCCGTTTTCACCACTTTCATGGGTGGTCCTTAAAGCATCAATGGTCTATTGTGGTTCGAGTGTCAATTTGAATCCCTCCACCACAAAGCAAGGGGGAAGTATAGAGAAGGGCAGAAGATGCAAGCTAGGGCGAAAGAAACAAAAGGGGGTTTATTGCGTCTGATTGGGTTGTTTCTTATATAGGGTTATTTTCCAAAGGTTGTTACCGCTTTTCGAAACTCTTTTGTGCCCGTTAAAGAGTGGTGAATTACAATGAGAACAATACAACCTGTTTCCTGTGTGTTGAATCCCAGGTACGAATACATACAAGCATTTGACTTAAAGGAACTCTGATCACCTGAAGATTCCTCACAGGTGGAATTTAGTTTCTCACGCTTTGCCTAAAACATTTATTACATCGTATAGAAAGCGGGAAGCTCTTGAAACTTCAAACGTATTGTGCGAGTGTCTATGACTTTACTATGGACACAGCATACTTTCTTGCTAACTTGGTCTGTGGGATATAACATAATATCCCCTCCGCTACGACAATAGTAGAATGGCTTACAACACATCCCACGGCAATTTGACTCGAGAGGGTTATTTGTGACCCTAGGAAAAATGTTTTTCTTTTCTAATGTTAAATCTTTCGTTGCTAAGTATTTTTTTAATAATACTTTTTCCCTTAGTTTTCGTCTTTCAAATACTCTTTTACAACTTTGGGGATTCAATGAGTAATTTTGGGACGAATATAAGGTTCTCACGTTTACTACATGAATATCTGTTCTTCTTATTATTATAACCGCTTATTAAGGAATCGTTATAGAACTTTTACTTACGTACTTTACTCACCACTTACGTTTGATACTTTTGAATTGTTTGCGCTAGTTTCAATCTTCTTACTTTCAGTCGGTCTAATGTCTAATAAGCCTTCGTGATATAAAAAATTATCGTCCAGAGACGAATCAAATTATTAGACTTTCAGTGATATATATTGAGCAATTGTTTACAGATATTAAATCCACTTATTGTTTGCAATATCATATTTAATAGTTATTGACCTAAATTGTAGGTTTCAACTGTTTCCATAAATTTAGACTTTCAATTTAACTAGACTTTAGACTTTTACAAGTAATAAATGTTGATAATCGCTATTCGATGCAAATTTTTCCAATAACTTTTAATATTTTACTCTAAGAATTACAAATTTTGTACTGGCTAATTTTTATCTGATTTACTTAAGAGAATCTATCAAATATTGAGAAATCTTTTATTTTCTATGTATATAGAACATTAAAATTGCAGCATTCACGTTTCTTTAATCTTAATGAAGCCTTAACTCTTCACTGTCAAAACAAAATGGTAGAATGGAACGATGTTTTATTTATATATAATTAGTCTAAAATTATAAGAGAGAAATATTCCAATAATTTATTTTTACAAGCTTGATTGTAAACAATCTTTCAATAATAGATTTAGACAGACGAGTGAATTTCTATGTTCTTGGGCCAAAAGCTCTTTATCCTCAGATAGCCAAGTTTTAAGTTCAGAATACGATAAGGCCAACATAAAAACCTTTAGCGGTATAATAAAGTCTTGGGCGTCAGGTGATGAAGCGGGATTCAGTTAAAGTTGATGCTGTTAGAGAAGACCCTACAATGGCCATAGACAAGCCTATCATTTCAGTAAGATCTTAGAAAATACCAGAGTTCAAAATATCAGTGACTACGGAGTTTAAAAACGAACAAGAATTTAAAAAGTTAGAAGGTTTTTTAAATTGCATGGCTTTTTCTAAACAAGAATTAGGAAAGAAAAAATTGTAAAACATAATAGATTAGATATCAAAGATATATATTTTAATTATTATTTACATTTTTAGCATGTTAAGAATAGCTGTTGGTCTGTGTTTGTTACTAGTCATATCTGGCGATTTGCGCTACAGCTGAAATTTTATTGCGATGGAGAGATCAGGAAAAGTTTTACTTCTAGTTTTGAATCATCTTTCGACGCATGACCGATGACATTATCAATGTTTATGGGGAGTAAATATTCATATAGAAATTTATTATTTACAGTAACCAAAATGATTTTCTAAAATCCAATGGGAACTACACTTTTATGCGAATACTAAAAGTAGGTAAAAAAAATATTAGAGACTAGCGATACTAACCTCACTTGATAAAAAAATACGAGGGCTAGTTAATGTCTTCCTATTATCTATTATAGAATCCTAAAACTGTGATTTTTAAAGTGAATTAAAATATTGGCAGCAAGAAAAAAAAAACCTATGTAACAAGTACTTTCTCTACAAGAATAATTTCCAATATGTTTCGTAAGGATTGACAGGAGTTTTATTCAGTTCAAAATATTATGAAAGCGGTAATGGTAATGGTAATATTAGTTAACGTCGTACTAGAGCAACACAACGGGGTATTCACGACAGTCCGGGATCAATTCCTTAAGGAAAAGAACCGAGGACAACACCTCGTAATTTTGAACCACAGTCAGATGACGAAGCAACACCTGAGCTGGCACCCCACTCTCAAAACTTCCACACAAATCCAACGTGAGAAATTTCGGCCACGACAGATTTAAGGTACACCAGCCGCCTCTACACCATACGCTTACAAACATCCATGCCCGGACCCGGATTCGAAACAGGAACCTTCCGATCTAGAAGCTAACATCTTAACCACTAATATCGGTTGGTCGGCTTTTTGAAAGCTGAGTATTAAGATTTTTTTCATAATGTACTGAGCCTATTGAATTGTGTCGGTAAAGCAAATATTCATTTCTCACAAAGAATGCAAGACAAAATATTCATAAATTGTTATATTTGCTGAAGTCTTAGTTGTGCATGCTGATGAATATTCAGGACATACTTCTACTACAAAAAAAAAGATTTCAGATATTAGGAGTTACGTAAAATTATACCGTTTTCAGAAATATGTTCTAGAAAACACGTATTTTCCAAAAAATTATATTATAAATGTTGGTTTTATAATTTTTTCTATCATTCTTACTACTGGAAACATCCACCAATTTTAAAATAGAAGTGTGAAAGAATTTTTTCAGAATCGGTACTTCCACACTTTGAATGACTTCTCCAAATGCAAAAGGCACCGCCGCCTTTGTCGATGTTGTCCATTAAAACTATCCCCAATCAACTTCACTACATCACTGTCAAGTGTCAATGGATTACCTTTGACCTCGAACCGCTCCCCGAAGGAACTGAAAGAGATCTCTCGTCTAACTATCTGCTTCCCTACTATGAAAAACAAAACAGCCATAAAAGCGCCTAAGCATGACTCAGTCGAAGAATCTCTTTGAGGCGGATTGAGGCGGTTCAGGATTCAGAGGGTTAATGAATCAGTGAAAATGATACATTCTTTATGACCATGATCAGTTATATTTTCTAATGCTTTATATATGGCCATGATTTCAGAGGTAAAAACAGAACATGAAGAATGAAGTTTAAAACTGTGAACAGAGTGATTAATAGTAAACGCAGCTCCAACATAGTTTGCCCTTTTAGATCCGTCCGTGTAAACTTGTATAAAATTTGAGTATTTTTCTATATGGTTTTGAAAGAGTTGTTTGTAGATAATATCAGAGGTATCTGTTTTATAAAAATTTTGGAACGGGTTTTGAAATTGAAAATAATGGTTAAACAAAGGAGAGAAATCATATAATTTTTTCTGGGTGACGTCAAGTGAAGAAAGTTCGGATCCGTTCATCACATTCAGTATTCTTAAGTGAAATGTAGGGATGAAGGATGTTTTAGCTTGATAGAGGCGTTTTAAATATGGGCTGTGATGAATGGTATGCAATGGGTGATGAGGGGTTGAGGTAATTCTAAAATAATATTCCAGAGACAATAACTGTCGCCTTAAGTCTAGGGAAGGTTCAAAAGAGTCAACATACAAGCTGCTTACGGGTGAAGTTCTGAAGGCACCAGAACATAAACGTAAAACTGTGTGGTGAATAGTATTCAGGGTTTGAAGAGCAGATTTTCTTGCTGAGCCATACACCACGCAGCCATAATCTAATTTTGATCGTATTAAAGCTCTATAAATATTTAAAAGGCAAGTACGATCATATCCCCATGATAATTTAGATAAAACCCTTAGTATATTAAGAGCCTTTTCGCAGCGTTTGCGTAGATTTAAAATATACGGTTGAAAAGTCAACTTCTTGTCAAATATAATACCTAAAAATTTCACACTGTCAACAACATTAATTAAAATATCTTTGAAAAATATTTCAGGGTCAAGATGAAGATTTCGTTTTTTACAAAAATGAACACACGCGGTTTTGGAAGGTGAGAAACTGAAACCATTTTCGTTAGTCCAATGAGTGATTTTGTTAACGGCCTGTTGAAGTTGTCTTTCAATTAAACGAATGTCTTTAGCTGCGCATGAAATTTGCAGATCGTCAACGTAAATAAGACCTTTAACTGATGGAGGCAATTGAGAAACGATATTGTTAATTTTTAAAATAAATCAGATATATTTGGTAACACTTAAAACACTGCCCTGTGGCACTCCCTCCTCTTGAATAAAAACATCGGATAGAATCGATCCAATCCTTACTTTAAAATATCTTTTCTCTAAGAAATTTTGGATAAAAATAGGCATATTTCCTCTTATGTCATTTTTTAAAATGTCTTTTAAAATCCCATGTCTCCACGTTCGATCGTAAGCTTTTTCGCTGTCGAAGAAAATCGAGACGAGATGTTTATTTTCAACAAATGCATTTCTGATTTCCGACTTGAAAGCGACTAGATTGTCAATAGTAGAAGGAATTTTTTTTTGAAGCCACTTTGAAGTGGGGAGAGACATTTATCTATTTCTAAAATATACATTAACCGCGCGTTGACCATCTTTTCTAAAATTTTGCATAAGCAACTTGTTAGGGCTATTGGACGGTAGTTCGAAGGATTCTTGGGGTCTTTGTTCGTTTTCAGTATGGGTATTATAGTAGCATACCTCCATGACTGCGGAAAAGTATGCTCGGTCCAAATTCTGTTGTAAAATTTCAGGAGATGATTTAGAGAACTATTTGAAAGATGTTTGATCATGATGTAACTAATATTATCTGGCCCAGGAGTTGATATGTGAACTAAGGACAAAGCCTTTGTCAATTCAGAAAAAGTAAAATCCCAATTATATGATAATATACGGTTTGAAGTGAAATTAACTTTATTCTTTTCCGATGCAATTTTAATTTTTTTTTAAACTTTCAGAGTAGTTAGTGGAGCTGGATATTTCGGAAAGGCATGAAGCAATTGCGTTTGCTATTTCTTTGGGTGCTGATAGTATTTGGTTATTGTATTCTAGAATCGGAATTTGTCTATTGGGGTAAACACCGGAAATCTTTTAATTCTGTTCCATAATTGTTTACTGGTGGTCTTATTATTTATACTATTGACATAATTTATCCAAGAATCCCTCTTACTATGTCGTTGTATTTTTCGAAATGCCGCTTTTGTTTTTTTGTAAATAATAAAGTTTTCTCTGGTTGGATATCTATTGAAGATATTCCAGGCTTTCCCTTGCTTCCGATACGCATCGCTACATTCCTCATTCCACCAAGGTTTCTTTTGTTTTTTAGGCTTATTAATGACTTTTTTAATTGAAGCGTCAGCACTTGCTATAATCATGTCTGTAATTTTATTAGTAACTTCATTTATATCATCATTTTCTACCATATTAGTGAAGTCAGCAAGGCTAGTAAAAAGTGGCCAGTTGGCAGTTTCAAAAATATATTTGGATTGGCTGTCCGTGTGAGGTTGGTATTGGCCTGCATATTTTAGTTTAATTGGATAATGGTCGCTATTGTAAAGGTAAGGATCCACAGAAAAAGTCCAAAATGGTAAAATTGAGGGAGTGCAAATTGCCAGATCTATTGAATGGTAGGTAAGTGAAGGTGAGTGAAAATAAATAGGTTGGCCGTTATGCACTATACATAAATCATTGTCTGTTATTAATTTTTCAATTTGTTTTCCTCTACGATTAATATCTGAACTGCCCCAGAGAATATGATGGCCATTTAAGTCACCAAGTATGATGAATGATTGCGGAAGTTGATCTATTAAATTATTTAAGTCAAAAGTGGCGATATGGGTGTTAGGAGGTAAGTATAAATTACATATTGTTATTAGAATATTGACATGGAAGTCTTTCAGCAACAGCTTGCAGATTTGTTTTTAGGTTAATTTGGGTGACTGGTAAGTCGTGGGAGGTAAGCAATGCAACACCTCCACATGCTCTTTGGCCTTCATCGTAATATTTTCTAAATATACTGAAATTTCGAATGTTGGTGGAATCATTGTTTCTTAAATATGTCTCCTGGAGGGCGATTGCAACTGGATTGTGTTTATTTATGATGTCTTTAGCATCATCAATTTTTTGACGAAAACCCCGGCAGTTCCAGGAAAGAAAGGAAGCCATAAAAATAAAATTTAAAAGAAAAGAAAAAACTATTTGTGTTTTCACGTCCTCGGACGAGGTTTGTCCCTCCTTGACTTGGGTGGTGAAGTCTCCAAGCCATCACTCTCCTACAGAGGAAATATCACTTTCGCTGTTGTAAAGATTTATTAGGTCACTGGTAGAAGGATCGGTTAGTACGTTTCTGGATGAAACATCAGGCTGTAACTGGCCCGATGGTTGACCTGTCACAGTGGTGCTGGATCCAGATCTAGGCAGTAGAGAGGTTTGAGAAGAATTTCTTGCTATTTTGATATTATTTTTCCCAGGTGGTATGGTTCTCTTAAGAGAGGTATTTACAGATCGATTTGATGGGTTTATATTTTCTGTATTTGATGAGGTTGTAGCTGATGCTTTAGAAAAAGGCGTTTTAGGTAGGTTCGTTGAAGTTTTATATTGGTCAGATGGCTTAAAACTAGTTACATCGGTTTGCGTTCCGTTAGTTTTGAAAGTTTTTTTTACTATTGTAGAGTAAGAGATATTCCTGGTTTCGGGGTGCGATCATTAACAATTTTTCGGGCCTCCGGAAAGGAAATGTTTTGCTGCACTTTAATAGTCTGAATTTCCTTTTCGGTTTGGAATTTAGGGCAAGACTTGGCAAAAGCTGGATGGTCACCTTTGCAGTTCACACAGCAAAGGGCGTGCAGACATCGGTCTTATGTTCTGCACTAGAGCATTTTGCGCAAGTCTCTTTGCTACGGCAAGCAAGGAAAGAGTGGCCGAACCTCTGACATTTAAAGCAACGAACTGGGTTTGGTATGAAAGGTCGAACTGGGCAATTCATATACGCTATTTTTACGTGTTTTGGTATGCTTGGGGTATTAAAAGTTAATATTAAAAGTTTGGTGGGTATTCTTTGACCATTTCATGAAATAAGGATTCTTTTTACAGTAATTACAGATTGGTTGGACAGGGTTTCTATGATGTCTTGTTCGGTGTCATGTACTAAATCGGATTCTGAAATTACGCCTCTTGATGAATTTAAGGTTTTGTGGGGTGTAACAGTCACCTCTATTGAACCGACGGATTTAATTTTTTGGATGTTTACCGCCTGTGATCTATTTAAAACTTCAACAAGTACACAAGTACTCCTGCTAGAGTTTTTTTTTTATGTTTTTAGTCTCTCCTACCATTCCCATTATAGTTTTATGGAGTAAAATTGCAGATATATTTTTTTAGATTTCCGGTGTTACTTTTAATAATAAAAAATTTTTCTTCACATATATTGTTTTCATTTGTTTTTATACATAGTTGCTCCACTGAAGTAGAAGTTGATTTTGGGATTTCCATGTTTGAAAAAGAGATGTTCAGTCCCCGGCGGCACCACCCACCATGGAGTCCAACGAGGGGATACATGTTCCTGTACCGGTGCTAGCCAGGGACTATACGGACCCAACTCACCTCTATGACTGCCCTAAGGAGCTAGTTGGTGAGCAGGTCCTTAGTCCTAGCAGGATATACCCACCAGCCGATTAATGCACTGGGACCAAAGTACACTGCCTGTCTATCCGAAGCAGGAGCCGAAGCAATGTATTGGGTCGTTATGTAGTCGACCTTACGTTGGGTTGGTGTGAAAGTTTGGAGAGTGGGGTGCTAGCTCAGGTGTTGTTTCGTCATCTGACCGTGGTTCAAAATTACGAGGTGTTGTCATCGGATCTTTTTCTTAAAGGATTAATCCCGGACCGCCGTTAATAGCCCGTTGTGTTGCTCAAATACGATATTAACTAATAATTACCAATTACCGACATATGAGCCTTAAAATTTAATTAATAGAAAATTTCCTCATTCTCGAAAAAACGAGGAATTTTCAATAAAATTTTCCGCAGGGGTTTATTATTATCTATCATATTCATATTAATATTGCACTTAGAAATTTAAAACTTTGCCTATGTAAGCTGCAATTGGTGAAAAAAGTTTTTCCAAATTAAAAATCATCAAAAATAATTTCAGATCCACAATCACTCTACATAGACTAAGTAGATTGACTATAGGGTCATTCCACGTCAGTTCAACCAGGGTCCGACACCCATGGTCTCAGATTTTAATGAAACTTGGCATGTTTGTTCCTTTTATGGATTTAAGAACACGTATAAATTTTTTTTGCTCAATCTCAAATGGCTTATGTTTTATAGCCTGCTAAAGTTTTTGGAATTTTGCGTTTTTTATCGATAATTTTATGTAGTGTGAATATTTTACAATTTTATGTAGTGTGAATATTTTACAATTTTATAGTCCACCGCAAATTTTAAAATTTAATCCAGAAAATTTTAAAAGTAATGTAATGAGATATTCAATTATTGTTGTGTTCCTCCGAATAGCAAGTGTGTAGTTTGGATTATCATAATGTAAAATATAAGTATATGTATGTTTTTGTGTTTCCTCCATTTTTGGAACTGGATCACAGTTATGCAATATGTTGTTTGTTATTGCTTCTGTTTTAGAGTACGATACTTTGGATTATCATTTTTAAACCATATTAACTTTTTGTTTGGATTATTTGGATATGTTTTTAAAAAGCAGAGACCTGTTTCATCAATTTATTGTCGCTATGTATTCCGAGATTGATTCGGAGAAGGTGTTGTACATACGACTGAATGAGATCACTCAGAGTGGAACAGTATGCACATTTGAGAAATGCGTTGATGAACGGTGGAAATGCTGCGATAAAAAAACTGAAGTACACAGAAATAACTAAACTTCCAAAAAGATATAAAAACCATAAGTTAAAGTATATGCTTTTGTAAATTTATTCGTTACATAAATTAACATAATTAAATATTGCTATGCTTTCCAAAAGACACCAAAACACAGAAACAAACAAAAATAGCATAAAAAGATGAACAAATAACATCATTTCGTAATAACAGTATTTTTTTTAATTTACAGCCCCCAATATGCAAAAAAGGCAGTGATATAAGAAGCCAGCATTGTGAAGGGTTAGAGCATTGGTGTCATTAATAAAATAATGTTTAAATCCAAGACAGCATTTTTAGCATATTTCTTAAAACAAAACCGTGATTGGCCGTTACGTAATACATTTTAATACTTCCTTATTTATGTAGAGTGTATTATAAGACGAATATGAAAAAGTTATTTATGTTTAACTACACCTATTAGTCTGAACCGACTTCAGTTCGTATCGTAGCGTATAAAAGTAGCCTCGCGATAGGATTTTGAGCTGCGACGTGGGCTTTGTATAAAGTCGATGTTGGTCTAAGTACACTATAGCGACAACGCAGTAAAATTATGACACTGTTATGCAAACATTACTGATATTTTCGTGAGGCAAAATGTAGCAGTGTCGCCTAAAGGGAGAAGTTGATGCTAAACAAAAGCATAAAAACAGCATTTCTTTTGGTCGTATAACAAAACATTGTGGGGCGTAAATTAAAAGAGGCCGTTTTAGCGAAATGACATAATTTAGTTATTATTTTTTGCAATTTTTTGTTTGTTTCTGTGTTTGAGTGTGTTTTGCAAAGAATAGGAATAATTAAGAATAACAATACTTAATTTTGATAATTTATGCAACAATTTATGTACAAAAGTATCACCTTTAACTTTTGGTTTTGATATATTTTTGGAAGTTTAGCGATTTATGTGTGTTTTTGTTTTGCAACATTTCCATTCTTCATCAATGCATCTCTCATATGTGCATACTGTTCCATTCTGAGTGATTTGATTCAGTCGTATCTACAACACCTTCTCCGATTGAATCTCGGAATACATGTCGACAATAAATTGATGGAACATGTGTTTGCTTCTCAGTAAAATGTTGAAATTCGATGAGCACATCATCATCCTGTGAGCGTAGAGGTACATAGAAGAAATGTTCTTAGTTTGCATAAATGATTAAAATCCAAGATTGGACTGAGTGCAGAAAAGACCTTTTAAATTCTGTGGACATTTTTAGGAAACCAAATAAAACAAAAATAATATCGCTTTTCTTTCCATCAGACATAAAAAAAATGATAAAAATTTACTATACAAAAATCGAAGTACTATACAGAAGCAAACAAAAGATAGCATAAATGAAACAAACCAGAAATTGCACAAAAGATTAAAAAAAAATATCGCTAGACTTTGAAAAAAATATCCAAATAATCCAAACTAAAAGTGAATATGCTTAAAAAATCAAAATCCCAAGTATCGTAGTCTAAAAAAGAAACAATAACAAACGTATTGCACAACCGTTATCCAGTTGGAAAAATGAAGTAAGCACATTAAAAAAATACAAATATAAAAGATTAAAAGTTAACGCTAACTAAAAGTTAATATGCTTTTAAAAAGGCAATAAATTTCATAAAGGATATTCAGTAATACTAAAAGTGAATATGCTTAAAAAATCAAAATCCAAAGTATCATAGTCTTAAAAAGAAACAATAACAAACGTATTGCACAACCGTTATCCAGTTGCAAAAATTAAGTAAGCACAGTAAAAAAATTAAAATATAAAAGTTGACGCTAACTAAAAGTTAATATGCTTTAAAAAAGGCAATAAATTTCATAAAGGATATCCAGTAATAGGGCGGCTACACGCGCGCAGAAAATACGGATTCATTCAATACCGATCATGACTGTTGCCATTCGGAGGAAAGGGAATAATAATTAAACATCGCATTAAATTAATTTTAAAATTTTCAAGATTAAATTTTAAAAATCGGGCTGGTTTATAAAATTGCTAAAACATTCGTACTACATGTATGCCAAATTTCATTAGTGTGAATGCCATAAATTCGTCAGGGCACCATTTCATGAACATACACACACACAAAAAAACTTTACTTTATAATAGTAGAGATATAAAGTATGTTTAAGGATTAAACTATGGAAAATGCCTCAAAAAAATTCAAAATGTCTCTGTTCAAACATAAACAGTGTAACAGGCACATGTGTAAGGTAGGGGAGGGGCTTGTCATTTCAGCTGGCAACGGGGCCCACCTATTGATGTGGGGTGCCTGCTAGAGACCACAAAGGGAGACAGGAACGCCTTACTTCTATCAGGAGACCTGACGAGGTCCGTAACCAACACTTAAGTTTTTTTGTTAGTTTTTATGTGTTAACATTTATCAATACTAAATTTTGGTTCAAAATTAATGTTATGAACCAAAATTTATTATCTAATTAATGTGAGGTCAATTAGAATATATATTTGAGATTATCAAAGCAAGAGCGGCCTAACGCACCCAATATACCCAATGGTAATAAACTCGATTTTCTTGGCCCCATTTTTTACAATTTTTTTATACTTAATTGGATTTGAGGTTCTAAAATTTATTTTCAATCGATCAACATTAAGTTATTTTGCAAATTTAGAATACATCAAGCAGGCATTTAAAAAAAAATAATAACAATAAAAGGTGGTAATAAAATGTTGGGGGTTTTGTGGGTTTGAATTTTCAATAAAATCTATCCGTATCATATTGGGTCAACCGAAAAGCTCTGCGCATTTTCAAATCGAAGCTAGCTTTGTTATTATTATTTTGCTTCAGCTGATATAGAGTGACCTCGGTTGAAGCAGATTTTTAAATGTGTTCTATTCTGCTTAAAATGCATACTTATAGGTTGAGGTGTGCATAATTATAGCCTGAGAAACCAGATGCTTCTCTATCTCTGTCTATCCCCGGGAAACGCAAAACGATACACTAAAACATTTTCCTTTTGTATCCGGAGTAGTCATAGTGTTGTTACAGTCATATAAATTTGTCTTACAGTTCACTATATATAATTCGGAATACTAAATGGAATAAATTGTGGCTATTAATATCTCATCTTGGTTTATGATTATTAAGACAAAGGTAAGGAATCCATTTTTAAGACCGTTTGTGTGTTTGTTCTTTGTTTGATCAGGATAGCTATTTTTGATTCTTTTGTGCCTATAATTTTATAATTTTTGTGGGAAGCCAGTCAATCTGCCCTCCATCCAGTAGGGTTCGTTCAATGAAAAAAAGTCATAATCATTGTTTCCTAGTCCAGATTATTCTGCATTGCTGCTGCTTTTGTGTTTCCAAGGTTAATGTGAGCTCCTTTTAAAATATTAATTGTGTTTCTAGACATAGTCTATTTTATTTACTAGGTTCCTGATTTCTTTTTCGTACATTTTACATTTTTTATTTGTGGCACTGTGATCTACTTCATAACTTGTTTTAAATTTTTGATTGTGGTTTAGGCACTATACACAATTACTTTTAACCGTACAGTCCCTCCATTTATGACTTCCTGAGTCGCAGTTTGTGCATATTTCATGTGTTTCCCTGCAGACTTTGGCTATATGACCATATCTGCAGCATTTAAAACATTGTGTTGGTTTTAAACTTTCTTTAAACTTTATGCTTTCCCAACCTATTCGTATAGAATCGTTGTCCATGACTCTTCCAAATACCACTGGGAGTAATTCCACTATCCAATTTATTCCGCTTTTTAATTTTTTAAACTTAGATCTTGTTTTCATAAAGCCTTCTTCCTCTTGGAGTACGAATTCTCCAATAACTTCGTCTATCTCTTCTTGTCCCCTTTCTTCTAATATTTCATGTAAAATATTTTTTTTTGGTGGGGGGTCTTTTTTAATAGCCTTGTTACCCTGTAATCCTCTAAACTTTCCCTATTATTTATTTAAGCCATTATTGTATTTAATTCTTCCTCTGTATTGGTCTCTATTACAATTCCTCCTCCTCTAATATCTGCAACTCTGTTGATTCCAATATTTAGACTTTTAATGTATATTTTTGATTTAATCATCTTTTTGGTTTCTATTGAAGTAGTGTTTGTTTCATTTTTTGGTCTTACTATGGCAGCGAAGTTTTTATTTTGTGCGCCCGTACTCTTTGATGCTGTTCTTATTATTTCCTTCTTGTCCGACATCTGCCCCTTCGTCTCTCTTCTATCTGGGAGATGATATGCTGGAAATTTTATCTATATGGGGATTATGGTACACATATATCAGGGTAGATCTGTACCCTCTGTGAACTTTGGTCTGGTTTGTCACAATGTTTAAGTAACGAAGTAAACATATACAAAAATTGAAAGTAGTTGATAGCTGTGGGATATAAAGTGGAAACATGAAAATATTTATAAGACCTTACAGGGAATAGCATGACGTTGATTTTATTGATATGAACGAAGTTACTCAATCCTATTGGAATTGACTAAATTATGGTGCAAAGACAAACAAGATGCCCAATCAAATCCTCTATTCTTAACTTCATCGAGTCACAACCTACCACGTTTCTCCAACATATGGGTTATCAGCCAAAGCTCTACAGTTCATCTGTTTGTACCTATTTGTTAACAAACTGGTTGAGATCTCTATAGTTCTTAAACCTCGAAGGTTGATATGATTTCCGAGAGGTGTAGTACTGGTTTTACCACACAACTCATATAATAACTATATAACCACATTTTATTTAAGATCCCGTGAGTTCTTTCTGCACTTAGAAATATTCTATTGGTCCTCTCCACAAAATAGAATCTTTCTTTGGAATAATTCTTTTGATTCTCTCCTCAGAATAAAACACTTTTTTGGAATGGTTTTATTGGTTCTTTCTATCGATTCTAATTTTTTTGGCCTATTCTGCTATTACAATATAACATTTTGAACAATTTTACTACTCATTTTCTTAGAATAAAATCGTTTTGAAATATTCCATCTCTTACTTCTGGCGAATAGAATTCTTTGGAAAGGTTTTATTGGTAGCAAGGGTCAAAATAGGTTATAAGTCATGGAGAAAAAACTACAGGTTGTAAAGTGGAGTTATGTGCGTGAATACCTTAAAGAGTCAACAATTGCTTAGGTTTTCAGAAAGATTTATGTACAAGTTGAGTTAACGAAAAAGCAACCATTCCATATCCATAAATCCTACGTTATGCAAGAATTCACTCAAACTCTATATTTCATCACAAACATATTAATTCTTGCAAAACTTCTGAATGAAATTTCTACAAGAAAATTCAGTGAAGGATGAATATAATTAGTTAGACAAATGTATGAATTGGACTTATACTTTGTATATATCACTTCTAAAACTATGCAAATTCTCACAGCAAAAAAATATATTTTACACATTTTTGATCCACTTTCTTTAAGTTAAATAAAAAAAATTAGTTTTTGTCATTGACATAAAAGTTTCATTACTGTTGTAATAGTTCCGTTCTTCCGTACCGTAAGCACTTCTTTAACATTCAAAACAAAGTTTCAACTCTAGAGCTGCTTAAAATGATAATCATCAGTTAGATGCTTTTCAGGAGCAGTAGGTTGAACCACATTTGTTTAAGCTTTAATTCCCACTTCTGTCACGCGATAGTCTACTTAGTGGCACGGGAATTCTTGAAGTGTTATAATATATACATTAGTTTCTGATAGATTAGTGAGATGACAACACAGAAAAGCACTCGTGTGAATAAAACTTTGCTTAAGAACACAGACTTTATTACCTACTGATGTTCATACTTGTGTGTAGTATAATTATATTTTTCTGGTTCTATATTCTAAATTTCCTAGAAGCGATTGCAAAATTATATTTTAGTTTCTTTGCATATAGATCCAATAGATTTAGTGCACTAATGCTCTTATTACCGTCATTCGTTACTAAAATATCGTTGTTATGTTCATGTTCTTGGTATTGGGATATTCAGCTAACCAGAATTTATAAAACAATCTAATAAAGTGTTTTCAGTGTCAAGAGATTCCGACTCTTGTTCACCAGCTCCAAGCACACGACCTCAGCCTTTAATTTCCTTTTCAGATACCGTTTGAACCCTCTTGTTTAAATATTACTGTCTGGGAGCAAATTGTAAGTTCCTTAAGATGTCCTTTTCATTTATTGCTTCAGCACCATAGACATATTTTATTTAACCCTGTATGCCGCTGCTACGATATACGAGGGCTGTTCAATAAAGAATGATCATAAATTAATAAAAAATAATGTTATGTACTAATCCTTCAAATTTTTATGGTCATTCTGAAAGTACTCCGCATTACATGTAATGCACTTATCCCACCTCTTTCACAGTCTTAAAATACATGATTTAACCACTTTTTGACAGGTCCTTCAAAATCGCCAACGCAACTTTTACCACTGCCTGTGATGATTAAAATCGCTTTTTTTCGGAGGAGTTTCTTCATATTCGGGAAAAGAAAAAATCGCATAGCTACATCAGGACTTTATGGAGGATGGGGAACACATATGACATTGGTTTTTGAAAGGTCTGACGATTTTTTGAGGAGAAAACAAATTTTCAATGCAGTCTATTGCACTTCGCGTGTCACGTCCAATTTTGTCGTTGGCGAAAGTAAAACTAGGCGTTCTTGGCCGGCTGCCAAGGCCTCAGCAATAACGTCATGACCGTGAAATTTACGCTTTCTATTCTCTAACTATCCCGCTACACATTCAATATGAATTTTATTTTTCTTGATTAATTTTTAATCACCTTTAAAAAATTATGATCATTTTTTACTGAACAGCTCTCGTATATCAGCCCTCCAAATCCGATCTTTTTTCCAAATGAAGAAAAGGCAGGAATGAATAATTCAAAGGCCATGCTTTAAATTTAAACCAACAGTCCCTAATGGTAACCTTTTTATGTGCACAGAACCCTGTGACCAATCTATTTGTAACCTGACCCTTGGACTGCTTTCGTCATAGCAAACCTTTACGATTTCACTACTTTTGTACCCCATTCTATAGAAATGAGGATTCACCTAACCAATCCTTAGATGTTAGATTAGCAAACGAGGCCATAAGATACTATATCCATCAGCCAAGTCAATTTTTTACAGAGTAAAAATGTGCCTACTAGTCGACATGTGGTTCATCTGTTTTGAATCTCTTGTCAATATAAATGTTAAGTCTATTTTATACAACGCGTATGCCTAAGAAAACAAATTATCTGCAAAGCCAAGTTCTCTAAGTATGTATCACTTTCAAACATTGTTTATAAGTAACAATTATCAATATCTTAGCTTTGTACGAGATGGATACTCATTCATAAGTATGTTAGATGAGTAGTTAATAACGTCGATTGGTAACGGTCCTCAATCAATACTTATGGCAAAAAATCAATTACAACCCCTCAAAATTTTGAACCATAATCAGTTGAAGTGGTAAACACCTGAGCTGGTACCACAATGTCCTAACTTCCATACCACACCAACATGAGGACATTTGAGGTTGACACACATTTTACGTACACAAAACCTCCCGTACGCAATATTTTTTGGTTGGATCTAATTCCGAAATCGCAATCCTCCGGTTTCTAGTGTGTTACTCTTCTAAATCAGCTACTTGGACTCATTCTTTTATTGAAGTGTGATTGTAATGAAACGATTTAATACGCTCTAAGAATACGAGAGTCAGTTTGGGGTTGTAGAATGTTTATTATATCTTTAGCAAAACATTCGTTTGTTATCAGACCGAAGCCATCCCCAAAATAGCCACTGGACAAGCAGAGTACTTTTCGACATCTGGTCTTCTAAAACTATGCGAGATGCTACCCTTGTGCCCGCAGTAATTTTGATATATATATACAAACAAGAGGGGTGGACGAGCACAAGGGGGCAACCGCAAGAATCTTCGGATCAAAGACGTCGGACGGCACTATGCAGATGGTAGTTATCCAGCTTTCGGCTTTCCTGGAAGTGAACACAAATTTGCATGAGATACACCATTGAGTTTGAATCAGTATCTTTTAATTAATTATTCATTCGGTAGTGTTCCTCGGTACTTGGAAGTCCAGAAAAGGTACTTAAAACGTATCAAATTTGTCCAATCCTTGAATTTTACCCAGACCTTTTTTCTTACAATGTTTACCGGCAATCTAAAACTTCTAAATTCGAATATTTTAGTCTTTTTCTCCTATAAAGTTACACATATTGATTATATTTATTAAAATGTCATTTCATTTCTTGGAATTTGATGAATGCTTTCCGCTTAAAATTTAATTTCCTGGACTTTAATCGTCAAGTTTTCATCGCTCGGAGAGGAAAGCAAATCTCTATCAAAACCAAGTACTTTACATTTCGGTGGAAGATCTTGTTTGTTGGTGGTTTAGCTTCTAGGTTAGCGGCGTCAGCGCAATATTTGAGGAAGATGGGCCAAACACAAAAGAAATAGTCGCCAAATTATGTATACATATATACACAAAGAAAGCTTATTGACACAGGAAAGGAATTGACTCTGAGTGGAAGTACTTGAAAAGTCCTTGAATTTGTATAAAGTCAGATTGGGAACTCTTTTCTGACTCACTGTTATTTAAAGTTTGTTATGAACGAGATTTCTTGTCATCATAATATTGCTAATGTTTTGATGACGACAACATGAAAGTCTAATCAGATCATCTTGCTTTGACTAGATATCTTGCCATCATCGTCTGGGTAAGATGAGTAGTGACTAGATCTTTCGTAGTGACACTCACTAGATTTTATAATCTAGATGCTTCAAGCCTCTTCTATAATATTCATTAAGTACTGCTTTAATTTGTGTATAGATTCAATCTAATTCGTCGACTTTGAGGATGTACTAATTAACTAACCATAATCGTTTTTTTATTCACATTTGTTTAAATACTATTTATTAATTATCAGGTTAAAACATAAAATTATTTATAATGTTAAACATATCCTAAAGAGTTTACAAAGGGATTGTATTTTTGACCATCATGAAAGTAAGAAAAAAGCTACTTCAGATAACCGTCAGTTAATGGTAATTATTAAACGCTAGTAACAATTCCAAAGGGAAAGATCCGAGCACAACAACTCGTCATTTTGAACCTTGGCCAGGTAACAAGGTCAACACGTGAGCTAACACCTAACCCTCTAAACTTCCACACCGCGTCAACGTAAGTGCATTAAAGGCCTGGACATATATAACGTGCACTAGCCCCTTCGTATACGATGGTCTTTGGTTGGATAAAGTTTCAAAGTCGCAACCCTCCGATTGCTATTTCGTGACTCTTACTATTTCTCTAACGCGACCCCGTCAGTTAACGAGTGTCTGTCTTAAAGCGACGAGAGATGACATTAAATCCGTGCTTACATCTAAAGCAGAACTTCACTCCATCTTTCACATCTTCACAGGATGCATATGGTATTATTATCTTTTCATGTTTTGTAGTTGGAGGAAAAGAAAATCAGGTGAAGACGTTGTCTTTGCAATTTGATATAGGTGTGGATATTTGTGACCTGTTTATTGTAGCTATGGCGACCAAATGTGACATCTAATTCTCAGGTTCCAAGTTTAAGCTCAAGCTGAAAACAAGAATATGAAAAATGGAATGAAATAAAACAAAATTTTAAGTGATTCACAATGTATCCCTTAAAATTTGAACTGAGCATATGAATATCACTTTATATTAAACTGAAAAGTCAGCATATAAATGTTAATTACACCATTCAATCGAAGATGTCGTTAAGTATTTATAAATGTGCAATGTAAATATGATTAGTAGGTAGTTAGTGAAAGTCGCTCAGGGGTTATTGGAGTAAGGTGTAAAAACCGAATGGAAAGATTCGAGGATAACATCTAGTAATTTTGAAGAGAGAGAGAGAGATAAAGAGAAAACATTTGAGCGTATACGTCGGAATTTGATCAGAACGAGGGTCAAATTCGCAACTTTCGAATTTTTTATCTTTTATCCTACCAACTGTGCTACTACATATTTTCAGTTACTCTTCCGATTCATGGTACCCAGTGCAGCTTCAGTAATTTTTTACTGTTTTGTTTCTGTACTTGCAAGCGTTTTATTTTTGATAATCGGTTCGGGGTATATCTCTTGGCCTATCTTATCATTTTCTCTTAGCCAGGTCGTTTCATTAGAAAGCAGTAACTGGAACTTTACTGTTACTTAAGTATTTTTCAATCAATTCTATTATATTAGTCTTCGTTGTAAGAGGGGTAGTAGTAATTGATTATTATGATCTGTATTTTAATTTTACTCTTAAAATAATTTGTTTAAATGTGAACTCACCTCAAACCAATAGCCCTGACGTGTCTCATATTGTCCACAGTGTAGTTAATGGACCTTAGGTAATCCTGTAGCCATGTCAGTTCACCAATGCAATCTGAAAAAAGAAGTCTTAATAAATGCGGGTTCTTCAAGTTCTGATCATAGATGTGAAATATAGTAGATTGCACATTGCGATTCAAAGCTGCTTCAAAACGCATGAACAATCTATGGACAAGTAGTCTGTGCTTCTGTAAAGCATTTATTTGGTTTGCCGTTTTGCCATCTGATAGCCTGTCATCGTATAGCTGTATAACATCTTACGATAGGGTAGTGTGCGAATCAGCATTTCTATAGTGGTGACAAGGGTAGTTAAATCACCCTAACGTCTACTGCGATCAGATGATCCATAAGTGAACCAATCTTACTTTGTACAATAACTTAACACACGCACACATGTCGCAGTCATATGTAGGTCTATGTATGCCCTAATTAATTTAATAATATATGAAGGTTCAATGAGAAACATAATTTTTAAAGGGGTCTATGGTCGATTTAAACAAAAGCATAACAGTGAACATTTGGAATCGATTAATTCTGCTTTATGAAAGTTAATATAATTGCGTGCAATACATTAAATGTGAAAAATTGAAAATATTTTTAAATTCAAAGAATCTATGAAATGAAATTTACCATATTTGGAGGTTTGCAGATATTCGACGAAATAACAGTTAAAATTGATACTTTCGTCGTCATGCATTGAATTCAACATCATATCTGCAAGAAAGAAAGATGAATTGGTTTTAAAATTAATTGTTTTATGATGTGTCTTCCTCTCTGGTATCAACCCCAAACCGTCGCCAATAACACATTGTTTTGCTCCAGTGCTACCTTAATTCAACTACCTCCCTCTGCTTTCCTTTGAATTTAATTTAAAAGATTTGGAATGATTCCATCTTTCCAAATAAGAATTTTCATTAAGTCCAGAAGGTCCGAATTGATTAGGAGTTAGGTTGGAATTTATGTAGGTAATTAAGTAAAGTCGCACTGGATCAGTTGAACGGGCTATTTGCAACGGCCTGGGATAAATCCCAAAAGCAAAGATTCCAAGACCACGGTCATATAGATGAGCTACGCCTCGAACCACAGTCAGATAACAAGAACAACACTTCAGCTGGCACCCTACTCTCTTTAATTCCTCGCCACGTTTATGTCTGGTCTTTAAGGCCACGACAGTTTCAACATGCCCTAGCCACTGTATACACGATTATCTTTGGCTGCACCTAATTTCGATCTCGGTACACTTCGTTTTCTCATCCGTTACTCTTCCATCTGGCCTTCCACTTCTCTAGGACTCTGTATGTCAGTATGTAAATATTATAGGAAACTTCCAACTCAATGTATTATAAAGAATAATAATATTTAATAGCATCGTTCCATAGAATTCTACTAATGTCCTATAGATTTTATCAAGAAAGAAAATCTTAGTGTGATAAACTTCCTTTTATTATATACTTCTTTTAATCGGAATTTTAAAAGCATTATTTTAGCACTGATTTAAAAAACTTTAACCCTTTAGCAACGAAATTTTTGAACGATTTCCGTCGTCGTGTGTTCATGTTCTCACATCCCTAAAATGAGGAGCAGTAGAGTATTTCCAAAGGATTCTGATAACCAGAAAAAACCAATAGGATCATTCCAAATTACTTTATTCAATAATATTATACATTAGAATCGTTCCAAGGGTCGTATTAAAAATAAAGGGGCAATAAAAATGTTCTAAATTATATTGTACTATCGGTGAGGAGACAATAAAATATTCCTAAAGAATTCCTTTGAAAGGAAAGGACTAATAGGATAGTTCCAAGTTATTTTGTTTTACATATTAATACAACAGACACTTTCCAAAAATTACTTACCACGAAAAGGAATAATTATATGTTTAAAATGCACCTAAAGTTGAAAGAATCAAAGAATTCGTTCAACTAATCTGTATGGTTATTTAGTTACTAAATGTGCTGAGAAAATAGCAATATTGCTCTAAAATATCTAGACTCCCAAAAGATTGACAGCAAATTCTGATACACACCTATATCGGGTATGCATCTAACCCCATACGAGTTCCATGAGTCCCACATCATTTCTTCGACATTCTGGCAGTTGGAATAAATCCGATGCAGTTTTTTATAGCATCTCCTATTCTTGGAGGACAGATTCTGGAAGAATAAAAAACATGTCGTGTATCATTCAAATAATAAGCATTCATAAAACTAGTCAAAATTACGAACCTTCAATTTAGTATATTAACCAACCTACTTTAGAACTTTATGGACACAATGGAGTGTACTTTTAGTGGCTTAAGTCCTTCTTATGTCTTAAATACACTAAAAATGTAGTTTTTAGCCCTATGAGTGGTTTACACTCAAATTTAACTTTGCAAATTGTAGTCTTTGTTCATAACTTCTAATCAATCTGCACCTTTTTTTTTTATGATAGAAATTTTACGAAGAATTCTGTTTTAAGTAAGGGATAAATAGAAACCATCAAAACCATCAATCATTATTCCAAGAAAACTACGTATTTTCTTAGTTTAACTAGCTACTGTTACCTAATCTTAATAATTATCAACAAGACGCTTATATGATCGAGCGTCTACACTGGTTGGAGTCTTGAGGGGAAATTCAAGGACGTTAAAAATCAAAATTGATTTCTCCCTCATATATACGTTAAGGATCGTTGCTTTTGATTCAAGTTATTTACATTAGATATCTAATTCTTTAGATATTTTTATTGGCATTTTCCGGACCTGAAATGACCACATGCCAAAGCTTTAACCTTATGCTTGGACAAATTAAATTTTATCTTTTTGCCATCACAAGAATGGATTTGTAAACCACATAGAATTACCATGATGTACCATTCCACGTAGGATGGATTCATACTACCAACCAACTTACATACATCCACATATTCTATGCACAAACCGTTCCTAGAGTTGCCTCATATTCATTCGAAGAGAACAATCATCCATCCTTAAACCCTTATCCTGGTTGTCTCTATGAAGTTACTCGTTATTTGAAGAAAACTTACTAGATCTTTTCCATTGTTATGATAAAAAAATTGACAGCTTAATGACAAAATTAGATAGGCCTTGCTTTATGAGATATCTTGTCGAAACCACTTGAATTCCCGTTCGATTCCGAAACCAGCACCCTGATTACTAGACCAATTTGTTGGATCTGCACCACTAAATGTTAGATTTAGAGTATAGTATGTTACCTTCCATGTGGAAGCCAGTCTCTGGATGGGCTCCACGAGCAACCCTTCCATTATCGCCTTCGTTGAATGTAGATTCTTGTGCTTGTGGAGGCGATGTGCAATAAGGATAAAATTTTCAAGCACAGTTGATCGTAACTCCACGGTAGGCGTGTTTAGTAAAGTATCCTGCACCCAGGTGCTCAACTGTTGAATAATAAAAGAGTTTATACAACATGAATTAGGAACAGAGATTTAAAACTTCTAGAAATGCTTTTATACAAAAATCTACTCACAGAAACGAATCCTCCAAGAAGTTTTGATATATTTGGGGAATTTCGCCAGTCTTTTCGTGCACTGTGTTGCACCTCCTGTAACATTCGAAATTGTATGTTGTTAAAAACGTAATTTCAGTGGAAAAAGAAACTTTCTACAGAATTATAGTCATGCGTAAACAAATTATGAGAAAAGACTAAAACAAGTTGGGAAAACGACAACCTAGTCTATGTTCACCAGCATCTGGACAAAGCAGAAGTATTATAACGCATCTAATACCCTCGTGAGAAGAACATATTAAATTAAAGCAAATGTTAAAGAATCCCCTATTTTCCATCTAATCTAACGGGGCTGTGACTTGACGTCCACATTAACATCAAATGGCAGAAGAACATTGCTTATAGCAAAAGCCAGAGCTACAAAATTACTGGCATGTGTTATTTAACTCGTATTGTGAGACTCATCATAGTATGATACTGTATGATAGTATTTATATAATTTATATATAGATATAGACATGTCCAGATGTAATAATGTATAGATGTGCTTTAACGTTCTAGATAGATAACCACAACTAATTAAACTGGTACAAAATATTATGACATTAGACAAGTGTGTGTGATGGTGTTTGTTAGCAAGCATTACATTAACCTGGAAAAGTTTAATTTGATTGATTCATATTCCATGAAAAAATGTGACCATGATAACAGGAAACGTTATGACCTTGATAGATTGAAGAATTCGCCGTAATGGTATTTTTGCAAAAAAAACTTCTAAACATTTTGTTTTCTCTAAATGGACGCTATATACTTTGGTCTACATAGAATTAATTATTTTAAAAGCAAAATTTCTGATGAACAACTGTAATGAATTCCTTTACCTCGCGAGTGACATCTTTAAATATTTTTAAGTCGATGAGGGTCAACTGGTCCTGAAAATTAAAATATAACATTAATAATATAAGATGCAACGGGATCCATCAGCTACTTTGAATAAAATGCTATAACACAATGCTATTATCCTTTTGATGATATTTCATGTTAATGAACTTCAAAACATCCTTATGGACACAATAACAATAACTCGTATTAATCAAGTTTGAAAGAACTTACTGCGATGTCTTGGGGTCTGTAGCTTAAAAAAGCACCCACTACTGGTGGTATTGGTAGATAGTCCTCCTGAGGATAAACAAAGTTATTAATAATTCAACCCATTCATGGAGTGAGGTTTAGAGCACTTTTCTGCCATAACACCCAGTACAAAAATTATAAGTCTTGACAAAAAAAATGCATGTAAAAACTTCAAAATCAGCTTTTTCACTACACATTATCTATATTTCCATGAAATACTTTGTGAAAGTTTCAGAGCAGACCATGCATGTAACTGCAGCGAGATAAGCCTTTTTGCCATTTTTCTGTGTGGGCCATATGTTGCCCCTCAAAAATACTTTGGTCATGATGACAATTGATTGAAAGATACTTGATTTATTTACTGAATATGGAATATTAGAAACCGAATGTTTAATATTTTATTTACCACTACCACAAATATCTCGATAACTTTAAACTTTTAACCAAATGCAGTTAGTTTTCTTTCCAACCTTGAGGCATAATTGAATATTTATGATACCTAAACCTGTACAATTTCCCCTTTTATTCAGCTTCATTCCTTCAACCCTAATGTTGGACGTCTTGACGATTTACCTCGTCATTAACAAAACTGACCAAATCTTGATGGACGAGATTACTTGTTATTAGAAAAAATGCCATGAACTTACGTCGTTATCAACGAGGAACACATGGTCAAATTGTAGTAACATGACCAGGAACGCACTTTCTACTTTGAGTTGTATTAGAAATAAAAGTTAACACCAATAAGAACACAAAATGCTGCTTTACATTTTTACTTGAATCTTATTCATTTTGAGGGTAGAAACGCGCATATTGTGATGCTGATATTCATCACAAATGGATTAAACCTACTGATGGTTCTCTCGACGAAATGTATCGTCATTAGCAAAAATGACACCCCTTGATGGACAAGATATCTAGTCATTTGTCAAAATGACCAGATCGCGATCAAGTCATTATTTTTTTATCGATAATATCATGATGACGAGTTATCTGAGCAAAAGGAAAATCGGTCAGAACTTGATACACGAGATTTCTCGCAAAAACTACTATGGGGTATTACTGTATCCAGTGTTTTTGTATTCCATTTCTTCTTTCATTTCATTTGAATCCTCTTATTAAAAATCACTGTCTCAACTATAATTGTCACTTCTTTGCCAAAAAATGTTCGGGTGCGATATCAAAACCATACCACAAATACCCAGTACGCCTTCGTTTACGACCTCGGAATTCATATCCAAGTATATTTTATCTAGTCGAGAATTTTTCCTCTCTTTCAAACGCAAAAAGAATTAGTTTTCATATAACTCCTTGCAACTAACGAGCTCTCTGCACGGAACTGTTTCAGCCATTTATGTTAGGAATAATTCGTCAAAATAAGTAACAGTTTCTGTTTTATTGTTAAATATTAAGATAAAAATTGTTGTTTAAGATGAGTTTACTTACAAAATCTGAGGCTGCGTCGATTTCTCCCACAGAGTCTTCTTCGACGTTGATGGTAAAACTGAAAGAATTAAAATGTTTCAAGCTCTTTGACGCTGATCTGTATTAGAGACTATAATCATAAAAACTAATTCAGTTGTAAATCATTGAACCAGACAAAACAGTTTTTTTTCCCCAATGGCAAGGCAGTACAATTGCGAAGACAAATACAAATACAATACAATACAATACAACCAAAAGTACAGAGTTGACCGAGGTCATTTTAGCCTTATACAAGGCCAGAAGTGATGGTCACTTGTGAAGAGGCACCCCAGTGGGTGGACCATCATTGTCCCTAATATAGGACAGCACAATTTACACCCATGTCCTAACCCCGGATTCGAATCCGGAACCTTCCTATCCAGAGGCCAACACCTTGACCACTAGACCGGTTGGTCGGCAAGGCGAAACAGTAATAACCATGTAATCATTAAAAGAGGTAAAAGTCATTACTTTTCAAGGACTTTCTATTGAGCAGGATCGCATTGGTTTACTTTATGGAAAAGCAAAACTTTTAAGTGAATCAAAAATATTAA
This sequence comes from Metellina segmentata, assembly GCA_947359465.1. Classification (NCBI taxonomy): domain Eukaryota; kingdom Metazoa; phylum Arthropoda; class Arachnida; order Araneae; family Tetragnathidae; genus Metellina; species Metellina segmentata. The sequence goes on from OX375874.1 coordinate 105,278,721, forward strand.
TAAATAAATAATAATAAACACGTAAAAAATAAATTAAACAAGTAAGAATTGGTGAATAAAATAAATACGTGAAAATAAATAAATAAGTAAATATTATTGAGTGTGATTTCTGTAGAAAGGCATTACTGTGGTGTTTTGCAGAGGGTTTGCCCAATGAATGTATTCTTCCATGTGAAAATTTTTAATATATAAACGAAAATGTTTTGCTTTCACTGTTTTGGAATTACAAAATCCCCCAAAAGCGGATTTTTTAAAGAATAAAAAGGAATTTTCACCTTCTCAATGCTTCAGAACGAAACCCGTTCGTTGCAGTGCAGTTGTATAAAAACGTTTGTACCAATCACGGGGTATTCGGGCAATGCAATCAAGGTACACCAAGAGTAGTCAATTCGATAACAGCCATAACTGCGTTACCCGAGGTATTGGTTTGCTTCGCTAAACGAACATAAATTCGTAGCCTATTGGATAACAGCCACTACAGCGTTTCCAAAGGCGGCCAAGATCGAATTGGAAGAGATCTAATCGGCTTGACGTCACAATCTCAAAAATTTCCTTCGCTGGAAGCGTTTGAAGGCAGGAAAAAATATGAAAGTTATAATTTACAAAATATTTATTCCACAAAAATTGAACAAAATTTTCCCACAAAAATTGCAAAGAATTCGGACAACCTGTGTGCCTAGTTTCATGATTGTAAGAGCTATAGATTCGTCAGGATTGTACATAGAGACACGCAGATACGCAGACAAACACTTCATTTTATAATATTAGAGATAACCACTTTGTGGATCATTTGTATATTTATTGATGTTTAAATGTAATTTCTTACAAAAATAATGCGAGGAGATACAAGGTAAAGTAAGAGAGACAGAATATACATATATAATCAACTTCGTTGCATTTCAAGCAAATAAACTTATTTAATGACCAAGACAAAAGAGTTATCTCACATGATCAGTTGCAATGGCTACCTCATTTCAGACAGTTAAATTAGATATTTTCCACTCACGAGCTCTCAAAGACAAAATAAAGTAATATTGTAAACACTTACAGTTTCTTAAATCCCTTCCAGAATCGTTGGGCCATTTTCAATCTTTGAAGAAATCAACAGCTCAAGTGTAAAGACTCAAGAAGTAATAAGATGAGTTCGTCAAAGAAGTTAATTCAAATCCTTAGAAAATCGATTGTGAATTCAAAATGAAAAACAGAAGTTTGCAGTTTCAACGCTAATAGCACAAAAACTTTGCATGAAATGAGACGAAACAGAACATTGTATTTTATTGTTCGAAAAAAACATTGTTATACAAAGCAACGTAACAATATTCAAAATATTACTATTTGAACATTCAATGGTCTCTACTCGAGAAGGTATTCTTGATGTTCATTGTTTAGAGTTGTTATAATGGATTTCGGTGAATAATAATGAGACGGTGCCAACAGAGGAAAAACTTACAAATATAAATACATATACAGGGGTTGGACAAAATAATGTGAAAAACATGTAAAAAGTTCTATTAATAGGTAGTTTGTCCTCCTTTTGCATGAATTACAGTTTGTATCGGACGTGGTATTGACAAATACAAGTCCCGTACAACATTCAAATACGTTCCCACTCAAATTTCAAAAAAGTCCCTTATTCAGAAAGTGTCCTTGAGAGGGGAATCAACTGCGCATTTTTTTCTTCCAAAATACCCCTCAAAGGTTCAATGATATTGAGATCAGGGGACTGACGGTGCCCGATGAGGTGCTCTATTTCATCGTGGTGTTTATAAAACAAGTCTCGGGCAATACCCCAGGTATGAATGGGCTCATTATCATCTTGGAAGACTGGTCGTTTATCAGGAAACACACTTTGCACCATTGGGTGAAGATGGTCGGCCAGAATACTGACATAATCCTCTCCTGTCACACGGCCATTCAGGAAAAGTGGGCCAAGACCACGATGTGATATCGCACCCCAGATCACTGAACCGCCGCCATGCTTAACAGTAGGCCGAAGACAGTCAACTCGATAGACTTCTGGTTGCGTTCTCCAAACGTAAACACGTCCATTTGCTGGGAATAATGTGAACGACGTTTCGTCTGACCATATTAGATTCTCCCATTGTTGTTGTGTCCTACTTTTATGCTCGTGACACCATATTCGTCACTTCAGGGCATTGCATGATGCAATCAATGGTTTTAAATAGCCGTTCTACCATGACAATTTGCCAGATGCAGTTCACGGCGGATAGTTTTTGATGAAACTGCTTCTGTAGATGTGTGTTCATCTCAGATGTTATCTCTGATGCTGTTGTCTTGTGTTTTATTTGACACAATCCGCCTCAGAACCCATCTGTCTCTATCATTCTGATTCGATTTTCAACTACTGTTGTGCTTTTTAGGTGAGGTTTTTCCCTGTTTCAAATATGCTTAGATTAGATGAGATATGATTAGATTTTTGTTTCACTATAGTGCTAAGAAAAAGAATCAGAGAGTTCATTTTTGTCATATTATGCTCTTATATTTTAAGAAAGGAAAAAATGCTAGTCAGACTGCTCGTAAAATGTGTACTGTATAGTACTACATAGTGCTGATTCTGAGGCCACAAAACGGCTTATTACTTGAGATGAGAAGTGTATACTATACAATAATGTTACAAGGAAAAGATCATGGGGTAAGTCAAATTAAACTCCACATGTAACAACGAGAGGGGACTGCATTCCAAAAAAGTAATGCTTTCTGTATGGTGGGACTACAAAGGAATAGTTTATTATGAAATGTTGCCATAAAATCAGACAATAAATTCCGAAAAATACTGTTCTCAAATGGCAGTATTAAAACGGAAATCGAAGCAAAGTGGCTAGAACTGACCTATCGTCGATGTGTTGTCTTCCAGTATGACAATACTCGGCCCCACATTTCGCTGAATGTCATACAAAAACTTATTGAGTACGTTTGGGATGATTTGTGTCACCCCATATATTCACCAAACCTTGCCCTCTCATATTTTTACCTCTTCAGGTCACTTCAAAATTGTTTAAACGGCCTGGAGTTCAATTCTTTGGAGACTGTCAAACAGCACCTCTTTAACTTCTTTACAAATAAACCTAAGGATTTTTTAAGGAATTTTTCAACCGCCAGACAGATAGTAAAAAGTCATAGAACAAAATGGGGTAAATAAAATTTTCCTATGTTTTTGTACTGCTTTGTTGGTATTCATTTTAATAAACGCGCAGAACTTTCCGGATGACCCAATATAAAAATTGATGTGCGAATGTATGCATGTTCCAGCATAACTCTGGAACGCCTGGAGCAATATGAACCAAATTTGGAACACATATGACTTACTATATCACATATCCTATATACTATATCACTATAACACATATCAATTCAAAACAGTCTGGGAGTAGTTTTTTTTTTTTTCGTTCTCTAAACTAACAAAAATCAATAAAAATATTTCTAAGAGCATGGTATTTCAAAATAAGAGACCTCTTATAAAAAAAAATATTAAAATACGAGCTTACGTTAGCTCTATATATTCCGTAAAAATGGTTTGCATTCGGAAAACAACTCTAAAACTACATTTTCAATTTCATTTTTGAAACACTTCTTTTCTAGCGATTCTTATCTGCTTTAAATGTCCATGAAAAACGCTTCGGGTGAATTGAAATTATTACTTGCCCAATTAACTAAGTCTCGATTAAGTAAAGTTTCGTCTTTTTTGGTGGAATCGAAAAACCTCACATGAGAAAGTGTTAAATAACATATACATATCGAAAGTAACTGGAAACAATCAGCGAAATTGAAAGTAATGAAAAAGCAGTTCGATTAAAACGTATCTACTTCCCAGATGAAGCTCAACTCATCACGATAAAAAAGTACAAAAAAGTGTTCGTGAGCTTCAAAAACAATCGATATCGCTTCTAGAAATGCTTTTCGGTAAATGGGACATTAAATTACTTCTTTTGTATTCATGTTTTCAACTTTTTCCATAACCTCGTAACCTCACAGTTATCTCTCTATAACTTCTCTTTATAATAACTTTTCAGAAAAAGTCCATGCTTTTAAAATAATAGTTTTGCTGTTTTTTTCCTGATTGGAAGTTTAATACTTCTACCACTCGGAGAGGTTTATAAACTTGTATGAAAGTTATTTCCCTCACACAAATTCAACTATGAATAAACTGCAAAGAGGATTGAGTAATTAAGTAAATGACTGCTACGGTAAAGGAACAGTCTGGTTTAATGAGAAACCATATATCAACACATAAACGCTACACCATGTGGATTCATCCATAATTGCCTTACTTCAAAAGCGCCAAGTTCTTAAAGCCAGTTATTGTATGCACACACTTGACCGTCATTAAATTTTCAACTAACTCATCTGTAATGGAGTGCCTGAGCTAATCAGAAACGAAAGAATTCCTTCCTATTGTATGGGCATTCAATGGAAGCAGCGCTATCCCAATTGCACGGTCATGTTATGAATTGTTACTGCATTTCATTGGCATTATGAGGGAAATAGTTAGCATTACTTCGGCTCGTTAACTCGAATCATTAGGTTCATTTCTACTTCCTACTTTTATCACATTCTTTGTCTCATTCGTTTCGTGAATTGTTGGAGCTCATTTCTTTGTACAATAGAAAGTATTCGCGTGTGAAAATAGTATGGTAACATCGAAAACGAATATCTGGTCTCGCTTTTTCTCAATAATTAGTTGCATATTAAGCTGTGCAACTGTCTGTATAGAGAGGGAGGGTTATATTTATCTCACTAATCTACTGGTGGAAGTTTTCAGCTCATAATTAATCAAAAGATCTTGAAATTCAGTGATATTTATAAATTTATTACTAAAAGTAGGTATTCATAAAAATACTTATGACAAAATGGAATATTGACTGTTAAATCTTTTTAGTTAGCTCTCTAGGCTTTACTGTGAGTTTATTTTATTTCAAGTTGAGAAGGTATTGGAAACTTTACAAACGTCGAGAAGTATTGGAAATGTTACAGACAATCAAAAATATTGGAAACGTTACAGAGGCGTTGAGATGTATGGAAAACATTGCATACGCTGAGAAGTATTGTAAACATTACAGACGTTGAAACGTATTGAAAACGTTACAGACGTTCAGAAGTATGCGATGCGTTACAGACGTTGGAGTTTTATAGAAAACATTGCAAACGTTCGCCAGTATTGGAAACGCTGTAGCCGCTGAAAGTATTGGAAAAGTCACAGACGTTGGAAAGTATTGGAAACGTTTCAGACATTGAGAAGTATTGGAAACGTTACAGAAATTGAGCATTATTGAAAACGTTACAAACGTTCAGAAGCATGGAAAACAATACAAACGTTGAGAAATATTCGAAACGTTACATACGTTGAAGAGCATTTGAAACGTTAACGACGCTGAGAAGCATTGAAAAAGTTACAAATGCTGAGAGGTATTGGAAACGTCACAGACGCTTAGAAGTATTAGAAACGTTACAGACCGTGAAAAGTGTTGGAAAAGTTGCTGACGTTCAGAAGTATTAGAAAACTTTTGTACTAATGAGGGGTGAGAACTACTATTCTGGCATTTGTAAACAAGAACACATTTAATTTTGTTTTACCAACGGATGTTTGAGTCTCCTACCAATATGACATGTGGGTTTGTCCGCTGCGTCAATAAACGGCCAATTTGTAGATGACGCAACATAGATTCCTCCCTGGGTGTATTTCTCTCTTTTGTGTCAGTAAAGTTTACGCGTAGGGTATGCGTAAGGTTCATTACGTAGAGTATACGCGTGTAAGTCTATTACTTGATGTGTATGGCACAGCTTATATAGTATGCTAGGCCATAACATGATATAGCCTTTCCTAGTAAAACAGGTAGGTTTCTAAGATGCGTTGACGTAATCGATAGGTTTCGCATAGACAGACAAATACGAGTTTTAGAAACATCCTACATTTTCCTTCCAATGACATTTACGCTGTTTGCATCACGAATGTGACGAACATCTCAATTAGTGAACAATGGAGAAACTGTGATAAAAGCTTATCTTAATAATTTATTCTAAAAAAAAAAAACATAACGATATACACTGATGTTTGTAAAAAATGCAACCCCATGAAGGAATCATCCAACTGAAATGAAATTTGCAGCAAATGTCGATTATAGGATGTTATGTAAAGTAATAAAGTTTCAGAGCCACCACGCATGCGTGGTGTGAGCGGCGTCCTCTGAACTGTAGCTAAAAGCGTATAAATAGATGGCTGTAACGGGACGTTGACAATAGTGCATGGTTATTTTTTAGTGGTGAACGTTTAGTGAGACCTAAGTATGCCTCCACGACGAAATAGGGTGAAATTTCAACTTACGGAGTTTGAACGGGGAAGAATCATTGGCCTTCGTGAAGGAGAATTTTCCTATCGCGCAGTAGCAGCTCATGTGCAGCGGAACAGTTCCACAGTGATGCAAGTTTGGAAGCAGTGGACCGACGAGCACCGGACAACTCGAAAAACTGGAAGTGGACGAAGGAAGGTGACGTGAGCTCGAGATAATAGACATCTGGTGTACATGGCGGTGAATGACCGCAGAGATTACTCCAGGCAGTTGGCAGCACTTTGGTCTACTACTACATGTGTACTAATGTCGGCTTCGTCAATTCTCCGACGTCTGTTGCACCGTGGACTGCGTGCAAGGATTCGCCATTTCATGCAGACCCATACCTCAGTAACAACCTATTGTGTCACATCGCTTTTAAAAGTTTGAAAGACTTCTTTTTGACTGATCTCTCTCTCTTTAGCCATTATAAGGTAAGTTGTTATGTTAATTGTAAAGTTTTTGTAGAAATAAAAAAAAATAAATTAGTTATTTATTTAATAGACTTTTTTGTTACACTCGTAGCATTTCTTTGACATTGTGAATGCACAATACCATATTAAGAAAGCTTAGTGTCTCGCTTTTGACCAACTTTTCCAAAAACATCTTAATCAAAAAATTTTATAAAGCGCATATTTCCAATATATATTGCTAAAAAATCCATCAAAGTTCCGAAACAGCTTTAATGCTAGTGAAAGAAAGCTTGGTGACTCACATTTGGCAATCTTTTCCCAAAACAGGTGTTCCAACCGTTTGGAATTTATTCTAATTCTAGTTGACCATTCAACTATCATATTGGGTTGATGCAAAAGTTCATCCCGTATTTTTGACAAAAGTAGAAGAAAATTAAAGTTCTGAGGTTCGGACTAAAGAACTGGTCCAGATTACGAAACTTTCTGAGCCATTTACGGAACGTGGAAGTCGTGAAATCGTCCTGGTAGCGTCGTGGCCAGCGGTTTAGCGTGATAATGCACGAATCCAAATGTTGTAAACTATGAAAGAAAGGATCAACCTTGCTTCCCAATCATTTATTTGCTTCTAAAGAAACACAACACAGTTGAAAAACATATTAATTAAAACAGTTAGCTGTATTTTTAACAGCACCCGGACAAATACGTCCGATTCTCCTCGATTTTCCCGACTGACTCTAAAACACCTTCTTCTTTTCGCCTTTGGCGAAATCCTCCTTTCTCACCAATTACCACCTTTCGCCAACCGAATCTTCATGACAGTGGAATCGTCACCGACACCCTGACCCTAAACAACACATATCTTCTTTTATGTATGCGAAACATTATTGCCTTTTCGGAAATAATAAAGAATATGTCGAAAATGCTCTTTTTTTTGTTGCCATTTTTAGTCTTTAACGAAATTTAGAAAAAGAAAATCAAATAAGGCCAGGCGGGGTAACTGTAAACAAAGTTTGTATATTCACTTTCCATCCCTATTCTCAAACTCTTGATGAAATAATAAACCTTAGTTTACCCTGATAAACTAACTTGTCACTATCCTACTTTGATATTTCATCCAAATTGAACGAAACTATTGGCAAAGATGCTTACAAGTATCCAGTCTTTTGGAAAGCATGGGGTAACTGTAAACATTCAACTGTAGGTGCATTAAAGTTCCCAGAAGCAAAAGTCAATGATTTTCTGTTAGATAGAAACATAGCTGACAGTAGTAAGGAATTGGAGCAACATACATTTTAATAGATTATGGAGGGCAGCAGAAAATGCAGCACACGCCAACTTTAAAACCCAAACTTTCAACCACACATTTTTCAACTAAACTTATAGTTATCAGCTGTGGTTCAAAAAAATGCGGGATTACCATATTGCATTCTCAGGGTTGCCACCTTTCAGATTTCAGAGATTGTTTGTGAGTATGTATATTCTCTATACAAATTTACACCATTTGACCAATCCACACCAAATTTGGTACACTTATACTTTAGAACACTGCGGAAAACATAGGCTATTTCTTTCCTGTCTTCGGACCAATCTGTAGCCATGTAAATTGGCCCTCGAAGCCCCAGTTTCACAATCTAAAGTTTGTTTTTCTGCAATACATGGACATGAACAAGGAAACACGTTCTTCAGGGTTTGTGTATGAGCTAACACAGGGAAATGTCGCGGTCATATTTTAGTTGTCGCGGTAGGGAGCACGTTCTACAGAGTGTGTGTATTTGAGTTAACACAGTGAAATGCCGTGGTCATATTTTAGCTGTATCGGTCATATTTGTAACCCAATCAACGACGGGTTATTCAGCTAGTTATTAAATAAAATCGCACTGAAGCAACACAACTAGCTATTGAACTAGATCAAACTCGAAGAAAAAAATCCTAAGACAATGTCTCGTAATTTTGAACCATGGTCAGATGACGAGATCAATCCCACTCTCCAAACTTCCACACCACGCCAACGGGCACCATCCCCCTTCGTACACGACTGTCTTTAGTTGGATTTAAACTCACAACCCTCTGGTTGATAATCCGTTTCTTTTCAAACCGGAATACTGTGGCCCTTAATTCAGTTATCTATATTCAGTGACCAGTTATGGCCCCTAATATAGTTTCCAAATATAATTTCAAAACAAAATAGGAAGAGTAACAGATTATCAACCGCAGGTTTCCAAATTGGAATCTAGCTCAAGACTGTCGTGTAAGAGTGAAGGCTGGTGCACGTTAAATTAGCCGTGGAATCAAATGTCCTCATGTTAGCGTGTTGCATGGACGTTTGGAGAGTGGGGTGCCAGATCAGGTGTTGCCTCGTCATCTGACAGTGGTTTCAAATTGCAAGTTGTCCTCGGATTTGTTCATTTGGAATTGATCCAGAACCGTCGCCAATAGCCCGTTTCTTGCTCCAGTACGACTTCATTTAAAATACGTACCATACCAAAATACCTACGAAGACAAAATAACGTTTACAAATACAATAGTTGTAGTTGCACATGCCCTATAAAAATTAAATTCACGGGTCGCTTTCACACTATCACAAGCACTAATATATTATTTCTTATACTTTCTGACGCTTGAAATACTTTTCCGAAAACAAATATACTATATATGTATGATGGTCCTCCCACTGTGGGCCCTTTCACAAGTGACCATCACTTCCGGCCTTGTAATGGCTAAGACAGCTCCTTAGTGTCTGCCATTGGAAGTAGTCGACCATCACTTCCGGCCTGGTAGTGACCAGGGATCGAGTCCAGTGCCTGCCATTGGCAAAAAAATGCTATATGTTGGACAATTGTTTATTATATTTAAGAAAATTGTTTTCTTTGGCGTATATAAATCACATTTTAGCTCATAGCTCAAGTAAATTGATTTCTACGAACTAAAAAAAAAGCTTTGGTAGACAAAGTTTAAAAAATTGTCTTGCATTTTGGCAATTCCGTGCACCAAAATAATGTGATTTTTTTACGAAATAGACGTCAGAACTGGTAAAGTTAAAAAAAAAAGAATGTTACTAAATATAAATAAAATTATAAAAGTTGTATGTACGAAACATATACCATACAGTGCAATTGGCCGTCAAAATTTGCATGATATGTAGTTAAAACGTAAAAGTAACATTTATTTTCGCAGGTAAGTTGTTGAATTTGCATCGTACTGTAGCAACAGTGACGGTCTGGGATCAGTCGCGAAGGGAAAGATCGAGGACAACACCTCGTAACTTTTAACAACGTTAAAAAAACGAGGACCACACCTGAGATGCCACTCCACTCTACTCTACTAACTTCCACATCCCAGCAAGGTGAGGAGACTTTATTTAGACCACGACAGATGTAACGTACACCAGCTCCCTCGTATACGATGGTCTATTGTTGTATATAACTTCTAACTCGAAATCCTCCATTTGCTAATCCGAGACTCTTCCAAATGGGCTACAATGGACCCTATTTAATTTAGAAAAATCTATTTTTTCGATCTAAAACTGAATGTATAGTAATATCCATGATTTATAAAAAAATATCTACATCTTTTATGTATCTACATCCAATAATATATACAATTTATGATCCGTTTTAATATTTTAAGGAACCGATTTAGACACTAAAAGATTAGATGAGATTAGATTTTAACTTGTATTAGATGGAAAATTTCACAAAATACAAAATAACAAATAGAGTATTTGATCTGGACTTAAATAGAGGTATAGGGAAATTGTTATTTTTAATGTTAGAAAAGAAATAATTCCTATATATGTATGTATATCAAAAACCATATCAAATTCCTCACTGTGTAAATGTTGTAAATAAAAATTAGGATGTAATTTGCTCAAAACACTCTCTATTAAGACCATAATTGCAAGTAAATAAACATCCTTTTATCGTGTATTGTGTTTGAGATACCAAAAAAAAATTACACTAGAATTTCATCCAAAAACCTGTTTGATGTTGGACGTAAGCAGAGATTTATCTATTGCAACTATAATTTTCGGGAAGAAATCTCAGTGTAGCAGCAAAAGTCTCTTTCTTGATTTCTGAGAAACATAATTTAAAGAAAGAAACATCCACATCGGTTTAGTCATTATTTTAATGTTCTAAAGAAAAATCAGGAAACAATTTTCTCAAAATCTTTCAGACCATAAAGGCAAGTAAATAAAACTTTTATAGTGTACTTTGTAGGAAATATCTAAAAAAATTAATTTTACAGTAGAATTCCAGAAAGCAAATGTTAAATGTTGGGCGGACGTAACAATAGATCTACTGCAACAGTAATTTTCGGGAAATAATCTCTCAGACTACCAGCAAAATTTCCGAGAACCTTGGAGAATTTTAAATTAAAAACAACCGATTCTTCGAAGCATACATAAAAACATTACAAACCATAAATTCACAAAGCTCCCTCCCCTGTAAGCTGGCATGAGGCATGAGCATTTTTCGCTATGAAAGCATGAGAAATATATGAGGCTATCATGTAAACCATACATTTAAGTCATAAACAGGAACAGATTCACTCCTCTTAAAGACAAAAGAATACCTCTCTGTCGGGAGCCCCGAAACTCACAAAAAAATAAAAAAACCTCTTCCTTTCCTATCACATATTTTATACGAAGAAAGAAAAACCAGAGCATTCATGCCCTAAGAGGCGATTTCGCCTTTGTGGGGGAATGTTTATTTCTGTCATAAAATACCGAAAATGTAAGGAGCTTATATTTTAAAGGAGCGGTGAACTTTAGGATTTATTTTTATTCCTGCATTGGACTTTGCTTTGAATATCGGATCGTGAAATTCACCACTGTTGCCATTCCTGAGAATATGTAATGAAGAAATTATCGGAGGAAGGATCCGCAAGAAAAGCTTTTCTTAAATTATTCTTACGTGCTATGAATACATTTTCATTGCAACCGTAATTGTGAAAGAATCTGCTGAAAACGAAACAATAAACAAATTCGTATAAATTTACAGAACGAATGCATTTTTTAAGCGAGAGTGTATGTAGTAGGAATGCGACATTGACAACAAAACATCCATGTTGACAATACATCGCCCATAAACCAATGATGTTTCAAAACATCGATACTCAAAATTAAAACAGCGATGTTGACAATACATCGCCCAAAAACCAACGATGTTTTGAAACATTAGTATATTTAAACTCACCCCCCCCCCCTTCTTAAAACTCGTTTAGTAACCTCAAATATTAACGTTTGCCAGGTGGGAGGGGGGGGGGAGATTAAATTTGTCATTTGTTGTGTTTATTAATTTATAACTAAGAGTTTTTTTTACTGTAAAAACAACGTCAAATAATTGAATAAGAACAATTAACAAATCTTTTATTTTCAAATTGAATAGTATAAAAGAAAATTATATTTGCAGCAATTTGACATAGGTACTATGAACTATAAGTATAAATAGGTAGGAACATAACAATAAATATTGTTAGTTATTATAAATTAATTAAAATATTATGGGTGGGGGGAGAAAGATAACAAACTTATTTTTTATTTGCTGTAAATTGTTCACTGACAAATACTTAGTTGCACGGTTAACTTTCTTAATTTTTACTACTGTATTTCTTTCATTCAAAAATAAAACTTAGATAATGTTAAAACATCGTTGTTGAACAAACTTCGGCTCCAATAAATCGATTGTAAATATATCGAGGTTTTCATAAAAACATCGATAACGTTGTCGCATCCATAGTCTAAAAGTATGTTCAATTTACTAATTATGAAAATTGTGCTAATTGATTATTTTTTTAATTTTTGTAATGGTACTTTTTTTTACTTAAAAATAAAACATCGACAGCGTAAAAACATCGACAAGTTTTGAATCGATGTTAAAAAAATATCGGCTCCAATACATCGATGGTAAATACATCGATGTTTTTATAAAACATCCATGTTTTTTATAATACATCGACATCGATGTCACATCCCTAGTATGTAGCGACATTTATGGAATGCCGGAATATTAACCCTCCAAGTGGTTTCGACGGGATATTTTGTGCAACAAGACCTTACCAATTTTGCTACTGGGAAAATACATTATACGGACAAAAGTTTTGGACACTTCTTTATTATTCTATTTAGTAACAGGAAGGACCTTCTTGTGCTTTTATTACATCTGTAACACGTCTAGGCATTTTTTTCACAAGTTCTCTGCAAGTCTGGACAGGAATAGATCGCCCTACCTCTTGCAAGACTGTGAGAAGAGATTGTTGTGAAGATGGGCGTGCGTGTCTTTGTCGTACTCGCCGCTCCAGTTTGTCCCACAAGAGCTCGAACGTATTGAGATCGGAGCTCTGAGTAGTTCAGTCAAGCAAATTCATCTGAACTTTAGGAAACTAGTCCAACACATGTTTTGCATTATGACAAGGAGTTCTATCCTGATGGCAGAAACAAACATCATCGCCGTAGTATTGGTATATAGTAGGCAAGGCCGAATTATCCAGAACGTCTAGGTACACGTCATCGTTCATGGTACCAGGTACATAAAACAATGGGTCGAGTCCTTGTCAGCGAAAACAACTCCATACTAAGATATATCCTCCTCCGAATTTCGGCAGTGTCCGAATAGTCTTGTCCATATAGTATATATCGTCATCCAGATGTTGCTGATTTTTTGATGATCTGCTCAGTTTTCTTCTAAAGACGAGATATTTCGTCCATCAAGATCTGATAATAAATTACTAATGGCGAGATATCTCGTTCACCTATAGGAGGGGTTAATTGCTGAATGCATAGGAACTGAGCTGTAATTTTGAAGTAATCTACTGAGAAATAAAACAAACTTTTGTTTTTATGTACAGAACGAGAAATATAGGGTAAGTCAAAAATTATCCGCACTTTCGTTATAACGTATATTTACGTTTGCCTTATAGCCTTCTGCGCATGCATGCTTAGATTTGATACTAATGTGGTCACATTTCCGAAGTTTGACCTTTAACGTGACATTTTTCTTGCTTCTGCTTTAAAATATTGATGTAAAATATTAATAAACAAACTGTAGATAATTTTGGACTTTCACTTGTACCTTATTAGTATGATAAACAGTATGTGATAACAGGTAAGGAATACATGAATTTTAATTGCTGAATACATTGGAACTGAAGGGTAATTTTGAAAATAACTTCTGATAAACAAACAACACTTACAAAACTACAGTACAAATATATTTTACTAGGGGACCCGCCCCCTGCTCGCTAAAGCTCGCCAACCCCCGGACGATTGCTTTGCAATCCTCATTGGTTCGCTGAGCGAACCTATGCTCACTTCGCTCGCATCAATGAAGACATGTGTCCTAGCAGAAAAGATTGTTTTCAAAATATGATACTCCAAAAAAATATTTTTCAAATCTAAATTTGCTGTATTACAGAAAATATAAACAGTACCCTGGAATCAGAATTCAATTGAAAAGTTTGAGCAAATTTTGAGTCGAAATGTGAGCGCTGCTTTGGAAATTGAATACCCAGTATGTTGTTTGTGTACATTTCCAGCACTCTCGAGTAACCCACACTTTTTCATTGAGTTTGTTGTGGAAAGTTATAGTGCAAGCGTCTTGTTGAACTATAATTGTTGGCCCTGAAAAGGACCGTTTTTTAAATGGCCCTGAAATGATCCTCCGCTTTCTTTGATTTCTAATTCTAAACTGCAACAGCTCGACTAAAAGTCTTTTTTTTTCCAATAAAATTTCATCCGATAACGCTATAAATTATATTCGTGGTAAACAAACAATCGTACAATGTTGCCAAAACGCGATAACAAATAACGTCTTTTTTGCGTGCCACGTAAGAGAATTATATATATAGATTAGTGGGAGAACAAGTAGTTTTAATTTGGAAAGGTAGGAAAATAGTCTTCCAAGCATTGCTTGGGATAGTTACAAATTAATAGATAAATTATGTATGGATTTAACAAAGAGGATTCTAATTCACCCATACGTAAACGGTCAATGTGATGATACTATTTTTCTATTTACTGACCACTTACCTCTTAGTCAGTAGAAGGAACGAACTCATAGTTATTTATAAAGAAGCATTTAGTGGGTAAGTGTTGTGAGACATATATATAAAATCTTCCCCGTTGCTAAGCAACTGCACTTACTTTTCTTTTTAACAAATTTTATCGGCAGCAATTTTGCATTTTTATAGTTTTTGTTCTGGTCATTTGTAGTGAGTCAACCGTAAAGTTCTGTGCGTTTTTTAGATAAATACCAACGAAGCAATACAAAAACATACGATAATTTTATTGAATCACATAAGCAGCAAGTTTGCATTTGTATAGTTTTTTTTCTGTTTGTTTGTATAGTATTTTAAATTTCAACTTCTTTATTTAAGGTTGTTTTTTTAGCTTGACGGGAGTATTAGACTTCATGTTGCCCTTTTCATGTTTTTCTGTTGCTGCTATAACCTGGTACTTTGACATTTCTTGTGGAAAGGCAAATAAATTTATTTGGAAAGATCTACTGTATTATTTTCGAATTGGTCAAACATTTTAAAGACATGAACCGCTGAATAATGTCATTAGAATCGTTCTTCGGTACCATCGAATATTTTTTTAATATTTTTTTTCTATTCTAAAACGGAGGTAACTCTGTCATCCATCTGGAATCTAAGCTCACCTCTATAACAGTAAACTATTCCTCCAAATCAAGTCACACATTAATCTGACATCAGTCCTGCGACACATAAGACCCGGTGCACACATCCGGTTTTACAACGTGAGGTGCCGCTGCCGCAACGCAAGTGTGGTCTGAGATACATTAGATCCAATGGAGCAGTGCACACATGCCTCCAGCGCCGCTGGGGTGACGCACGTCCACCTTGCGTACAATCTGTACCGCAGTTCCTCACGGCACCTCACATGTGTCTCCGTTCTGAAATACCTTGTTTTCATAAACAAATGGAATATAAATAATAATTAATAAATAGTTGTATCCTGTAACGTCTATTTTGTTTCAAAATATACTTTTTTTACACCATAAGCGAAATAAATACGTTTTCTTTGATAGAATATTTATCGCATATGACGCGAAATGAGTTCGTGCGTCATTTCACGGTTATGTGTGCATAATTGGGCTTCGGTGCCGCAGTGGCGCCACACGTTGAAAACCGGATTTGTGGACCGGGCCTTAATTAGCTGACATACGTATGCTTATCGACATGTTTCTGAACTCATGTAAGTATTGTTTGCTATATTCTGCTGCAATGTGTGGCCTGACTAAGGACTACCACAAGTATCCATACGCTCACAGGCAAAATTCGATCATGAGACCGACTGAGTGGCAGACAGACCTCAGAAGTGAAATATAAGTAAACTCAACAGTGCTATTGAGAGGAACTCCCAAAAGTGTAACCGACATGCAAACTAATAATCATGTGATTGCTCCGTGCAGAATTGACATGGTTGCTCGATTTGTCTTCGTATCGCCGCGTTTGGCGGTATAAAATCATCGACCTTAAAATGAAATAGACGGATCATGTGGGCGGAGTCGCTGTCGTAAGATCTCTGAAGGGTAAATCACAAATCGATTTATCCGATTGGCTATTGAAGCGCAGACTAGTGTTTTTAATAACGGTGGATAGTCACGTTAACCAATTAATAGTTCAGGATTCCTGCTTTTACCCACAACCACGTGACGCATCTTCAAACGAAGCAACTGGAAGAAACAACTTGAAACTGCGATCGCATGCTCCGTCTATTTCAATTTAAGGTCGATGTATAAAATCTTATGACGGTGGTAGGTGTGTGAGCGCATATTTCTATAAGTGGCGATAAAAGTAATGAAATCACCAAAGTCTACTACTATGAGAAGCGGACAAATCAGATGATTAATCCATTGATGGGCGTTTTCTCCTTTCCCATGGACCAATCAAGTGAATTCTGCTTTCCACCCGTCCGACGAAAGTAACACAAAGGTCACGTTACCATTTGTTTGGGTCACGTGGTCTTTGGCATATAGGCGGCTGAGAGGTTATTTGGTTAGGATGCTGTGATAAAAGTTATGGAATACTGGAATTTTCTACCGGAATGGAAATGGAATTGTGAGTTTCGATTGTATTTTGTAAACGCCGATTGCTTGTTTTTTAATTTTCAGAGGGATCGAAACATCAGAGGGACGAAACGGCAAATCAAACGACCCATTAACATATTTAGCAATATTGGTTAATCTTCGGAGAGTGTGAAGAGTATCCCTAGAGCAATAATGCTTTTACAAAACTTCATGGCTAACAAGTGTTTTTGGTTATTATACGTTTATTAGTGGAAATAACTCTAGGCGAAATTTTCAATTGGTCAAAAATGCTGGTGGATAACTAAATTGGTATTGGTAGGTGGAATACTTTTAGTCGATATAGACGTATTTCTAGTTATCATTAAGGCCAAGTATTCTGTTTAAACAACGAAGGTGTATTTGAACTGATATCTAATGTCTTCGAAAAACTTAGTGAGCAAATGTATTAGTCACTCTAATTTTCAAATTACTAAGTTTTCGAATTGCTGCTACATTGGTCAATTTGTTAGGTATCCATTGTAATATTTAGATATATAATATTAAAAGCTGATATTTCAACACACCTGATGATATTCATCGTCATCAGAAAAACTGACATGGTCTTGATCACGTCATCATCAAAAAACGGCATTATTTTCATCATTCAGAAATCAATCGGCAACCTTGATGACGAGATATCTCTTCATTAGCAAAATTGGTCAAATCTTGATGGACGAGATATCTTGGCAAAACCATTTGGAACGTTAATACGGTCACTACGGATAAACAAAATATAAGACTCGAACAATAGAGACGAATGTTGACAACGTCGTAACCGAAAGCCCCAAAGCACTCAACAATCTTGAATCTGCAGACATTACAAGATATCTAGCGCCTTTGAAACTACCAATTACTTAATAAACTGAAGAGTGAAGGGTAAGTAGGTAGGTAGTGAATTAACGTCAGACTGGAGCAACATAACGTTTTATTGTTTACGGTCCGGGATCAATCCCGAATGGAAAGATACAATGACAACGGCTCGTAATATTGTATTAAGGTCAGATGACGAAAGCAGCACCTGAGCTGGAACCCCCTTCTAAACTTAAACAACAAACCCTCAGACTCAAAATCAGCACTCGAAGTCATACATAATAGTAAAACAACAATAACGCAAGAAATTAATACTCTTCTCCATTTACTAAATATACCTTGCACTCTCCAGTGGATCCCAGCTCATGTTGGAATTGAGGGGAACGAATGTGCAGATGCCCTTGCAAAGGAAGCACGAGACAAAGATCAACCTCGAGTAGACACCTGTGCAGATGCGAATGCCGTCGCCAGGCGAAGGTTCTACAACCAACATTTTAGTAAGCCAACAATCCCCGATCTAAACTGCCCACGAAACCTCTCCTCTACAATAGCTAGGCTACGTATTGGACATTTCAAAGGCATGAAGATTTCATGAACTAATATAAAATCCTATTCCATCTGCAGGTACTGTCCCCAATCGCAACTAACTCCAGATCATGTTTTCGACTGACAGGCCATTATCGGCTCCCTCTTTCAACTTGGACACCCCCAATCGAAATCCTCCATAGCCATCGAGCTCCAGAACTTGCAGATCTTGTCACCAAGGCTTTTGGAAGACTCTAAACTTTTGCACTAGTACTGTATGCATAGACACGACAACAACAACAACAAACAACAAACCAACGAGAGCATTTGAGGCCACGACAAATTTAACGTGCACCAGCCCCCTTGTTTTTGGTTAAATCTAGTTTCAAACTCGCATCCCTCCGATTGCAAATTCGCTACTCTTTCAACTGGAAAGGGATATTGAAATAATATGTATAAGTTAGAACACATTATCAATACTGAAAGGATTTCTGTCTGCAACCAAACATTTACGAATCTCCTTTTCAACTGAAATTTTTGTTGCATATCTTACATTAAAAAAGCTTTTGTTTCTTGAACCCATGATACTGACCATCTAAGAGCTCTTTCAAGCTGAAACATTCACTTCTTCCAGACCCTCAAATTTTGACACGGGAGGATTTTGAAACGAGCATTGTGACAGGCCCACCCAAAGAAGCGGGAGGAAGAAACTGCCACATCTGTCACTTTACTTCAGCTCGGTGGGAGCACAAATCTATATCATCGGTGTCATTCTGAAAGGCGGATGTTTATAGCTGCATAGTTTTATCACAAACCGAAACACGAAAGCTGGAGGGGTTTCCCGTAGGGCGAAAAAAGGAAGCTGGTGTGATCAATTCTGTTGAGTTCAGTGGTTTGAATCTCATGTTGAAGTTACTGATATCAGGTTCGTTATTTCGTGTGTTTTCTGTCTTCACAGACACGACAACAACAACAACAAACAACAAACCAACGAGAGCATTTGAGGCCACGACAAATTTAACGTGCACCAGCCCCCTTGTTTTTGGTTAAATCTAGTTTCAAACTCGCATCCCTCCGATTGCAAATTCGCTACTCTTTCAACTAGAAAGGGATATTGAAATAATATGTATAAGTTAGAACACATTATCAATACTGAAAGGATTTCTGTCTGCAACCAAACATTTACGAATCTCCTTTTCAACTGAAATTTTTGTTGCATATCTTACATTAAAAAAGCTTTTGTTTCTTGAACCCATGATACTGACCATCTAAGAGCTCTTTCAAGCTGAAACATTCACTTCTTCCAGACCCTCAAATTTTGACACGGGAGGATTTTGAAACGAGCATTGTGACAGGCCCACCCAAAGAAGCGGGAGGAAGAAACTGCCACATCTGTCACTTTACTTCAGCTCGGTGGGAGCACAAATCTATATCATCGGTGTCATTCTGAAAGGCGGATGTTTATAGCTGCATAGTTTTATCACAAACCGAAACACGAAAGCTGGAGGGGTTTCCCGTAGGGCGAAAAAAGGAAGCTGGTGTGATCAATTCTGTTGAGTTCAGTGGTTTGAATCTCATGTTGAAGTTACTGATATCAGGTTCGTTATTTCGTGTGTTTTCTGTCTTCACATCGACGGATTTTAATTGCATATTGTAAACCCGTATCTGAGACCTTTAGATTGGGTTCTCGGAACACAGATTTTAAAATACGTTCCCTTTTTTCAATTACAACTAATAAAGAGTAGAGATGGTACATGGATGTCAGTATTTTTAAAACATCGATGTTTTATTAAAAAAAAAAACATCGAAGTACACTGATGTCCGAAATTAAGGTCACAAACATAAAATCTGTAATAACTGGAGAAATATTCAGCTTATAGCAACGAAATATAAGAATATAACAATATGAAAAAGAGTTGGATCGTTAGTAAAGATACAGTATATATAAAAAACGGTCAAATCATGATACACTTATCTCGGGATAGGTCCTCTAATATGGAGTGTGGCCACCGTGCACTGCTATGCAAGCCTCACAACTAACCCTCATACTGTTAACCCGGGAAAGCCTAGCGGTACCATATAGTACCAGAAATAAAGGTTTAAAATATTACAATTTTCTTCGTTATAATTCAAATATTTTGTTTGTTTGTTAGTAGATGGCACCTCACAAGAGAGTGAAAAATCCTGTCTGGATAATAATTTAAGTGAACAGTAAGTCATATTTTTACTTTGAGCGGAAGAAACAAGAACATTTTTGGGCTATGACAAAATGAAGCATCGAAAAAGTAAGTGCAACCTTTCTCTCTTTACTGATACATATAGAAATGAATGTTTGACACAATATTTATCGTTTATGTCTAGATATTACGTGCACAGTGTTTAAAAAATATATAATAATATTATGTACATCTTTTTTGTATTGGAATGTTACTGGTACCGTATGGTACCACTAGGCTTTTACACTATATTTTCATCATTGCTTAGATTTTCATTGATCTTTGCTCTAGAAAATACAAAAATGGTTTAAAAGTGTATAATTAAGTTTTTGTACTATATATAATAGAATAATTAAAAAATAAATGTGTATAAAATAATTATACACAAATTTTGCATTAAAAATAATAAAAATTTCATAAAAATAACAAAGCCAAAAGTATAAAATGGAGAGGGAGTTGTAGGTTAAAATGCAGTTAAGGAATTAAAATGTGT